>JAWWEW010000001.1:7925909-8010246 GCA_035583185.1 Anabacerthia variegaticeps | reverse complement strand
AGAAAATGCAAGTCTCCAATAATCACAAAATATCTATCAGTACTCAATTTTATTAACTTCTGTGGTGGAATAACTTCTCACTGACAAAGGTTATGAATTAACATGTACCTCTTGCATCTACACAAGAGAATTTATGGAATTAAATAGTGACTAGAACCAGGGCCTAATTAGGAAGCTCATTCTGGTTTTCTGGATTCAATCCAGTTTTCAATCCAATTGCTGCACTGGACTGGTGACAGAGACATTTGCAGCAATACCCATACACACATACACTGACATAAGTGAGGACATCAACCATATCACCATGGAGCTCCTGGGGTGGAAGGCAGGGCTGCTCTCCAGAGGGACCCTGACTGGCTGGAGGAATCAATCACCAGAAAGCCCAGGAATGTCACCAAGGGCAATTGTCAAATCCTGTCCCTGGGATGGGCTACCTCCTGCATGCACACAGGCTGGGGAGCAGTTCTGCTGGGAAGGCCCTGGGGCTCTGGGCCAGCAGCAAGCTGAGCATGAGCCAGCAGCCTGCCCTGGCAACTGGGATGGCCAGCAGCATCCTGGGCTCTGTGAGCAGCAAAGCCAGCAGATCAAAGGAAGGGATTATCCCCCTTTAGTCAGCACTCATTAGATCACACAGAAAACTGCATCCACATGCCACATGCAGTACAAACCAAATAATGAAGTGGGCATTCTTTCCAAACTTTTTGATATGATTAAAGGAAGTTCAATAGTTCTCCTGGATCAGTCAGAAAGGATAAAAACAGTGGTCTCCAAGTTATACAGGACATGATGATAATAAACAAAAGCCTTTTACTGTGACGCCAAAATGCCTACCCAGACAAGGTCCAAGTGTGAAATTTAAGCAGATCACATCCATCTCAGTCATAGTTTTGAAAGCCAGATTTTTGGAAAGTAAAATTCTAAATTTAATACTATTTGTATCTATCTACAGATTTTAACTGACTGCTACGAAAAAAATAAATAAAGTCAGCATTAGTTTGTTTGGTATATTTTCCAGCAGGAAACTTCCCAGCTGGGGATGAACAGATCAGGAACAGCCCGGGGAGAAGGACTTGGGGGTTGTGGTGGGTGAGAAGCAGGACATGCCCTGGCCATGTGCAGTGGGAGCCCAGACACCCCCCATGTCCTGGGCTGCATCCAGAGCAGTGTGGGCAGCAGGACAGGGAGGGGATTCTGCCCCTCTGCTCTGCTCTGGTGACACCCCACCTGCAGTGCTGCCCCCAGCTCTGGGGTCCCAGCACAGGGAGGACATGGACATGTTGGAGCGAACCCAGAGGAGGGCCATGAAGATGATTAGAGGGCTAGAGGCCCTCTCCTAAGAAGGAAGACTGAGAGAATTGGGATTGGTGAGCCTGGAAAAAACAAGGCTTCATGGCAACCTAATTGTGGCCTTTTAGTACCTGAAGGGAGCCTGCAAGAAAGAGGGGGAGGAACATTTTTCAAAAGAATGTAGGACTTTTTTCATTGAAAAATGCCTTCAAATTGAAAGAAAACATATTTAGATAAGATATTAGGAAGAAATTCTTTACTGTGAAGGTGGTGAGGTACTGGCACAGGCTGCCCAGAGAAGCTGTGGATGCCCCATCCCTGCTGGAAGTGTTCAAGGCCAGGTTGGATGGGGCTCTGAGCAACCTGGTCTAGTGACAGGCGTCCTTGACTGTGGCAAGGGGTTGGAACAAGATGATCTTTGAGATCCCTTCCAACCCAAGCCATTCTATGAAGTTATGATTAAACAGCTAATTTCTAAGCATTTGTTCAGATCAAAGTTTGAAATGAGCTGCATGTAAAAACGTAAACCTCAGCAATAGAAACGACAGGGTTTTTTTTGCCTGTCTTTTCTTTTCATAATACTTCAGGCATGATGGAATTTTACTCAACATTTTAAAAATCACAGCTTATTTAATCACAGCTTTTTTTAGAAGACCGAAATGGAAAAAAAAAAAGCATATAGTCAGCATATAGTAACAATTACTAAGACAGTGAATATACTGGATATTAAAAAGCTGTAAAAATCATCAAGTAGATTAAATAAGGAATATATTATAATTAGATATGGCTAGAGAAAAACATTTTTCTCATGTGGCACTCATTCCATAGGCAAGCAGACATTCTTCATTGCCTTCTGTAATTTTCAATTATGTCAATAGTTTCTCCTTCTGAAATTCTCCTTTAACCATGCAGCACATTGATCAATTCTATGATTTGTGTAGCAACTCCCCGATGCAGAAAAATATGTATTGAAAAAAGAAGCAGTTTTCAACTTAAGCAAGAGAAATTGAAGACACACCATATAAAAAAAACAAACTAACAACAACAACAACAACCAACAACAAAAAAAACCACAAACAAAACAAACCCAAACCCAAAACTCTTAGACCAGGTAATATAAGATGACTGAACTCAGAATTTCATTGATAAGAATGTTTATAACCTAACACTACTAGAAAATTAACAGATTTCAATTCAAAGAAGCCAATGGAGCCACCTCAAGTTTACTAGGCATTGCTCACCAGATGCTCTTTTTGATAGCTTGCCATTTAGCTTTTAGCAGTGGGAGTCTATAATAGAAAACTTGACCACAAGTAAGAAATGAAGTTAAGCAGCATTTTGTTTTCTGAAGATAAATAAGGAACTCAGAAGCAATACTACAAGTTTTATTAGAAATATATATAGTCCCTAAAGATGATATCAGATATCCAACTTTTTCTTTTAAATAAAATGACTTATTTAAACATAGTAAGAGAAAAAAATGCTCATGTTTATGTGATTTTTCTCTTTTGGATAAAGACAAAGTATCAGTGAAAACATACCTATTCACAGAATTCTAATGCTCTGGTGTTTCATACTATTAGAAGTTCCATATGCTAACAATATTTTTCCACCAAAAAAGTTAATTGATATCAATCAAGTAATATAGTCTATTTACTTCCTCAGAAACCTGGAGAAACTTAATAGTGAATTTAAATTAGTCTATACATTCAACATTTATAAGTTTATTACATTCAATTTAAAGGGGAATTGTCAGTTATGCCAATATAATTCAAAATATGCAAAAGCACATTAGGGTTGTTAATCTTTAGTACCCTGAAGCACTAGTGACAAATGGCTATCATGCACAGGAAATAAACTAATAAAAACAAATCTCATTACAAGTTCAAGGTGATGAAGGAAAAAAAAAATAATCAGCACATTAATTAACAACCTATTAATGCAGAGAAAATTCCCAAAGCGCATATTCAAGTTGTTCTTCCCCACCAGGCAAAGTCTGTCCACTAATTAATATTTTTCAGCTCATGTCAATTTTTGAGTACCCAAAGTGTGACTTGATAATTAACAAGAAATTCACATTCCAAAGCAAACTAATCAATATTAATGTCATGGAAGATGGTAAATTCTGATCTTACCTCTGCTATGGTTATGCATTCTGGATGCAAGGACTTAATCATGTGATTGGCCAGCATCAGATAACACAAAGCATCTTCATCCACATGTAGGCCAAAGTACTCATGGTAATCTCCACTGAACCCTGTGCCTAATAGGACAGGAAGTTTTAAAAGCCACAGTCAGGTTTTTAGTTGTTTGGTTTTTTGTTTTTTTTTTTTTTTTTAGAAAACACAGATATTTTGCAATATTCCTTTTTATCAGCACCAAATTTATTAATGATCTATCCTTACAGTAGCAAAAGATATTAGCAAATCTGGATTTTTTTTTTTTTTTGAGCATTCATAGAATTTGCTGAGCTGGAAGGGACCCACAAGGATCATCCAAGCCTAACTCCTGTCACTGAGAAGGCCAGACCCAAGAGTCACACCCTGAGCCTGGGAGTGTTGTCCAAACACCTCCTGAGCTGTGTCAGCCTTGGTCCTGTGACCACTGCCCTGGAGAGCCTGTTCAGTGCCCAACCACCTTCCGGGGGAAGAACCTTTTTCTGATATCCAACATAAACCCCCTCTGGCACAACTTCAGGCCAATTCCCTTGGGTCCTGTCCCTGGTCCCCACAGAGCAGAGATCAGTGCCTGCTCCTTGTCTTCCCCTCGTGAGGAAGTTGTACCTATAATGAGCTCTGCCCTCAGCCTCCTCCTCTGCAGGCTGAACAGACCAAGTGACCTCAGCTGCTCCTCACACGCTTCCCCTCAAGGCCCTTCCCCATCTTCATGTCCCTCCTTTGGACACTCTGTAATGGCTTAATAGCTTTCTCATATTATGGTGCCCCAAACTGCCCCAATATTCAAGGTGAGGTCACCCCAGTGCAGAGCAGAGCAGGACAATCCCCTCCCTCGCCCAGCTGGTGGTGCTGTGCCTGATGCCCCCAGGACACAATTGGCCCTCCTGCTGCATTGGCTGCCAGCCAATACACTGATTCATATTCAACTTGCCATTGACCAGGACCTCCAGGTCCCTTTCTGCAGTGCTGCTTTCCATCATCCCATTCCCCAGTCCATACATGTATCAAGGGTTGTCCAGCCCAGATGCAGAATCCAGCACTTATCTTTCTTAAACTTCATACAGTTGGTGATTGCCCAGCCCTCCGATTTTTATCTCCCACAAGGACAAGGGCAGTTGATTTGTAAGTGGCCCTTAGCTCCTTGAACAATAATTTGTTGGCATCATTGTCCTGGCTAGGTGGTCTACAGTAGATTATGACATCCACATTATTTGCTTCATAATCCTTACCCAGAAGCTCTCAACTGTGCCACTGCCAGCTGTGAGCTCCGTACATTCCAGCCCCTTCACTATATACAATGCCACCCTTCCACCTCTTCCGCTCTTTTCTATCCCTCCTAAAGAGCCTGTCCAACAGGGCACTCCAGTCACAGAACTCATCCCACCAGGCTTCACTTATACCAGTGGTGTCATATCCCTGGGACTGGGCTAAAGCTTCAAGCTCCTCTTTTTTGTTCTTCATGCTGCATGTGTTGGTATAGAAACACTTCAAGTGTGGTTTGATGCAGCCAACACCTCATGGAGCAGATTGAGGGATCCCACTAGTGCTCAGTTCCTCAAGTTTTGGTGTGCCATCCCACTGCTCATCACTGACAAGCCTGGTTTTACCTCTTTCCCCCTCTCCCAGACAGTTCAAAGCTCTATCAATGAGCCCTGCTGGCTTCTGTTCTAAAGCCCTTTTCCCCCTCTGAGAAACAGTGACCTTTATAGTACTATTTCCACAGCGACAGCTGCAACAGGACTGCAGAGATTAGAGCTGAAGAAATTGCTTACCAATGCCATGGTGGTGATACAACATAGATGTAACGCCATCAAACCGGAATCCATCAAAGCGATAGTCTTCAATCCACATTCTCAAATTAGACAGAAGGAATCTCAAAACTTCCCAGCTGAAATAACATGAACATACTTTATAAGCTTTAAAAACATTGCAATCAACTAGAGTTCCTTACACCATGTTCCCCACTTGCCTCCCTAAAGATGATTATGCTCTGTGGGAAAAGATGTTATAGAAATGGAAAGAAAATTATAATAGGTAAGATTTTGTCCCCAAGATATTATGGATTTACAGCAACTTTTAGGCATAAAGAAAGTAAAAAGGCTGTCTTTCCCCACCCTCTTCCCTGATTAATTACAAATCTTATATCACCAGTAGATTACCAAATCACCTGCTATTCTGCAAATTTACACATTTGAAGAGTAAACCAACTTATGGAAGTTGAGGAGATATTTTTTGAAATTCGTAACAACAGGAATGGGGTATAACACACACACACACACAAAGCAAGTATGGACATGAAAGCAAAAATATAAAAGAGGTTCCAAAGTGAGCAAGTACAGGGAGACATTTGTGAACAGAATTTGATATTAAGGAATAAAATAGTTTCAGTAAGAGTTCTCCTACTATTCTTCACTTCCTCTCCCAGGACAGTGGTCTCTGTAGATTCAAAAAATCCCCACATCTTGCTCCTACTCTCCACCCTCCATGGCACAACCCTCTGTGCCACCCTCAGCACGGGCTGCCTCAGGTGCATCTCCTGCAAGCCACTGCTGCCAAGAGCTCACCCATCTCAACCAGCCAACGCATAGCATAGTTAAGCTTTTTTGCCAGTGTGTTCAACATGTGCTGGTGCTACGATTTCTCCCTACTTAGTTTGCCATGACAGCGCAGCTATGAGCCCACTTCCTCCCAAGTTTGTGTTCAGAGAAGAGTGCAAGCTACACAGCAGGACACAGGGTCTCACCAGCCACTCTCTGATGGGTGGGGTGGAAGGGGTAACCCAGCACAGAGCACAGAAGTCAGTATTACTGTTCCAATTTACCTATGCACATAGTGGGCATAAGGCAGTGAAGGGGAACCTTTCTACATTTCACTTAACAGACACCAGAATCAGTAAATTCATGAAGAAATTGTGACATGAAGAATATACTCCATTTTGACGAAACAACTTTCTTTCCGCCAAAAAGCTTCCTCATATGCAGGATGCTTTAAGTCTCGAGTTAGTGGCATTACATAAAAACATGGGGTGGTTGTGGACAAAATGTAAAGCTAATCAAATCCTGATCTGACGAAGTAGCCAATTCTTATTTATTTCCATAGAATCAGAATAGTTATCCTTTCCTTTGCATGCACTGCACATAGATATACACTCATGCATATAATGACAGAAATATTACCAAATCAAATCCTCCAAATTTAGGAAATATGAACCAGCTCACTGTGAATTGCCTCAGCTCAATACCTTTTCTTGGCATGTATTATATGACAAGAATTTTTTTTTCCATCCCTGTACTCTCCTGCCCCAATTCATCCAATTCACAAGTTAACACTATACTAGAAAGATCTCAAGAGCTTGTCTGAAAAACCTTCCATATATTTGTTATTTCTCAGGTGAGATGATTTGCAATGAACGAACAAGAGAGAATGCTCTGATGTTAGGAGTAATAGAAAGATATCAAAAGTTCTACAAACTGGCAAACTGGTCACAAAAAAATACAGCTTTGTGCAAACATTTGCTCTATCTTTTTCTGACCCAGCATGAAGTTTGCAGAAAGCTATTTCCTGCAAGCTAAATACTCTGAGAAAAGTCAAAGCAGTAGCTGTGTTACAATAAAAATAGTAACTCAGAATTAAGATAATGTATATAAAAAGAGTACATTAATTACTACAAGCACCAGCCAGACTTAAAAGTTATTTCTTCTCATTACACTGTTGGACTTTATAGCCTTAAAGTCCTTAAGATGGTGAAGAGGATTTTTAAATCTGTAAAATATGCGTAGAAGTCTCAAAACAGATAATGAATGTAATTCTTTCCACCATAGTTGGCACTGAAGATTGATCTTTGGGAAAAGATGGACAACCAGTATGAAAACAAATTGTAATGACTTCTACATGAAGAAGTGACTACAGATAAGAACAAACAAGATGAATTTGTTGAACCAAAATATTAGTTAGCAAATTGATGAGATCAAAAACCTGGGTAGGCGCAGCAGATGTTTTCCAATCATCTGATTGGGAAAGAAGATAAATAAATAAATAAACAAACAAACACATTAACTCTGATCCTAGTCTTAAGTTGGAAAAATTCAAGTTTAGGATAATTTTAAAGGAAAGATATCAAATATTAGCAACCATATTGACTTTTAGAGAGAACTGCACAGCTCCAAAACATGAGCCAGAATAAGAGTTTTTTGAAACATGCAAATCACACAAACCATACAGAGGGGTTCATTTTTTCATCCAAGTCAATTTGTTTATGGGAGAAACAGCATTAGACATAGAAGTTGACAGATGCAACAAATAATTTGGCAGAATGCCAGTTGAGGCCAAAAACTGAAGAGGCATAATTGAAATACATCCACCACTGAAGCAATAATTCAGGAACATTTCTAAAACAGTACATTCTCACAATTTTGCAGACAGATATGGAAACAGGATAGCATTCATTAAGAATGTAATTTCTTTTGGGCAAAAGCCATATCTTAAATTATATCCTAAAAGTCTCACATTTTTGCACACCATAACATTGAGAAAGTTCTTTCATTGCATGCATGATCAAAGAGAGGAAAATATATGCTGTATCATCATTAAGGAACAGAATGTTTTACAGTGTAAGAAATGTATTTGAGAATTCACTCAGACATCATTCAAAACAAAGAAGGTCTTTGCAGAGAAGTATTCCTGGAGTTTCTTTTCCTCACCCTTGTATCCCACAGTTCACTTATTACAAACAGATTTCTTGTTTGAAAAAATGTAATGAGCACATCCACCTAGATGACCTGGTTTCATGAGGTGATGAGAAATTTAACAACTTTCCTATACCAGGTCAGCAGAAAACCTGTGAAATTGCTTACAAGACACACTCGTTATTTACTTTTTTCCTCTATACTAATAAAAAGAGCAAAATAACGATTCACCATAAGCATTCTAAATTCCAATCCATGATGAACATGAAATACTTAGATGCAAGCAATGCATTTAAACCAGTTAATTTTGTCACTATGAACAACAACAAGAAAAAATATTGGCTGTACCTAATACAGCTTGATGTAATTCTTGAACCATATTAATGTTGACCTTCAGGAAGTGCATTTATTATTACATATTATAGAAGTGCTGACCTTAAAAGAATCAAGACTTTTATGATGATATACCTGTCTCAGTTCTTAGAGCTTAATTAACACATAGTAACACTGAATTGCTAAAATATTATTTCTCAAACTATCCCCAAACATTTCAACAGCTGACTGGCTTAAATTCCACCAATGGATTGGTAAACATAAAGACATTATCATTCAGTCTGATAATGCTGACTTTCAATGACTGGTACAAGGTTTTTTTTATGGACTAAACATTTAGATCTGATATAGACTTTTTTTTTTTTTTTTTTAACCACTGCTTACCAGCATAGATCAGTTTGCCTGTTATTTAACTTTGTTTAATCAGTTATACAAAAGGGTAACCAGTCTTACCTTATCTGGAAAACAACAACAGAAACAATAAAACCCCTTGTATTTCAACCTCCTTAATTTCCCATAAGTAACACCTCTCTTTTATCTACATAAAACCATTGCCAAGATCCCAGGCCATTTGTAGGCATAAGGGACTGAGAAGCTGAAGCAGTGCAGGAGGTGCCCATGCCTTAACTCACACTGCCAGACTGCTCTCCAGACCTGCACTCCTAATTATTCTGAACAGGATTCTATGGGAACATACACATTTCTGTCAGTCAACAGAACACGATGAAGTTGTTAACAGACCAAAAGAGCTTTTGCTTGGCAATCCAAATGGCATTATGCCTCCAAAATGGACTGAGCAGACGACAAACAAAAAGAAGAGCTGTCCTCCTGGGGCATATGATAACCTGTGAGTAGAAGGGGTCAGCAGCAACATGTCACTTCCCCTGTATCAGTCCCAAGAACAGACAGAAGCAATGAATTAATTTTTTCCCTACACTAACAACCAAAGGTACTGATGCAGAGTGCTAGTTCTTCTGGACTTACGAATCCTGGAAGTGCATTGCATGACTGCATCCTGTACAGCCAGAAAATTGTAATTAAATCACCCCAGACTCTTCTGTTTCAGCATTATTAAACTAACTCACATTTCAAAGTTAGTATGAGGACACAGAATAACTTAAGGAAAAAGCTTATTCTGAAAACAATACCAATTAATAGTAGTGGGACAGTTATAATAGGTGAAAAGCTACAAGAGACTAAAGCCATCAGTTTAACATGCATTGAATTTTTAGCATTATTTTAAAATAAACACAGGACAGTCTCCTCTCTATTCTCCAACTTCCAGTTAGAGGAGAGCTTGGCTGGCAAAAGCTTCCAGAATGGCTTCAACATTTTTGCAGTACTCTTGAATTATTCTTCAGAGTGCTACAGTACTTTGGATATTATTGAAATAAACTAATATGATGAAATTGTTGTTTTTACATCGCCACCATAGCAACCAATGGAAAAGATAATCACTGTGGTCACGATCCCTTTGGTGAAGCAGTTCCAGCTGTCGCAGTGTGAAGGTGATCTGGAGGCCATCAGAGGACTTCCAGATTAGCTGCATAAGTTCTAAGGTCTCTACTACTTGTCCTTCACAATTTTGCACATGGATGAGGCTTGAAATGAACACTTTCAACAGCAGTAGATCTTTAGTCACACAAAGCTTGTAAAGACATTACCCACACTGCATGGATTATAACTGCACTTTCTTGGACAAGCTAATGGGGGCAGTTCCCAGTTCTCCAGGTCTCCTGCTACTACTGGCTCAAGACTTCCCTAACAGATATTCTGGATCATGGAAAAAGACTATCTCTTTCAGTCACATCAATGCTAGCCACCTTTTCCCCCCTGAAGCCTATTATTTATTTTAAAATAAATATTAGCTTTAGACTTGGATCCCTAAGCTTTTTTCTTAAATTTATCAGATATCTTAATTACTACACTACTGACTTCTCCTTCCCTACTTCCTGCTTACAATCAATTTCTTGTCACTTTTTTCTCTGCATTTTGAGGTTTTGTTTTTAAGGAGAAAGAGATCCGTACCATGGCCTTGTTTCACTTGATTAGATTCTCTTTGCTTTGCTACCTGTATAGAATTCATAAACTAACAGCTGATATTTTAGATACTGAGATGCAGCAAAGCTGTTGACAGTGTCAAACAAAAGATTCGTAACCTTTGATCTCTGGTCTGCAGAGCAGCTTTATCTTTTAAAAGACATTTTGAACTCCAAGTCTGATCTTCCCTTAAGGTCCACTGAAAACACTAGATAAGGTTCAATCACCAGTTAGATACCTTAGGTTAAAAATTTCACAGTCAACTCTCCTTACAGCTAACAAGGGCTCCTCGCTTATGAAATCTTGCTTGACATTGAAAACCCTTGGGACCCAACCTTGGAACAAAGAGAACTCACTACTGCAGAAAGCACATATGTCATTGTAAGTGGATGAAAGGTTTAGACAAACTGCAAGTGCTATGCAATAAAGAAAAAAAAAATCAAGGAACAACAACCAACTTTTAAGTTACTTGCTTGCTCAGGTTCATGCATGAGCAAACAGAACTCTGACATCAGTAAGGGAACAAAGACTTACATTAGGGACACATGAAAGAACTCTGAACTCCAAGGAAGTAAATGAATAAAGACAAACACTACACTTCTGAAATAATAATAAAAAAAAAAAAAAAAAAAAAAAAGACAAGGCAAGGCTGAGCATTAAAATGCAGACATTGGAAAAAATACCAAATCTTAACCTCAGGAGGCAGAGACAACATTGTTCTGAAAGCAGCAGATTATCTGACTTGCCAAACATTAACCCGTTTCTGTCTGTCGTAGAAAATCACACTCCCACTGCATCTCACAGAAGAGCAGAGTGTGCACCAGAACATAGCAAGTGTTCTAAACTGGACTGCAGTACAGTCTACCCTGAGGCAGAAGGGGATGCCGTTCCTATTACAAAAGTCTGAGATACTAAGTCAGTAATTAGAATGGAGCCTCAGTATGGTCCTGAGATTGCAAAAAACTTGTAAAACTTACCTGTAGCCCTCAAGAAAGTTTTACTATCTAAATAGACAATGAAAAAAGCTAATCAGACCTCACGGACTTGAAGCAAAAACCTTGTCACAGCAAGGTGACATCATCACACAAAGTGGATGGAGACTGTTAAAAGTCCCTCTTGGTGTGTTTCTTGTCAGGTATTCAAGTATCAAATCCAACATTAAATCTACCAGCTGTGAGAAGAGGAGTGGTCACAGCAAAACCTACAACTCGTTCAGATCAATGTCTCTGAAACCTTCAGACATGCAGTGACTGGCATCCAATTTCCACGGGGAATTACAAATCCCTCTGCACAGTAACACAAAAGGTCAGGGCTTTTTGCTCTGTGTTTGTTTTCAGTGAAAAGGCTGCTTAAAGGTAGTAGTAGTCACTGACACCAGTTTCCCCAGTAGGACTTGGAGGTCTGATGAACTGTTTAAGCAGCTTTCCCAGTTAGAGAAGCTGGTCATTACACAGTTGATTCCCAGAAGAGTGAAGTTTCCAACTGGCTTTCTGACTGGAAAAACTGACACAAACATTACCAGATGAAGGTCAGACGGTGACGTTTCTAAGGAAGTCAGGATTATACCTTTCCATGTTCCAAGATTGTATTAGCTCAGTTTTCAGGTGTATCTTTCTCACAGCTACTAAGTGTCTCTGACTCAAAGAAAGAATTAATATGGAAGATGGATGGCAAAGGAATGAAACACCTGTCACCACAGCCACTCACCCCTAGCTGTTCTGAGTATTTTTACAGAAGGATACAGATCTTTGAAAAGGGAAAAAAGTTGCCTTCTGTATTTTTGCAGGACATTATTCCATTAAGTTGAACTGTGCATGAGGTAAAAATACTAAAAATAACCCCCAATATATGATTAGTGCCTCACTGCCATGAGCAGTAAGAAATAAGAGATGGTTGAGACCCTCCATTATTTACAAGCCTCCGCTGGAGAGAAACTCCGGAATCTTGCATATATGAGTTGAAATGAATATCAAATCCATGACCCAGGCACTTCTAAATCCAGAAAGAGGATTTTATTCTTAGCCACGGAAACTGAGGATTTATTGCATAATTAGAAAGCTGATGATATTTTGTAATTACAGACTATATCAAATACGTCACTGAAAGACTAAAAGTTTCCTCTAACAGTTAAAAATAATGGATACTTTTATCAGTAGTTGTGGCAGAAGAGATCTTTGCCTAAGCTTTAAAATCCCATCCCTGAAAATGGAAAAGCTCAAAAGTATCTGAGAATTTCAAGGCCAGCCTTCAGGAAAAGAAGTCCTCAATTATTTAAGAAGTATTATGAAAAAGTCATGAGAAATCAAAGTGAAAGGATTATTTTCAAATTTGGAAGTACTTGTTCAGGAAAGATCTGAAGTTCTTTCACAAACTAAATCATACTGGTTTATACTGGAGTAATAAGGTCTCCCCTGAGCCTCCTTTTCTCCAAACTAAATAGTCCAAGTCAGCTTTTTAATATATATAAATATATATATATACACATATTAATACTAATAAATATTATACATACCATGTGTTTTTTTTTACATATTTGTACTTTCTTATTTAAAAATTCTAGTAAGCAGAACACTGGTTCTTATATAGCTTTGAAAATGAAGAGGATTTTCCATTTTAGTTAAAACTGGAATTCTAGAGTGCCATACCAGACAACAGCCCTTCTGGAACCACTAATCCTGATCCCAAAAATCCAATGTTTTGCAGGGAGAAAGCACTTTCATTCAATATGCTGCAAATGATATAACAACAATAGCCATTTATTAGACTTATAGATTCATATTCAGCAATTACTTCAGGGAAATGATTTCTTAGAAAGAAGTACATCCTTTATTCATATAGAAGCAGTAGTTCTGAAGTCTTCAAGAAAGCATTTTAATTTCTTGCCCCTCTCAAAATTCTATTTCATCTGCTGGTGCAAAGCAGTACCGTACAGTGAGCTCCTTGAGGAGTTACGGCACAGACAATACAAGACTCAGTTAAATTAGGGTGACTGAACATATGCTAGGTAAACAGTGATAAACAGGCTGACATTTTGGCTAGGAAAAAAAAAAAGATGACAGAGGGTGACTCCTTCTCCCTCTTGCAGGTTCTCCCAGAGTCAGTAAAAGTGATCCCAGGGACACCCTGCTGTGTGCCCTTGGCAGCTGGTTCCTCCCAAACCCCAGAGAGAGCAGCCCCAGTCCACACTCAAACGACTTCACTGAAATGCCATTTGTACAGCAAGAAAACTTTCCTCCTCAAAATGAACTCTGGTCTACATGAGGGTTTAAAATATCAAGTGAACAGCATTGTCCTAGGCTTACATTTTTCAGGCTAGTCCTATCTACACTTGGTACAAGTAAGCTAATATCCAATAAAGCATTCAGTTATTTGCCCTACAAATGGAAGCAATAACTCAAATCCTACTCAGTAAAGGTTACGTCCTGCAAAACGTGAATATAAGAACTGCCTTGGAGGCAAAGCAGGTTGGTACTTATTGTAATGAAATTTAATATTCTTGATGCTTTTTGCTCAGAGGGCTTCCTTATGTAAATAGAAGAAAGAAAAGTACCAAGACAATTACCTGCCGTTTTAACAGAGCCTGCAGGGCACACACATTTTAAAATAGAGAAAGTATCAAAAATAAAATTACAAAACTCTTTTAAGTGCTGATAAAGCCTACATGGATTTCAGCTACGATTTGGATAAATTAGCACTCATACCACTTATGTTCAACCCAAGTAAATTATACACTAATAAAATGAAAATCTTTGGGATCATTTAAAATTCCATTCTCCCAAAATAAGCTTCTCAGAAAATACTACATTTGTTTAGTCATATAATCAACCCTGCAAGTTAACAAAAAAAAATCTGCTGTTCTGCAACATGCAACTAAATCACAACTTTTAAGATATCACCAGAATTTGCATACAATTTTATGCTATCTATGATTTCTATAATTAAACAGATCTCAAACATTTCACAGTAGTTTGCTGTTCAACACTGGGTTTGCTTTCAAATTAACTCTAAATATAGTGCAGAAATAGTCCACAAACTGTGACATACGAAGTGACTTCAGATTTCAAACAGCCCCTTATCCTGAACCTTACCCAGAAAACAGCACCAGAGTTGAGAAGGGGATGGTGAAGAATCAAGTGACAAGAGATATTTAACTACTTTGTTGTGAGGTATATTTTCTCCCCCAAAATAGTATGGTATTATAAGCATGTACAAGAATAGAAAACAATTATCCTCAACTTTCTCTATTTCCTATATAGGAAAACAAAATTACATTCAAAATCAATTAATTCCATGAGTAGTGACAAAATTATTAACTACCTGTCAAATTGTTAACATTTTTTATTTTTTCTACTTTCTCAAAACCATCTTACTAGGAGCCTGAAACAATGCTTTCTATAAACCTAGTTTAATTTATTAGTTTAAAATACTGGTTTTCCCAAATTATGCTCCCACAAGTGACTCGAAAGAGACACTGAAGTGGTGTCTGCTTCATTGCCCTTCCCTCAGTGTTTCC
The DNA here is from genome assembly GCA_035583185.1 of Anabacerthia variegaticeps. Taxonomy (NCBI): domain Eukaryota; kingdom Metazoa; phylum Chordata; class Aves; order Passeriformes; family Furnariidae; genus Anabacerthia; species Anabacerthia variegaticeps. The sequence goes on along the minus strand of JAWWEW010000001.1, from coordinate 7,995,211 downwards.
TACCTAACCACCTGCTCCCAGCCTTCCATCTGAAGAACCAAAACAGAACTGTGGTTGACATCTGCAACCACACAGCTCAAAAACACTGCTGTGGCCCCTGACCAAGTCAGGGTAGGATTTTGAGCACATTCCATCCCCCTCAAACACGCAGAAACCAAAGCTAAAGCTGACAAAGCACTAGCTCTTCTCTTTGCCGCTGGTAAACACCAAGTGCAAGAACGTCAGTCTAAAACCCAAGGCACAGTCACACAAAAATGTTTAGAGCATTAGTATTATGTCTGTACCTTCCAGATGAAAATACAACCTGGCTTAATTTGAATTCAGGTGGAATGATTTCTAATGCTAACAAATAGAAATAGGTATTTAAGAAGGAGAGAAAATTCTTCATAAAAGACAACACTTTGAAGACTCACAAGTAAAAGCTATAAAGAAGTGAAGCAAGACCAGACCTGTGTCCTTGAGAAAATTCCAGCATTAGCACTGACATACCATCAAATATCTGTTTTTCTCAAAGTTAAGTGCACTGATGACTGAGAAGCCCTTTCTGTGTACAGATGAGAGCAACACAGAGTTGCTGTAGTGGTGTAGTTCATATATACCATGAAGACATTACCAGAACCTTATCAGCATCTATATGCTATTACAGATTACTTCTTTAAATTATTACCTTTAAAATCCCAAACCAAAACATTGATCCTCAAGCAAAGCATGTCAGTTACTTTTTATATTAGCATGGCAAAACTAACCTCATAAAGAATAGTTATCACATAAGATGACTGGGAAAGAGGTGACTTGCATTTTACCATCCTAGGACTTCTACTTGAAGATACTGTATCTTTCTACTTTAATCCCTCAGAGAATGACACAATGAACCCCTGAAGATTTAACTGCCTGTCTGTATTTTATTAACCCAAAATCTATCCCTCTCTTCCTCCTAAGTAGACACTTTGGTAGCAATGCCAAATCTGTAGGAGGAGAAAATTTAAGATAAATAGAAGTGTTCATTATCAGTCATGATCCAGTAAAAACAACACAGAAGGCTTCTGAGATTCTGCCTCCATGTCCTGGGAGGTAATCTGTTGATTTCCTTCCCTGGGGAAGCAGGGTTTAAGGAAGTTCACTCTTTATACTAATATTAGCTAAAACAAAGCTTAGATTACACCCTCTTATACTTCCAGATTTTATCCTCAGCATAAACAATTGCTCTGGATACAGCCTAAAATCTTTTAAGCACCATGGGACAAGACTGCTCAGTTATGTGACAGACTTCAGCAAGAAGGGCAGAAAAGTTTGTACAATGAATTATTACCTTCACAGGAAAATACTTCCAGGGGAAAGCTCAAAGAGCCTGAAGACTGTCTTCTATCATCCCCAGCACAAGACTCAAGAAATGACTGCAAGGGTAAGCAGCCATCTGGCAAAAGCAAGCCGTGCATGCATCAGTCCCCATTATCTCCCAGTAAGCACAAAATGCAAAGCTGTTGCATTTGCATGGAAGATCTCGAGTGCAGGGTTCATATTCTAGAGGAATCCATTCTTAAGCACAGTACAGTAGTGCTCTTTGCTGCACTGTTTGAAGAGACATTCTTCAGAAGTGTAATTAAAGAAAGATATCAGCTCAGACTATGCTGTGAACTTGCAAATGCACTTTCTGTAGGCTTCATAAATACTTCTTCGTCTAAGAGAACTGAAAAACAGGTCTATATTGCAAGACAGTTTTTGATCTCAATTTTGTACTAGATACTGTCATTTCAACTATATAATTTGCACTTCATGAAGATTAGTATGAGGATAATAAACACATTTATAATACATTGTTACAGTAGCTTTCTTTAGTAAAATACATAGCAAAATTATTATTTGAGTTGTCTCAGGCAAAAAAATAGCTACAATGTAATTTTTTTACTGATTCACAGCTATACTTTGTTTTATCCATTATTCTATTTTCTGAGAATTACACATCTATTTTAAAACCTTTAGTGATCTGAACACATTTTAATATACCCACTATCTTTCTATAGTCACCAAATTTGTAAGCTCCACAAAAGACAGGTGGAAAAGATACTGTGCCAAAACTTATCCAGTTATATTCACTGAAATTAAATTGTGACAGAGGAAACCTCAGATAGTATCTTGAAAATATTGAGAGAATAATCACTGTCCTTAGATATAAATTACAAAAAGCACATTCTACTGCCGACAGCTTATTTGGAAAACTCTTTAAAACCAAAACATTCCTCTACATCTCATAAATCCCTGAGTACTCTACTTACATTTTCAAGTCAACAATAGAATGGAAACTCTCCAAACAAGGCAAGAGAACACTTAGATAGTTTTAAAATCTACTGATATTTTGCAAAGATATCTGATGAATACACTAGAACTCGCGTATTAATCACAGAGGTACAGAATGATTTGTGTTGGACGAGACCTTAACCCAGTTTGGACTCACCTGCCATGGGATCTACCCTCTTCCAGTTTAGAACCATTGCCCTGTCACCACAGGTCTCTGTAGGCACTCTCTGCCTTCCTTATAAACCTCCTTTAAGTATTGAAAGGTCCCAATAAGGTCTCCCCAGAACCTTGTCTTCTCCAGACTGAACAACCACAACTCCCTCAGTCTGTCTTAACAGGAGAGGTGCTCCAGCCCCTGACCATTTCTGTGGCCTCCTCTGGACTCAGTCTAGCAGGTCCATATCTGTCCTGTGCTGGAGACCCCAGAGCCGGACTCAGCACTGCAGGTGGGGTCTCAAGGACAGAGTAGAGAGGCAGAGTGTCCCAACCCAGGTGCAGGACCTTGCTCTTGGCCTTGTTGAACCTCGTGAGGTTCACAAGGGCCCACTCCCCCAGCCTCTCAAGGTCCTTCTGGATGGTATGCCTTCCCTCAAGAGAATCAACTACACCACCCAGTCTGGTACCATGAACAAATTTGTTGAGGGTGTACTCAATCCCTCTATGTTCCTGAGGGACACCACTTGTTACTATCTCCATTTGCATGTACTAATCTACCAGTATAATCAATACATTGGAAATATGTATTTATTTTAAACAGTTAGGCTTCTTCAAGAAATTCCATGATTTTAAACTGAAATGAAAGCAAGAATTCCTACTGCAAGGTATCTGCTATTTCAGATCATATTTCAGTGCAACTATTACTGATTCTGGCTTAAGAGGTAGCAGAATGATAGCAAATTTGATTAAAATGTAAGTCTGAAGAGGAAACTTTATAGCCGTGAAGAAAACGAATTTTGTTATCCAGGCCAGAATAAAATACAAAGAAAGCTAAAAGTCTCTGAAATACTTTAAACCAAGTTTGCCTTTGCATATATTGACAGTTCAGCATTGCAGACAAATGAGTAGCTCATGTCTTGGACTTCAATCAAATCCTTTTGTTTTTCCAAGTCTGGATGAAGATGGTTCTGTGCTAAGAGCAGCTGTAGATGCAACCTGCAGAACACTCACTCTTTCCAGTACACAATTCATTAGTTTATAAGGACGCTACTTTGCACTACATTCTGTGAGTCACTAGCTTTGCTAGCCAATGCTGGATAAGGATTAGAAAGAACATCCAGCTTAAAGTCGTTTCAATTCACCCATTTCTTGACAGACTTTTAGTTTTCTCCCCACTTGACCCAATGACAAAATAATTACCTTGGAATTTCTTATAACATAGCCAAAGTAGATTTTCATCTTTTCCAATGCCCTTATCCAAGAAGGTGGTGGCAAAGGAAGCCTGAAAACATTGATAATGTAAATTTTAGTGTTTTATAGTTGACTCTTTTCCAAAAAGCATTCACTTAGTGAACCATCTATGGGGTTTAAGCCCCCAGTTAATTTGCAGTTTTAAGGGCAGTGAATAAAGTCTAAAAATCCAGAGTAGCAAACACTGTATGTTCGAATCAGAAAACAGGGGGAGAAATAGTACTGAAAATCTTTTGGGATATTTTTTCCCAGTGTTTGGCTGACTGATTATTCCAAATAACCAATTCTTTGTACATAGACACTGTCTAGGGAATCTAATGCCAAGAGTTAAATTTCAACAAGAAAAAAGGAATTTTCCCTATTCTTTTTGTCCCTAAAACCAACTGTATATTTAGCAATTTCAAAGATTATGCTTATTTCCTTAATTTAAACACTAAGTACTTGTTTCTGAATGTCCACACTTATTCCATTTCAAATTAAATAAATTTAAAGAAATCCATTGAATTTAAATTACATAATTTGGAATAAGAAATGTTATAGCTGTGACTACTTTTACAACCTCAAAAGGCCATTCTTTCAGAGAAACTTGGCACATGAAGCAATAAAGTATATAAAATGCTCCGTTTGTGTGAAAAATTCCATTTATTATTTTTTTAATTTATTTTTCTAATTATTTACCATTCTGACTAATTTGGGATCATAATAAATGAAACAATAACTTAAATGTTTTTTTCTCCCCTTCCCTTTTATTTTTTCCCTTTTGGGGAGGAGGGAAGACAAGGGAGAATTTAGCACTGCCTCCACTTACTTGCAAAAGGTCAGGGTATGAAAATGTAACACTGACCAAAACAAATACCTCAGTTGAATAGGACTCAGAGGGATCACTTTACTTCCAACTGTGGTTTAATAATGAGTGAATTCTTTCTTCAATATACATCAATTTCTCTTTTACTTACTGTACTAGAGAACTGTCTTAGAAAACATAGACATACTACTACTAACAAGCCTGTGCTAAAACGTGTTCTAAAATCTCATGCCCTGATGAAAGGTGTGCTAGTGTGCTAACATAAATGATGCTAAATAACAAACAGCAAAGGGGGGAAAGTTCATCACTAAACAACTGAAGGAAACAGTAAATGATAATGCCAATCTCTACAGCTTTGTGAGTTAAAAATACAAGCCCTGGGTGTAGCTGAGCTGGGTGCTCATTTTGACAGGGTGAAAAGAATATGGCTTCACTCCACATCATGAAGTGACAAATTCTATGGTGCTTCCATAAATCCCTCCAGCCAAGAAATGTGTTTATTTAATCAGGAAAGTGATAACAGTCATTACTTTCTTTGCATATCTCAAAAGGAATAAAGAATAATAAAAAAAAAAAAAATGACAGCAAAGAGCATTTCTTGTCTTGATTGTGAAGCCCTTTGATAGATAAACTCAGCTAAATAGCCTTACTGCAATGACTAAATATATTATAGATACAAAAAAATCCATACTTTTACTTAATAATTCTCCAGAGAACTTCATTCTCAGCATTTTGTTTGAACAAATTGAGTCGTCCCCTACAGAAGAAAATTACAGCACATAATAGTGACTTATCTGGATGTTCTTTTTCATTCTTATTTGCTCAAATGTATCTATCCTTAAAACTACACTTGACAGGACTTACCGCCCAATAATGAAGACTAAAGAAATCAAGGGGGGTAAGGACTCTGAAGTATAACTTGCACACTTGCTTAACTTTAATGAGCTTATTTCAGAAAGACAACTGTAGGAGAATAACTTATAAAAACTTGTGTCAGCTCTCTAAAAACTAATAACTAGGACAATCAATTTATCCTCTTTCTGAAGAAGTTTATACCAATTTTCAAGAGACTACAAGGAATTGTAATATACATACATACATATAGATCCAACAAAGATATAGGTATGAACCAGGACGAACAGGTGTTTGCTTGCAATTCTCATGGCAAACTAAGAGAGAATTCTACGAAGCTACCTCTTTATAAGGAACTGCATGAAGCAAACACATGGGAAAAGCAGCCAAGCAAATTTAGTGTAGTGTGCTTAAAATAAAAAAAATTAAAAAAAAAAATTCAACCCTTTTTCTAGATTTGGTTTAGAACAATTCACTCTGTTCCCAGGGATAAAGCTTTTAATACACTGTTTTCCTTATTAATTAAGACACATTTAACATGACACACTCAGTTCTTCAGACTTGTCCTGTATCAGCCAGAAAGGAACTTGGAAGAAAGATCAGCAAAATCTGTTTCCTCTCCATCCATTACTATTAGAACGAGAACGGAAGAATCAATTTTTTTATCTTCTTTACAATTTCACCACTAATTTATTAAGTATGAACTCTAATAAAATTTCTCTGAATAACACATTAGATCCAAAGTCATGCTGGTCTTTAAATAACCCCTATGGAGAACATTCCTAAACAGCTGAGCAAGTCCTTATAAATACTCCCTAAATTTTATTGTAGTATCCCCATGGTCTATCCAAAGCTGGATCTCAGCCAGTGGCCACAGCTAGGAACCAGTTTGGTAGAACAGAGACGGCCACCACCTGAAGCAGCAGCCTGGCCAGCTCTGTTGTCTGCATTGATTTGCATCTTCAGTTTCAATCACCTTTCAGGGACAGGAACTTAGTCTTTATGCTAGTCCATGAAATGGCATTCCTCCAGAAAACATGGCATCTATTTCAAAACTGTAATAAATATAACAGGATCAACATGATTATTTGCAGGTTATTTCTGATCTGTTTGCCATATACACACTACTAACTTTTGGAAATGCTACAGCATTTTACTAGTTTGTCGTGTTGCCTGTTTTCAATTGTCTTTCTCTCTCCAGTGAGCTTTCAGAAACTGGATTTCAAATGGATCTGTACATTATACAACATGTACACACCACCACCAGAAAAAAACCCAATTGTCTTAATGATCCCATCTTCTTTTCCTGCCATGACAAATTTTCATCCAACCTGAAAATTCTAATAGGGTTTCATCCAAAGAGGAAAGTCAACATCATTTCATTTGCGGATTCTTTAAAACCTCTTCCTCACCTCAAACTTACACAACCATCACCCTTTTCCCCAGCACAACCTTCTGTTCACAACAGACACTGCTCCTGTAAACTGCTGCAGTAATCATTTAATAATGCGGAGAAAGTTGTCAATTTGAGTGTGGATTACTAAATGTAAGATCATTATTGCATTTAGATTGATGCAAAATGTTTCCCTGTAATGTGTTGGATCTTGTCTAATTTTAGATCTTTAATACTACAATAGATCTAGAAATACCATGATCAACTTCAAGATAAGAGTGACTGCATCTATGAAGGCATGATTGAATTTTCTAGGCTGTAAGTGGTCACCTCTATATTTCAAAATGTGCTACCTGACAAAATTTAGAACAATTGACTTCAATTTTTCAGTATGGTTTTTCTTCACATATCAATACACTGCGTTATGACTATACCAATTTTTGTGCAGCTACATTTTTGAAACTTCACACAAAGCTGTGATTGCCACATTGGAAGTTAATATGGGAAACTGGACACTTCAAAGAAAGCGACACTATTCATATGTGAAGTTTTTTGAGCACCTACAAATTTAAAACCTCACAGTCTGTTATATCAATCTAAGTACAGTGCAGTAATTAAGCTTCTAGATGAATGTTTAATTAAAAAATTAAAGCAATTCTACAGCAGGTCCAGACTTGATATACTATAAATCATAATATGCTCATGGCTGGAACTTTTTTTGTTTGCACTGTTATTTTAATTTTTCCAATTACATTGCAGCCAGTTTCTATATATCATCTCTTCTATCAATGCTTTCAGTACTCATTCCCTCCAAAAAAGGCAATTTATTACCTACAGTGCCCCCATACTTGTGTTTACTTGTTAACACTCACAATAACTACTTAAAAGTGGAGAAAACAAAAACAAAAACAAAATACAAAAAGATTTTCAGACTTAAGACATTCAGGTCTTAAACTTTAAGGTTTAAACTTTACAAAGTATTTTTATGCTCTCACAGTCACTGTCAAACTCCAGCCAGTAGAAGCAGACTGCTAAGGACATATGCCAGCAGATTTTTTTTAAAGTCAATCTGTAATCAAAATAATTACATTTATGAGGGGTGAGGGAGGAATAAAAATCTCACTATTACACTACAACCAGTGCTTCCTTACATCAGTCCTTAAGAAATAATCTTTCCCATTCAAATGAAATTGCAATGCATATTCTGGGGATCTTTAAATACAGAGCTTTCCCAAACTAATTTAGTGGAGGAAAACTGACAGGAAATTAATTAAAATCAGCATAGCTTAATGTTTTACACCACGAAATACAACCTGTATCCCTGTTCCTACTATAATTACCACAGAATCAACAATAAACCAAAAAGACACCAAATGACTGAGAATCTAGCTCGCTGACAACTATCTGTGCATTGCCTTTAATCCAGTTGGAATTATGGCCAAATTGTATCTACAATGAAAACATATTTATGACAAACATGGCATGCCACTGGATGTCATTATTGCTGCATAAATGCAGCTGGAAGAATATCACCTGTACCCTACTAAATCCTCAGAAGCTGCAGAAGAGAACACTTCAGTTCTTACACTCTGGGAATTCAGCTCTTTTGTATATGATTCACCAATTCTTCGGTAATCTTCCCCTGCTGCCTTTGCAACTTCTTTCCCCCTTTCTAGGGGATCAGCTGTGTCCCAAAACCTGCAGAGCTTAAGCCTCTAAGGAAATTGCTTTGTTGAGAGAGAACAGAAAGAAAGTCTTTAGAACTACACAAAGTAGAAAAGGTAAAGTTACAGACAGACAGGTTTGTTAGAAGATCTAGGATTCAAAAGGAAAAACATGGAAAAGTGCAAAATAGTAAAGAGGATAACCCAGTACCATCCAGGGTCTGTTACAAATAGTGGCAGACTCCTTTCTCCCACCTTACTGATGCCTGCCTGGTCAGCAGAGTCTCTTCAGTTGTCATCCTGGAAGCAACGAGTGTACCAGCAGTGTTTAAATCCTACCTATCCTTTGTGTGTGTTAATTAAGTTTGCAGTCAAGTGTACCATCTCTGCACTCTAAAACATGTGTGAATAGGGTGACCTGTGGTGGATGGTAAGAACACACATGACCTGTTATCTGCATTCTGTAACTCATGCTGTTGTGTCAGTTTTCCTTAAGGGCAACCTTAGGTTAGGCAAGGCACCATAATCTTGAATACCATGGTACTCCATAAAGCGTCCACTTAGATACATTTAAAATGCTAATAGTCACAGTGATAAGGAATAGCTATGCATCCACTTCATCCTGAAAACTGACAGTTCAAATCCATGGGGATGCTCCCAAATAAGATAACTAGTTTTCACTTCCACAAGAGAATAGGATCCCAGTGCTACTAACCGAACACCAAACTGAAAGATGCATCTTCTAATTCTGTCCACTTACTAATAATATTACATCAGTGTCAGATAAAAATTGGCAAAGTCGGCAATCAGAAGAAAGAAAAACAATTCAGGTGAAGAACAGCTGTTAAAGGAAAAACTAAATATTGACCTCAATAGAGACTGCTGAAGATGTTAGAAGATCAACACGTCTTTAAGGAGTCAGATGCCAAAGTGAAGTAAGTTACTACGGACCTCAGTGGAGCTTTCTCCCCCGTAAAATAGAGCACGAGGTCAATGCAGGATTTAAACACTGGGCGGCAGGAAAGGCCACCGTCTCAGCACCCAGCACGGGTGCACTGTGTCATTTGAGATGCGAGGGGGCACCAGAGGGGCTGGCCCACAGCACGGGGAAGAAAAGCCTCAGGTGAGCCACAGCACTGTGGAGGGGCAAGCTGGGGAACAGGCCACCTCAATGAGAAATAACACACGTGCTTCAGCACCTCCCAGCGGCCCTGTTCCTGCAGCACTCACAGTATGGTTAAAAGCAGTTCCTGAGCTATGGCACTTCATAACCCACTTTAAGAAAAACTAAACAAAGAAAAAAAGAAGCACTGAGCTATGATCAGCTGTTCCACCAACAGTTCAGAAGAGTGAGCTGGAGAGAACATCTGGTTAGGCAGCAGGGGACTAGCAAGTCATCTGTTGCCCTGAGGTAAGAATCGGGGCTCGTGGGACAAAGCGTTTATACTCTAAACCCTACCTGCAACATTTCAAAGCTCATTTGGCATCGATGAAACACCACAAAACTGATGGAGGAAGAAAAGGCTGAATAAAAACAGAGATTTCTCCCACTATATGGCTTAGGTATGATTTTTAAACCCGAAAGTATGGACAGAAAATCCAGCCTAAAAAAAGCCTTGAAAACAAGGCCCCAAAAAGCCCCCAGAAGAGATGCCAGGACATCTGCTGGCCCCAAAACTTTGTAACCAACAGCATCTCTTACAGACTGTACTGCTGCACTCAAGGAAGCCATACTAATTAAAATTCAAACCAGAATGTAAATCAACCTCTGGCACTTGTGCCAAATTTACCTCCTAGACTGCGCAAGAACTTAAAATTTTGGCTAAGTGCTCAGGTGGAGAGAGTCACAATACTAAAAAAAACCCCTCACCTAAGCAACTAAACACTACCAAACCACAAACAAAACTTAAGGCATCACATGATTTGTGAGTCTTCCTTCTACCACTATTCCTCAAGGGCCACAGAAACATACCAGTATACCTATTGACATTTATAGCTGGATTAAGACAGAAGAGAGTCTAACAAAGTCTAAGGACAAAGCAGGAAGAGCCTTAATCAAAACAATAGACTCAGACCTCAGTAAGTCTAGAAAGGCAGCATCACTTACACATTCTATTTATGTAGCACTTGGGGAAAAAAAAACAAAACAAAGCCTCTTATCTGTGCTAGGTAATATCTTGTTCTCAATTATTTTTAAATTGTTTTGTCTGATTAGTATTTTAGACACATTTGCTATTTGGAGAAATGAATTTAAATCAAAACACAATCAACCACTCTGGTTGTAATCCCACCTGGTCTCCAGAGTCTACAGCATCACTTTTAATGAACCTGACAGCTGAATAACCTTTGAATATGATTTTAGCAGGAAAAAATTGTTATACTTGGCTTTTGCAAAATTAATTACAAGCAGAATCCTTGCTTAAGATGGGAGGGTGGTTGCATGTATTTCAAGTGAGCTACCTTAAACAGGAACACAATAGAGACAATTGATTTACTACAAAATTAAGTAGACAGTGCCAACTAGAACACAAGTCCAGAGCTTGTGGCATCCCTTTTACACCAAGGCATTTCACTTTCATCAACTCAGAGATAGAATACTCATGTTATAATAGGAACCAAGACAATTGATATAAAAGTATATTTAAAAAAAAAAAATAATTGAAAATCAACTGTAATTCTCACACAAACTTTATGATTCTGATGTTTGGGTTGGTTGCTGATGGAGGCAAGAGGTGGGAGGGGAGCACAGACACAGTCAGAAAGGGATGGTGACAAAGGAGAGTAAGATTTGCCAAACTAGCATTTGAGGAAAACACAACCCAGGATCCAGATTTTAGAAAAACGTGCAAAACTTATGGAAATTATGGAAGCTAATTTTTATTTCTGAATGTTTTGGTTGATTTTAAAGCATAATTTCTAATACTTTTGTGGAAAACAGTATTAAGAGGAAAATATTCTTTTACGTGTCCAGTTGTCTGCAAATTTTCATTTCTATTACATCGAGGTTTTATTCTCCTGTGATACCATGAACAGCATAATTTTAAGCTGCTGTTCACAATTTACAGAAAAGCTCCCTGTTTGTACAACACTTGCATAAACATAGATTAAAAAAAATTGAATACAAAATATACCTTCACTTTTTTAAGTAGCAGTATGGTGCATGATACAAAATCCAAGTTGTCCTTTGAACAGTATTACTGTTGCTTTTCTTGGAGCTACTCTCTGCTTATATAAACTTTATTAAAAAACAGTATTCAAAATACACCAGGCATACAATCTTTTTTTTTTTTTCCTCAGCATGGATATAGATCTTTTGCCACATCCTGTTATAGCAAGTATTCACAGTCCCCTTTGCAGACAACTGAATAATCTTGCAAATGCTGCGAGATAAATTTACTTACATCTTGGCTTTCAAAGAAAATGTAGACAGACTAAACTGATAAAGCAATTGTTCCTTAATCTCTTCCATGGCAGAGAATTAGTTTCTCTCAATTCCAAAGTGAATTGAGCATTCTTTGCATTTGATGTTTAAGTACCTGTGGATGTAACAGTTCTTCCCACTACAGAAGGCAAGGGATTTAGTACAAGCACTTTACAGGGCAGAAGGCTGCATCAGCTGAAGAAATTTCTCTCAGCAAGCAAGCTTTGCTGTAGACCATTCAATAGACTGTGCCTGGTGTCATTTATTTTCAGCAAACTTTCAACACCTGCCAGCAACTCGAATCTCTCTCACAGATTTTTATACTCCCCTCTTCCAGACTAGAGCTGCTCATTCACTGCTATGGAAATTAGCAGCATGTCAATACAGTCTAAATGGAAAAAAATAAATAACATTTTCAGTGAAATGTCAGTTCTGATTCTTTCACAGCTTTTTTTGGGACCTCCACACACAACATCCAGGAAAAAAAAAAATTAATCAGTCATGAGCAACTTAAAATAAACATGATGATTATATCTTTTAAGCCTTAAAATATTACTATAAACACATACAAAATATTCAGTGTTTCAGATATTAGGATGAAAGAAGCCCTTAAGGACTAGAAACAGCTCACAGCTTCCTGTGAAGGGAAAGGAAGGGTTTCCACAGAACTCTGAAATAGGAAACTGAAATTTGTTGTTGCATTTCACCAGAGGGCAGGGCACGGGAAATGGTACAAGGGACCCTCAGTCATCCAGTGCATAGACTCAGTTCCTCTGGTCTTTGCTATTTCCTAATCTCATCTCACCCCCTCACAGCTCTTCCCACTTCCCCTTTCCAGCATTCAGTCTGGCACTTGATTACACATAAGCATCTAATGAGATACGTGTGCAATACTATTTATATTAAAGCTTTAAGATTAAATATAATTTAGTTGAATATGAATTTAAAGTTTAATAGGAAGCAACTCAGAAAATCATTAAACAGACTAAAATAAAGTTTTTATAATAATTAAAATCTCAATTCAAAAAGTCCCCCTGAATTCAACCACTAAATTGTCCCAAATAACAAGTAAATAGAGAACAGCTCATCCTATTAACTAATATAGTGCATAAGTCACTTTTCACACTGGTCAATTGTCTTATTTGAAAACAAGTTACCCTGCAGATGTTTTCATTAAACAATTGGCCTATGACTTCTTCAACAGTGCAATGTAAGTATATCCAATTCACGGCAAGTCAATGCAAGTGAGGGAGAAAAATGGGAAAAACTTGCAGCACACAAAACCTAACAACTAACACAATAAAAGGAGACCAGAACCCGACAGTCACCGAGTGATGAGTCACTGCAGGAACCACTCAAGTGTAACCTTAAAAGGGTTAAACCAGAACTTGGATACCAAGGTCAAAAAAAAACATCATGGATCTCAAGGGGGAAAAAAAAAAAAAAGAGACTTTATCATGGAATAAGTGAGCAACACTGTATAGAATTTATTAAGACGTGTTTTAAGGAGATTGTGAAGTTACACAAAACTTACTGTGGAATGTTTAGGGGGAAGAATCAAAAAAAAAAAAAAAAGGAAAGGGAGGAATCAGGGTGGTTCAGGAATGAACAAACGAGTAAAAATGCAAGGAGACTGAAACAAGCTGGCTGCCTGTGTCTGTTTCTCCTTTTAAAGCACTGATATATTCAGCATACAAGATCAATCTCCTCAGCCCCAATGCCTCAGAGAATACAAAGTAAACAATATTAAATGCTAATAATCATCTGGCATTAATACGCTTATTGACACACACTATATTTATACTGGTTAATTAAATGTGCCCAAAGTGGGTCTCAAACCACCTGCTCAACATGACCCCTGCTCTGTATTAACTGCTGATTGACCTCTGGAAGCTCTTTGGAATGGAGTTAGTTGTCCTGGGGGGAAACTTTGCCTATATTTCAACAACCTGACAGTTTGACAGTAGATTTCCAGAGCTTACAAGTTCTCTTCAGCTTGTCTTACCCCTTAATTTTTATAGAAAAACAGATTATAGCATATATAAAAAATTTAACTCTGCATATTCTAATGCTGAACAACCCAACTGTTTACAAGCTTGGCAAAGAGTGTAGTTTCAATAAGACTGGTAAAAAGTGCTAACCACTAACACAGCTGAAGTGAGACATTTCCTACTTACTTTGCATAGTCAAAGAGCCTGCTGTCCCAGAGCTGGTGATTTCCTCTATAGCCAGAATGGAAGAAACAGGAATCCGTACCATCAAACTGGTTGAGACCATCTTCTGAGTTCTTCGAGGCGTGGCTGTGCACCACATCAAGCAGAACTGTGATGCCCATGGAGTGAGCAACGTCAATCATCTCCTTCAGGTCATCTGGAGTTCCATAGCGGCTGCCAGAATCCAAATGCAACGTGAGTGGTGCAATAGGGACTTATGCTGACAATACTGAACATTAATCAGGAAACTACATCAAAGTCAGCAGTTCTTCATCACCTAGGTTCCACTTGTACACAGGGTGTTTTCTCAGACTCTCAAGTAGCAGTTATTACTAACAAACTAACACTTTAAAACAATTTTTCAGTAAAAAATTGCATCACACACTCAATGTTTTGCAGAGATTCAGTTTTATTCTTCCATTTTAATTAGTAATACATTAAATTCAGTATAAAATATGACTGATACAACTTTAAGCTTGTTTAATATTAAATATTTCTTTAGTTCATAAGAAAGAAAAATATTTTCATATTGCTGAAATTAAGTAACACAATGACAGCAAAAGTAAATGTAGGTTCACAAAAGTCTGCAGAATAGACCATCTGCTGCTGTCCTGCTCAGTTATTTGGTTTAGGTACTACACTATTTTCCAATGTATTTTCAAATAAAGATTTTTGTGCCCAATAAACCTTTTTTTGGCTAATTAAGACAGTTAAAAGCTTCTTATCTAAATTTAACCCATTGCCGCTTGAGCTTCACAAAGATGAAAAAAAAATTAAAAAATCAGACCATTCATATTTATCATAATTTTCTTTAAAATTACCTGAATTCATTTTTCATCAATTTTCACCCTCGGCCTCAAACCTAAGTACAGTCTGTTACAACCCTGTGAAAAGGTTCCCAGAGAACACACAGAGCCCTGATTTTAATCAAGTGTGTTATGAGCAAGCAGTGTATAGTTGTGTTTGACAGAAAAGAGCACCCCACACGTCCTGTTTGCTGCTGCCAAGAACTCCACAACACAAAACCCATGCATAAGGACTGCTGAAGGTGGATTACCCACAATATGCCATGACAGCTGAAGTTACTTAGAATCTTTTTGTTTGTATCCTACACAAAGTGTTTCACAGAGCAGCTGATCACTATGCCAAATAGATTTCGAATTTAAGAGGAAGAATTACTTTCCATTACACACTTGCAAACACACATATACAGAGATTCTGATTTCAGTGGATGGGAAGGAAGGTAAAAGAACAGATGCTGAAGTAGTTAAACCTACCTTGATGCTGCGAAGAAACTTGTGACCTGATAACCAAAACTGGCATAGTATGCATGTTCCATAATAGCCATCAGCTGGACACAGTTATATCCTACAATAAAAACAAATAACAAAAAAATTATGCCTTAAGAATAGTTAAAAGAAGATTCAACACCTGTAACAGATTGATTCCAGTTTTCGCTCATCTTAGTTGCCTTTGACTCCAATGATTAGCAACTAAAGATTCAGTAACTTTCAAAAAGCAATTCTACCTAATAGTGTATACTTATATGATCTTCCATTATAAATGAAACAGTCAATTTGCCAAGTAATGCACACTTAACTAGGTATCTTGAAACTCCCAAATGTAGAAAGAAGTGATATGCAAAGATAATCTTTATTTAACTTCAGAATTATTAGCTATACCAATCTGCATGTCCTGAACTTCTGTTTCACTTTTGACACTCACAGTCAGGGGGTATGGGGTTATTCACTGGCTAAACATGCTATGGTAGAAGCACAGAATGGTTTGTGTTGGAAGGGACCATAAAGACCACCTAGTTCCAACTCCTCTGCCATGGACAGGGACACCTTCCACTAGACCAGGTTGCTCAACACCCCTTCCAGGGATGGGGCACCCACAACAGGGTAACCTGTTCCAGTGCTTCACCACCCCCACAGTAAAGAATTTCTTTCTATAATCCAATCTAAATATACCCTCCTTCAGTTTAAAGCCATTCCCCCTTCCTGTCACTGCATGACCTTCCAAAAAGCCCCCATCCAGCTCTCTTGAAGGGCCTCTTCAAGTATTGGGAGTTTCCTATAAGGTCCCCCCAAAGCCTTCACTTCTCCAGACTGAACAACTTCAACTCTCTCAGCCTGTGTTCATAGGACAGGTGATCCAGCCTGATCATCTGATCTTCTCCATGGCCACAGTACTTGCCACTATCTTAACTAAAGCCATCTCAAATATCAGTGACTAAGTGTCACAGAGAGCTATCGAGTGAGCACTACCAACAACACATAACTTTCAGGTTTTATTTACAGGCTATTGAGTCTCACACCATCACCAGTTCTTAGTTTGAGCAAACTCTTCACTTCACTCTTTAGTTTAGACAAGATGCTGTGAGCTGTTTTTTATTGTCCTCAGGTTTTTTATAGCTATGACATTTAAAAACAGAGCAATTATTAAAGACCAGTTGGCATGAGCTCAACAATTTGTCAGATTCATTGCTGGTTTATAATTCAGGCTCATTATACTTATTCTTATTTACAGCATTTTTACAAATAAATAGCAATACAGCATCAAATTAATCTCATTCAACTTCCTTGCTATTTATTTCACTATTTGTCATGCACATATTTCTACCAAATATTAATATATTCAAATTCTTATACAGTGATGTCTTTAAACTTTTCCTAACAAGTGAGACATTCCAAAACTGAATCTAACAGACCTTAAAAATACATTTTAAAAATACTTAATTTCCACAGTATTTACTTAATGTAAATAAGAAGGAACATTAGCTAGCATTCTGCATACCCTACCTAACTTTGACACTGCTTTTATTTTGTGGTATATCAGCCCTTTCATGACATTTCTCCGCAGAGAGAAATTTGTAGGTAAAGCAGTATGCTTTTCTAATTCTGTAAATCATATTAACCTCCTGGAACAACTGAAATTCCTTGGCAGTAAGGAGTCACAAACACATAATGTAGAATCCAAATTTACTTTTCATTGAGAGACTCCAGACATGCAAACTCCCTCATCACACCTGCAAGCTTAACTTCATCAAAGGGCAAAAGCCTGTCATGTAAACCTACATGAAAATGCATGGCTTCTTCAGGGACTCTGATACATAAAATGAAATAAAATAAAAAAAAAAATTAAAAAAAATCAAGTAGAAACACAGCCACCACAGACAGAGATTTTGACTATGGATGTCACGATTATCTTACAGCTGAGTGTAACAAAACATATTTCATCACAAGGCAGTAAAAGCCAGGAAGGTCTAATATTGTCCACTACAGAAACAGTGCAAGGACAACATGGAAACAAAAAAATCCAAGAGAAATTGAGGTGAACAGTTTTGCTGTGCTTCCTGAGATAATAGTACCAGCTGTTCATACATCCTCTCCAATATATTAGAAGTTCTTTTCCTGAAAAAGATTTTTCACATTTAAAGTTTCCATGTTATGATACTTCATAGCTACTGTTCAGGGATTTTAAAAAGAAAAACTACATTGTTTATTCTAGCAAAAGAAAAAAAATCCAGGTATTCCTTTGTCTCTCCTTAGAATCAAACTTTGCATTAGGAGAGACAATTAAGAATGCAGTATTTTCTAAAGACTCTCTCACAAAACCAGGTCCTTTTTCAAGTTGAAAACTATGCTAAAAGCAAATTGCCCTTCACGATTTATCTAGGCTTTAGCAGTCACATTTTACTTCAAAATCTCTGAAATAGATTTTGATTCACATATCCTATTTCAGTCTTTGTTTCTCCTCCACAGATTTCACTTGATTCTAATTTTTGCTCACCTAAGAATCTATTTTTATAGTATGTGTAATCAGAAAGTGCAAAAAAACTGTAAATACTTGACAGTTATCTTTTCTAAAAAGAGCACAGGCACATTAAAAAAAATAAAAAAATATCTGCAAGTATCTTATTACTTACCAAGATCCTTTATTCTAGGTAGGATATTGTATGTGAAGTTTTTATAAGAAGCTACTTTCCCTTCTGGGGAAGCAATCCCCACGTGAGATTCATAGATTCTTAGGCTTTTTAATCTCTTGGGGGAAGGATGCTTATGCTACAAAGAAAAAAAAAAAACAGATAGTTGTCATTAGGAACAGCTTAGGAGTGTTGTGACAATCACATGATTTACACAAGATGAAAAACAATTTAAGGTTTGTTCTGTTTTTTTTTCTCTGAGAGTAGAAACATTTTGAAAGTAATTAAGCATTTTAAACTGTTAAAGCAAATGTCTATTTCAAATTAACATTCTTTATGAACAAGAAACTGGACATTCATGATTGAACACTTTGCTTATACCCTTTTAAATCACACTTAAGTGTACAAACTGACAGTAGCCATTTCACTTAAAAAATTCCAACATTTTGTATTCTTCTTGTTAGCTTATTATTCAAGTGAAATTTTGAAAAAGTAGGAAAAAACCTAATTAAAAACATACATATATGAACAGAAATTACAAGGACAAGAACAAAACTTTGGGTTGAGGCTTGTTGCACGTGTTTTACTTCCACTGGGCACTTCTCCTATTCATAAAAAGATATTTTTTTCAGTAAAACCTTGTCTGTACCCAAATGTTCTTTTCACTCCATGTCATATCAATCATAGCATTTCCAATTACCTCCCTGTTCCTTTTCTTACAGAGGATCGAGGTGTCTCAAAGCACCACAGACAGCAGAGGTGACTACACTGATTAAAAACTACACAAATAAGGGTTACTGGATATTATATTATCTACTTTTTTAAGAAAAGTTTTTCCATGTGAGTAGCCCTTTCTTAGTCAAGCAGTTGCTTCATAATTCGAGGGGGATGCTAATATTTAACTCAAAACAGAGAGTGCAGCATCTCTTACACAGAACACTGCATACCATTTTCCAGTAAAATCATGAGGAAGTGTAATATGGAATAGCACCACTTGGGCAGTCTGAAGTTTCCAAATGTTCTCTGAGGGTATTTTTCATATATCACATAAATAGTTCTCTCCCTTATAGTACTGCCTGAGGGCTTTATACTCAATAAATGGATTTTCCTGCTACAAACAAAGTAGGATTTGACTGCATGAGCACCTTACTTTTGAAAGTTTTTTCTGACTTCATAGGACATTGACTTATTATTGAGTATTGAACTTAGCATTTGCAGATAACTAACTCTTAAATCCTGTACTGATAATTCCTTGCTCTCCTCCATAACAGGAAGGGACACCTACTCCTGGAACAGCTGTCAATCTTGCCTAACAAGTGGGAAACCAAGTTTAAAATACCACTTTATCCAGTAACTATTTTTTATATGTTCTGCAGAGGACTGGAAAAGTAGCTCAAACACATCCATCATTCAAGTCATTTGTTTCTGTCAAAGCCATGAATAAAACCCTTTCACTTCTCAGGTAGCTACTTCAACTGGTTTGCAATTCCCTTTTTGTGAAATAACTGCAAACAGGGATACAAAGATGACATACTACATGGCTTTATACACCTCTTGAAAATAATATTTAAGCCTTACTATATATGACTGTGGTGGATTCCAGTGTACCCAATCATAATTCACTTTGTCTTCATCACGGACTACGTATCTTGCCCAGGGTGAAATACGATAGAGGAGAGCGCCGTTCTGAGCACGAATCACCACCTATAAAATAACCACAACATATGCATGCAGTCACATATAACTCATCCAGTGCCTCCTATGCAAACCATTGTGGGGAATGAAATAGTACAGTACACAGAAATTTAATTTAAAGAACACACAAATACACAATGCAAGTCAAGAGAAGGAAGAATGACTCTGTTCACTGGGATGATTTGTAAAGGGATAGTAAACCAAACATGTCAGACTCTGGAGTGATGTTCACAGGCAAGAGCTGAAAGGTGAGGATATATACAAGCTTTATATAAGTAATGGGAGAAAAATCCTTCCCAAATGGATTACTGTTAGGTTCCCCTAATTTCCCCTGTCATTGCTATTTCCTTTCCATGTTCTTATAAATTTAAATAGACATGCAGTATAATGCCATCAAGATGAGAACTGTGATTTGTTTGACTTGGCAAACAAACTAGTAAGCCAAATTTAATACCTTAATTTCATCTTTTCTATGCTCTGTGAGTCCTTACCAATGTCATATAGACCAGAACTACAGATAATGCAACAAAGCCCAGAGCATCTTTTGGGTCAAGAACAAAAAGTAAACTTTAAATTGCTGGGTTTCTTCTGCTGCTATTCAGTTTCTCTGGAAGCCTGCATCATTCTAATGCTAAAACAAAGTATTATTGTTGGGTTTACTCTCTGTATTTTGTTTCCTCTGTTTCATAATAGGAGATGAAAAGTAAACACTATTTCCTTCAAAAACACATAAAACTTCACTTTACCAGAAAGAGACTAAACACAAACCTAGGAGCTCTTTTGGAGTACTTTAATTTTACAAAAGAAGAGTAAAACTGAAATAATTATTAGGATGATGTTGTAGTAGGACCTTTGAGGAGGTGGTGATCTTGAACAGGGCATCTCTGCTCTATTGAGTAATTAATGTAACCTGCAACTTAAAAAATACCCTTGGGAAAGGATGAGACCCAAAGGGTGGAAGGTAGTGATGCTGACTGGGAGAGTGTTGCATGTTTGGGAACCAGGTCCATGCTGTGCAACATCCCCTGCATGCAGGACAACCCTCAGCACCTCCTCCTTGGTACTGTCAACTATGCCATCTGTGTGGCATTGTCTTTGGCTCAAAGGAAGCAAGAAATTCTTATGAGAATATGCTTTAGAAGTAGAATTGCTCTCTCACAAGGAAATTCTATACTATGTGAAATGACCAAAGGTAGAGCTTCTCCCCAGGGGCAGGATTTGTTCCACCCAGCATGCCATGGGAAAAATCTACCAGGGCTCATTAATGGAGGCTGCCCAGCATTTGAAGGTGACTTGCTCCCAATGAGTATTCCTCCTCTTATTCCATCTACTTGAAACAGTTATCCTATGAAGCCAGTTGTTGCTGTCACGTCTCTCTTCTTGAGATGCAGAATCTTGTTCCATCTCTCTCACCTCCCTCCACCCCATCCCACCTCCTCTCTCCTCAGTGCAGAAGAAACAGCACCACTCTTGCTTCGCTTGGTATCTCGGCTGCCATTATAACAATAATGAAGGTTTGCTAATTTACAGTCTACAAATGTAGAAGCAAGCGTAGCCCTGGAATTCTTAATTCTGCTTTTGTTAAGGAATTGATGGCTGGGCTTTTTTCATTTGTTTGTTTGGTAGTTGGTTTTGGAAGGATTTTTTTTTTTTTATTTATTCTTTTTTTCATAAGGAGACCTATGAATATCAAAAAAAACCTCATTGAAAAGGGAGGTTGTTGAACTTCCCCCTGCCCCCTTTTTTTTTTTTTTTTTTGGTAATAAAAGGGTCTTTTCTTTGCTCTCAATTCCTAACAGATAGTCTGGAAGAAGACAGTTATCAAATAATTGTGGTTTTGCCTCTGGCAAGTATCCTTCATTGTTTTGATAGATTATCTGTATTCTTAACCCAACCACAGAAGAAAGTAGAATCACAGTATCATAGAACAGGTCACTTGGAGGGGACCTTTTAAAGGTCACCTAAATCAACAAGGAGGGAAATAAGTATACGCAGAAAGTTAATGGAAGTTGACAGATTAAGGCAAGGAAGTAGGATGGCTGTGTCTCAGTACATACTGTTATAACTCCAATCCAAAATAGGTTTTATAAGCAGGAGTAATTGAGACTAATCACCTCATCAGAATAATCTGAGAAAGTTATTGAAAACACTGTACAGTTGCATGGAAAATTTCTTCTGTTAACTGTGTTAGTAAAGGTGGCCCAAAGACTATTTCTGCAAATTATATCAACACTGTGAGGATCTTTCTTGCTGATAGCATTGACAAGTTGCAAGTTACTCTTAAAATAATAAAACTTACCTCCTCTTTCAGATATCAAACTTCTAATGATGCTACTGCTTCTTTTATTATTTTGTCCTGATTTACCCATCACAGAAATAAGATGATTACTGTATATAACAACCATACCTAATTACTCATGTTGGCATTCCTTTCTCTATAATATTTTAGGCTAATTTATACTAGACAGGCTTATGAGCAGTGGCACATTTAAGAAATATAAAGTAATTAATCTAAATTCAGAACATTATTTAATTAGATGTAGCACTGGTTTAATCCAAAGATGATACTGGAGGGGGGGAAAAGGAAGTTTATTTATTATGATATACTAAAACCAATCATGCACTGTCTTTAATTTAAACCATTAAAAAAAGAAAAACAGTTAAGAAAAACAGAGATTAGGAACCCATTTAAATGAGCAACCAGTTATTTCACTTTTTAAACTCACACTTCTACAGTTAATTAGCTATAGCTCTGTATCCCATCCTCCTGACAAGGTATAAGAACTTCTGTTGTTCAGCTCCAATTGTCCATATTTTCCCCTCACTTGTGAGGCATCAGTGCATTCAATTTACCAGTTTTTCAGGAGTCACTTTGTTTAAGTACAAGTTTTGCTTTTATTCAAAACGTCTACTGAGTCAAGTTTAATGGTTAGACTTTTCAGGAACTGAGACTTATCAGGACTCATACAAGTTTCTATCAACTTTCACAGCCAGAATTTTAATAGCTACAACTAAACTTCCAAGAAACAAAGACATACATTTATTTGCATTCTATTATGATAGTAACAATATAGAGCCATAAACAGGTGGTGGAAATCTACCACTTTCTCTAAGAGTTGCTCTATTTCAAGGCTCACAATCTATTTTTTTGGATTCATTTTAAAACTTTACTTTTAGTTCCATTATGCAAAGATATAAGAAAACTCCCACTCTTGAAAGAAAAGGATATATTTATCCAACAATAGAAGTCATAAAATTTAACCATGCAGATATCAGAAAAAAAAAATCTGTAAAAAAGGGGGGAAGCACTTATTTTACACAAGTAATCAGAACATTTATTTGTTGCCTTCTTCACAGTGTAGGTAGAAATATATCCACCCAGGGCTGTAGATGAACTTCACCACAACATCAGAAACCTCAATTTTGCTCATGCGTTGCTGCAATTTTTGAACATCATGGGCTGTTCACGGATAAAGCAGAGTCAAAAGAAACATCACTAACACAGAAAAGGCATCATTACAACACTAAAGCTGCTAAAGTTGACTCCTTTCAGTCTCTGGTTTACAGGACAATCAACACAGTATTCTTACACCTCTATCAAATGATCCCTGTTAAATTCAGTTCCTGATTCCTATGCTTGCTTTACACTTTTCTTAATTTTAAGTGAATGTCATTTACAGAATCACTCCTACGTTTAATTACCAAGCTCTGCACTCAATCAACTTATTCCTCTCTCCTGATACTGTAGAAGGTTGATTTATAACTCAGAAATAGAAGGAATTCATATAATATTTTCTAAAGTTTCTTGACACAGAACCCCCACACCATCATGCCTGGTTGATGCACGAGCAATATATTAAAAAAAAAAGAAAAAAAAAAGAACCAAACTGAATGGCACCCCAAAACAAACAGCAATTCAGCCCAAGACTGAGAAAAATATCTCTAAGGCAAACAGTCCAACAGCTTGCAATCCCATATTTGCTTTAGCATGCCTTGAAATAATTACATATAAGTCAAAGTTGCAATAAATGGAGTAATAATATAAACCACATATAATACCTCTTGCTCCACTCACCCCAAAACTACTACTTGTGTTCCATTCCCTGCTGTGCTCAGGCATAGAAAGATAAAAAGTAGCTGCCATGTATAGTCTGCATGTGTGCTACGGGTTTTATACGCATAAAAAACACTGAATGTAGTCACTTTTGACAAAGTACCTATAAGTCTATTTAATAGATACCGTACATTTGTTCCAAACTTGTTTGTCATGAATAAAAACAAACAGTTTCAGAAAAGTTGCAGTCTAAGCTAGCTACCACTTAGTCCATTAACACTTTATAGCTGACTTTACATTTTCTAATTAACTCAGAAAAATGTTCTCTAAAGAACATACATAACACCACGGCGTTCATTAAATTGGCTTCTTCAAACTGGCCTTGGGATTTACCCACTTCATTTTCAAGAGCTATGTCCAT
Organism: Anabacerthia variegaticeps; assembly: GCA_035583185.1. NCBI lineage: Eukaryota > Metazoa > Chordata > Aves > Passeriformes > Furnariidae > Anabacerthia > Anabacerthia variegaticeps. The sequence goes on along the minus strand of JAWWEW010000001.1, from coordinate 7,971,063 downwards.
GTCTTTTCCTAAAGGTATATGAGGAAGCACATCATACCATTTGATATAAAAACTACTGTTTGTTTAAGATGTTAGAAATAGCCAAAACTGGTTAAGAAGAAAGAAATCTGTATCTCAAAAGCGTTACATTTACATTGCCCGAATTTAGACAGAATAAAAACACAGACAAACTAACAGACAAAGAACTTGCCACCATCTGCATTAACCATCTCTTTGTCTGAAATGTAAGATATAGTAGTATTTTACTATCCAACTGCATAATAGTTGGACAACATAATGATTATTTTCTTTTGAGCAAAGAGAAAAGTCTCTTACAACAGCCAGCCTGTTTAGAACTCTATGGGCAAGTAAGGGAAAAAAGACTTTATTAATAGTCTCCAAGGTGGCTTAGCCATAGGAAATTTCTAATAAAATAATGTAGAAATTCAAAGTTAGTCTTGCTCAATTTACCTACATCAACTCTACAAATAGATCACCCTGAGTAGTATTGGGTTTTCTCCCCCTCCTCTAGTAGGAAATACATTCACATAATAATACATAAAAATTCAAAGTCCTTGAGAAGACCTTTGAAAGTCACATGATTTTGGCTTCCAAGTGAAATATAAATACATGTAAATAAATGCTCTCACGCAAATAAGTGTCAGAAAGACCGAATGAAAACATCCTTCAAAATCTGACATTAAAAAGTCAATTTGCTCTAAAAATGGACATGGCACAGATATGTAATTTATATAAGCACAGCTGTAAAACAACAGAAGTGAAGACCTTCACCTATGCTGTACATCTTTTTTTTATTTTCTTTTTTTTCTTTTTTCTTTTTTTTTTTTTTTTTATTTAGGCAAAGGTTAGAAATTTGTGTCTTGTGTTCATTTTCCATTATAGAGATGTTGGGTGTACTGTCAAAATTTCTGTCTAAAGTGTTTAGAGCACTTGAAGTTTAGCATTTTAACCACTGTAATTAGTGCAGTGGATTTCATAGATGAATACACCCAAGATAGCGAAAACATGTCCTGGTAGCCTGAGGTTTAAGGCATCAGTGCTACCAAAGTGATTAATTTTGAAATAAAAACTTTCAGATCTGAATAAAAATCAGTAGAAAAACAAATGTATGGCTATAGTAAGAGGAAACATAAAATCAACAAAGGCTGGCTTTGAAGGTATGTAAAAACCGATGTGCAAAAGTGCATTCCCACTTCCCAAATGCTGCACGGCTAGAAGACAAAAACCTCATGAGAACATTAGTACCAAAGTAACAATGTCTGTCCACTAGAGTACAGGAAACTCATGAAATGGAGAGTTAGCTCTAGGACAAAACTAAGTATAGAGGTTATGGGTCTGTTTTGATGATCTTTAAAACGCTCAGAAGGAGTTTATTACAGTTAAGGGGAAACCATCACTCTGAGGGCAGTCCAGTGTCATAAAGAAAAGGCAATAACACATTTGGAGCAATTCAGAAGCTGAAATAAGTCTCATTTAACGTAATGGTGCTGCCAATGCAGGACAAGCAAGATTCAGGGGCCTTGATTTTTCAGACATTTGCGACTTTTGTGTATCCCACTATTCTGCCTTTCCAAAAGAGCACAGGTTTTCCAAATCACCTACAGTACACCCACAAACCCCTTTTGGGTGTCTCAGGGCATTTAAAGGAAAACTCTGCACTTATAGCCAGGTAATTTTCAACCAACTGTGACTCAGGGAAATATGCTGGCTATTTATAAACAGAACTCACACTCTTTCTTACATTACCCTTAATGATAAAAAGGCTGGAACTTTTGCAACACTTTCAAAGTTCTTTCACAAATACAAATCTAGATAAAAAAGGTGTAAAATAGAGCTTAAAGTGGCTGCGCTATTGTTATGACAGAAGAAACTGTAGAAACAGACCATGTTGTCTTGATGATTTCTTACTTTTCAGGCATTTATTTTCATTTAAAACTATCATCTGGTGGATTTGGTTGGTTTTTTTGGGTTTGTTTTTTTGTTGTGTTTTTGTTTTGGTTTTGTTTGGTTTTTTAATAAGAAAGAATTTAGACATTTCCACTGTTTGAGAAATTTTTTATACAGTGGTTTGTCATTTATACTGGATGGAGCTGAGGAAAGGAAAATGAGGAATTGATAACTAGATAACTGATGAATATATGCAAGCCAATAAACTGCTCTGAAACACTGTATTATTATTTCATTACTTTAATAGCTTGAAAGCAGCTGTAATGATTGTTGGTATATGTGCCTTTTAATACAACGATGAAATTAAATTGGCCATCAAACTAACAATAGCTAATATAATGAGAGAGTGGACTAGCCTTAATATAAATATGGAAATATCAGTGACTTGTTACTTATATAAGGGCAATAAGCTATCATTTCTGTATTTTACAATCTGTAGTATTTCAATAGCTTCAGATCTACTAATTTCTGAGACAAGACCATCTAAATATAAAAGCTGCCAGAACACAGGTGGAAACACCATCTCATCTCAGTTAATATGGATTTGATTTAAAAGCAAGTTCAGCCCCAAACCTAAAATGTGGACAGGATAAGCTCAAAGACTTTCTAGCAAGTTTGTAAGATGCTGCAATAGCAGTTCTTCTACTACATGAAATTTATCAGAAATTTAAAATAACGGTATTTCCCTCCCACAGTTGTTCTAAAAGGACATGGAGAAGGAAAACTACTGCTTGTACACTGCTTGTTTTTAGCAAAATGTGCACTACAGACAAAATCCACACTTTGACTTTTGCAAAAATAGGGTAAACCAAGAGCAAGCACTACTAATAATTTACAAGAATACAAAAGAATATGACTCAATATATTTCAGACAAATTACTGCTGTAAGAAAACCTGGTCTTAGATTTTATTTCATAATGCTGTTTAGTTTCAAAGACTGCTGTTTCAGTTTCCTGCATTCAATACAACCCTGCTGTAAGATCATTTATTATTTTTCTTGAAATTGTTGATCCTTTCCTCAACCCCCTCAAGTTGCTACAGAAACAGAGAATCGCAGAAGTGTTGAGGTTGGAAAAGATCATTGAGTCCAGCATCGCTGTGTTTACCACTAAATCATGTCCCCAGCTGCCACAGCCGCATGTTTTCTTGAACAGCGACAGGGACACAAACACCCCACTTTCCTGGGCAGCCCATTCCAATGCCTCACCACCCTTTCAGTGATGAAATTTTCACTCATATCCAATCTATATGTCCTCAGGCACAACTGGAGGCCATTTCCACTTACCCTGTCACTTGTCACCTGGAAGAAGAGCTGGAAGTCCCTTTCCCTGTACAGCTCAGCCATCCCCTTTTCTTCCACAAAGCATACCCAGTCCTGAGTTTAATACCCAGGACACAACACCCAGTTCTGACCATTTTTTGCCCATGGACAATGTAAATTGAGCCCATTTACAACAGTGGATGAAGTCACATGGCCACCCCTGCCCTCCTCATGCACACAGAGAGAAATTAGAGGAGGGCAACTATTACCAGTCTCTTTTTACACATCAGCACTGGTTTGCGAGAAAAGCACTATAGTCTAGAGGCAGCATTTTGGTATGTTCGGCTCTTAATACCTGGGACCACAGCAGAACACTGTCTGGTAACATAATGCAACCCACTGCAGAACACAGAACCAGAAGTTAAGAGTTTCTTCTCTGAGAATTTGCCTTAAAGAAGGTTTAGATAAAAATTAAAAAGCCTGAAAAAATTTTGGGATCAAACAGCACTGTTTGAGGATTATTCTGAAATTGTTTCATCTACCTGACAGATTTTAGAGACTAGATAAAGCATTTCTCTCTCTAATAGCCTAATACGGAAATAGAAGGCAAGGAATGAAGAAGCAAACACAACTTCACTAGTGCCTCGCTCTTCTTGCTGCTGCACAGCCCTTCCTAACAAATCTCAGGAGAGGCAGCAAGGAGGAAAAAGAATCAGGAACTCTTCAACACTTCAGCTTCCTGTAGTCAAGACTACCTTGCCAAATGGACCCTCCACCCAAATTGGTGGGGTAAGACACATGGTAAATGGGAGGTCTTTCCAGAACTCAACTTGCACTGAAAAGCTTTACCATCCTCTATGCCTACAGGTCCAAATAACCAAGAAATCCAGCGTATCTGTCAAGGTGCTTGCAGTCACTGGAGTTGTTTCCTAACAGTGAATTGAGTACAAACCTTGAAATGAAGGTTTGGAAAGAATGGACAGCATGTTTCATCTTCCAGGCTGTTCTCCTTCCTAAACTGCAAATCGGTTACACCAGAAAGAAAAACAGAACACCAGGCATGTTCCTCAGGGTCTCCCTTTCTCCAGCTTCATTTTTCTCATCAATTTACGGTTACTGTCAAAACTAAGTCAGCTGATAGAAAGCTGTCTGGTTTGTTCTTTTTCTTTCAAACAATTTTCTGGCAAATAAATCAGCTAAGGGGGCAAGCATTTTAATCAAATATTGAAAAAAATATGGTTTTGGACACAAAATAGTGCTTTTCAGCTGGTTTACATGTTTAACAAAATTCTGCAGGTGATTCTGTGCAGTTCAGAAATCACTGGAGAGAGATCTATTTGCTGTGCAAATTATTTTCTGTAAATATATCATGACATCAGCTTTTACAATCTCAACTTCTTAGGGATACTAAATATGTGTTCACAATTCCCCCCTCTTTTCCCTTCTCTTTTCTCCCTTGGAAAGAAAATAAATCAAAAATAACATACAATCAAGATATGAGAAAGGCAAAAGCCTATCTTCTAAGCCGAGTCATGAAGTCATGCCTTGATTTTCCAAAAGAGGGAGATCTAGCTCCATTTGTGATTTAAGTGTTTCAGTTGCACTGAAGAACATATGAACGTGTTAAACTAGTTTACCAGCTCAAGTTAAAAAGGAAAGTTTTTGTCCCTTTTTTCTATTTCTGTGCTTCTCAGAAAACTAAACCAAAAATCATTAGTAAACACTAACAAAAAATACAGAAAACATTATATTATTTGGTTGAACATAAAAGTAATTCAAAAGATGGAGCCAGTAGCCCAGTATTATAAAACATCTGCGCAGAGAGATAAAAATAACATAGGAAAACCAAACTTAAAATCCAGGAAATCATAGGAGAGTTGTTAAAAATGAAAGCAACATCACATGGAAACATTCCCAATTGATTTTAACACGCACAAGTGCAGAGACAATGCTTCACTTAATCATCCAAGTAGATGGATTTATAATTGTTAGCTACACAAAGGTAGCATTATTAGCTATGAGGGACAATCAGTTTATTTCTACAAGGGAACAACAAACATTTGTTCTGAGGGATAGCATTTAAACTTTTCTTTCATTCTAGAATCCAAATTTTAAGAACCTTTTTCCGAAGTAAAAATCAATAAATCAAAGGAAAACTGCAATCTCTAAAACATACAGTTCAAAAAGTAGTTTTTACCCCACTATAACTTAACCAGAATCAAATTACTATAACAAAATGATGTAGCTCAAATTAAATTATATAAAAGCAGTCCTATATGTATTGTGTTAGCCTCTTAGTTAAGAGGCTTAGGGTACAAGAGCATGGCTTGGAAAGCAACCATAACAATAAAGCACATTATACACACTAAGTGTAACTTATTAGAGTTGTTTCAAGCCATGTCAAGTAGAAAAGAAGCTGATGAATTATGTAATAGGGGCACCCAAGCATTAAGTATTACTGATCCTCAATTATAAAGCATTTTTGTAAAGGACAACTGCTGCATAATGCACCTTGCAACTGGGTGCTTGTGGCATAGTGCGGTCACTTTTTGCTTCTCCCATTCACAGCTGTCTCCAACTGACAGTGAAACACCTTTTGGAGATGAGGCAGGTCATGCTCAACACCTCCACTTCCTGTCACATACCCCCCCAGTGTCCTACAAACTGGGATAGCCTACAGCTCCAACAGTCCTTCCACTGTCCTCTCCCTCCTGTTGCTGTTGTCTCCCTGTCCAACAACTCAGGAGACCCAAACACCTTAGGGCACACTGTGTCTGCTGGAAAATAGAAAAAATGCAGTGCAGGTGATGTGTTCCCTCCATTCTGAGGTCCCCTGCAGTGACTGTCAGGAGCTTTCCCTAATCAGTGTCCATATCCTCAGAACAAAAGCAATTCCCACAAGAATCACAGCCATGTTTAGATATACTTAATATGGACTCAAATTCCATTTCAAGGCCTCTTCAAGATCTCTCCCCCTTCTCTTCTATATGGATAAACTAAAAGGAAAAGTATTTTTAAATAGCAAAACTTCCTACCAGAGAACTGTGCAATCTTCAAGTCACAGGAGAACTAAGCCTGCCAAAACAACAAGAATATTCAGAAGTGCTGAGCTCAGCCAGCAAAAAAGGCTCCAAAGAGCAACAGTCCATTGCATTACAGTGGTTCATTGCTGCTACAGCCTCTCCTACGAGTCTATGAGTAGTTACACATTGTTTACTAAATCCAAACAGACAACGTAAAGAGATTATTTACCTCCCAATGACATAACAATTCTTCCTGCTAGAATAGCTCATCTGTAACCCAGAGAAGCCTACAAGGACTTGAAGGGCCATGGCTCACAATCAAGAGATGAAACATGAACAGTATTGCCACAGATTTAACACATGTTTTACTTCCATTCAGCACTGCTGTTATCTAGAAACGTATATGCTGATGACTTTAGACAGGTTTTGTAAAGTTCAAAAGCCCAGGAATGCCATGCCTGCTTCTTCTTGCACATAGGTTATATATCATGATGGTGCAGAAGACTTGGCAGACCTGATTTGGGGTTTTCTGTTTGTTTGTTGGAAGGTTTTTTGCATCTTACACACCATTTAAGACATAAAATTTAAGTGATTCAGTATTCCCTTTCCCCACCACTTAAGGTGAAAACCAGAACAATTAAAAGTGTTTATATTTGTACATGTAAGGAAACAGCAAACACTTCTTCAGGAAGCTTCTCATTGAAATCAAGTTTAGTATCTCTTCTCAGGGTACCCAAGGCTCCCTTTGTAAAAGCTGTCTCACTGCACAGAATCTATTTCACAATGAGAACAATCTCCCCAGGGAAGCTCTGAATTCCCCAATCTTGGACACTTCAGATCCAGCTGGACAGGATGATGGGCTGTCACGACTAGGCCATGCTCTTCCCAGAAAAAGTGGGAGCAGTTGATCCTTGAGGTCCCTTCCAACCCAGTATTCCCTGTTTCTATTTACATCCTATGTTACTGAAAGCCCACCACATCTTTAACACTTTCATACTTAGCATCCTAACCACCAGCCTGTTACCCCTATTATTAAAAAACTTACCTGGCTTTTCACATTCTCATTAAAAACACCTTCACATTTTTGACTGCAGACTGCTGGAAGTGCATGAAGCCTGAACTCAACATGGGTCTGATACTTTACTGCTGGACCTCCTGATCAGTAGGGTCAGCTGCAACACCACCTATTTCATCAGTGACAGCAATTACACTTGATGGATTTCACTAACAGTGGTTCCCTGACACTGATTAACCTACCTGCTCACCATATTTGATTCCTTTTCAAGGTTTACAAGTTAGACACAGAGCATGCAGACCTACTGTGAAATATAGGATACCGTGGTAAACACTAAGAATTAAGTTTTTAAAAGATTCCTTATGACTAATTATTCTCTACCCAGCACCTCATGAATATAAACATATTTTTAGGCACTTTTAACCATGATTAATAAACTGTTAGTGTTCTGACTCAATGTCGTTTCTCCTTTGCACACTTGAATATTAAAAAGGGTAATACATTTGGACTAGAAAACTAATAAAGCAAATAGTAGTGAACTTTTAAAGCATTTTGTACAAACTGATGAAAAAATTGTGACTCTTGTTTGTGCCTGCCCCGATTTTGCATTGGACTCGGCACCTGTAACTTCTGTTCAGCAATCACTGAAACCACTCACATGCAAGAGTGGAATATCACTAGAAGAATGTTATGTTAACAAGTGCACAAGATAGCAAGGCTAATCACCTCATTACAGTACAAGATACTCCCTCAAAAAACTATAAACTTTGCCACTTAAATACATAGCTATATATACAGATGTGTGGGAAGGAGAAAGGGATACAGACTTAGCAAATAATGGAATCCAGAGATTTTAAAAAGTTTCTACCATTTTCTGAGTGACCTTTCCAGGAAAAAAACAAACAAATAAACAAAACAAAAAAAAAAACAAACACAAAAAACCAACCAACCAAACAAACAAACAAAAACACCAAAAAAACACCCCGCCCCAACATGTCATTTGTTTCCTGAGCTGTATTTTATTAGTTCTGTCAGCATACACAGAGAAGTGGTGAAGGCTGCCATGGCACACAAAAGTTATCTGTTAATTATATATATATATATTATATATATAAACGTTAACTGCAAAAGGGTGGCTTTCTCAGTTACCTCATACAGCTTCAAAAATGTAGGAAGAAACCAACAAACTTAGTCACTGATATTTTACAGACAATTTCCAAATCTTTCCCTGGCTCTTGGTAAAAGTTGCATTATTCCTATTCAATGTTCCAGGGCAGTAGGTAGCTCAATCATAATGGCCAATATTTTTCAAGTACTGATCATGCCATCTTTTCATATTTAGCTGTGTGAAAATATTTTTGAAATTAATCATTAGCCCTGAATTTGGAAATTATTTTCATCTAGGATTCAATTTGCCACTTGTTCTGCATTTTCTATGTTGTTCCTTGGTATTCCTATAAATGGCATTAGACAAGTTGCCCAGTGCAGATACTGAGATCTCAATTTTTACCACTATTATTCCCATCTCTAAACTCCACTGAACACTATTTCAAAACTAGGATCTCGCCAACTACAGTGAAAACTTAATTTACAGATACTTTTAAGCACTTGGAAAAAAATCATTTATAAATAAACAGTAAAAGAACAAAGCAGAAGACTGGTTAAACTCCTGCATGCAGATGACAATACATGACAGGACTTGCTATAGAAGTCTATCCATGTTAATTTTTCTAAAAGCTTATTGTATCATGTAATAAGGTCATTAAAAATACTGTCAATTAAGAGAAAATTCAGTCATTTTCAACCATGAAAGAAGATAAAAACACTTGCACCCCAACTGCCAGCACTGTAGAATGACAAACATACTAGTCTTTAAGGAAAACATCTTTCAAACTACCCCTTTACAAATAAAGAGAGGTAAAGAGGCTTCGTTTATTAAAGCACAAAGTTTGTTTTAGGGCTTTAATCTGTGCTCAGCCTACAAGTCTGTCAGAAGTTTAAAAGCAAACACCAGACAACCACAACAGCAACTCTGTTTGTTCACTGAACTCATTCTAAGCTCCCAATTGATCCACAGGAGAAAGAAAAGAGACGCCCTTTTCTAGCAGATAACCTTATTTTGTAGATGGATAACATAATCCACAAGGGAGTCACTCAACTGTCATAAGCATCCATCTCTTCACACATAAAAGTGTCAGAAGATTTACAGCAGGCTTTTTAATTACTCATTTTCTTCAATGTTTATATTTACTTATGAGAAGACTGCCTGAAGAGCTACAGTAGACAGTCTACCACTATTGAAAACAGACAAATGTTTGACCTCTGCTCCTCATTTATTTTCCTACAAAAATATTTTGTGACCTGATCTAAATTAGTGTCACCAGCTGCACTCCATCCATTTCCCATTCTGGCTTAGATATTACTTATTTAAAAGGAATGACCTTGTTACCACTTCAGAACTTGGCATTTGCCTGTGTAGAACTGAGGATGAAAACAGTGTAGACGGAAGCTAAAGATAAGGACCTTCTGGAGGAGACTTCCCCCACCCTAACAGATTAATCACCACACCAATGTCGAAAGTTGAGTATTTTAACTTAAACATTTAAAATCATATTGGTAAACAACTTTAAACCTTGTGATTCCCTTATGCTTCTTTAGTAAAGAAAAATGGGAATTACTTTCATTACTAAAGAGTTTCTGTTGCCTCATCCAGCGCAGACACCAGTGCCTGTGGATTTAAACATTACCTCTGCAATCCGCACAGCAACTTCCATCTGCAGACAATCCAATATTCTCAGCTTTTACATGAACAAACAAGTGCAGAACTATATTCTAACACAAATCCTCATGTTGCCAAAAAATATATACATTTATGAATTATGATAATCTACCAGAACCATGGAGTTCAAAGAAAACTTACAGAAAAGCAGTTTTCTGAACCCATGAGTGGAATGAAGGAGGATAGGAAGATCAGCTGTAGCCTGAGGGTAAGGTACTTCCTACCACGTGAACATTCCAGCCTCATTGCAGCTTTTGTGACAGATAAATCATTTGTGAGCTATGTTAACTGCAGTCTTTTTAAATGCTAGTTATATCACCTAATTACCTCACAAATACACATTGTGATGTGCTAGATTCAGACATAGAACAGAAACAGTGTAATAAGAGATTATTAGCAAAGTTACAGATGAGGCTGGGAGTAGTTTGATGTAGATGAAGTTATCAATTATGAATATGTACACTTGTGAATGAAGCTTCTAAATCTTTGAGTTAGATTTTTTTTTCCCCAGGAATGTACTCCAAAGCAAATCTATTTCACATGCAGGCATGTTGGACAATCATGTATTTTGAGTGTCAGTGACAATAGCACACCTTTGTTTAAAACTGACCATGGAAAAGCACAATTAAAGTGGCAGGGTGAAAAAAAACCTAAGACAATTTAGAACAAACAAACAAAAAAAAGCAACTGGGTATCTTATGGCTTCCAGAAGACTTAGAGGAACTACAGAACCACAGCAATTCAAAAATTCTGCATACTAAAGAAATTATGTACAATGCAATCTTTGCTTTATGGAGTTTATATTTCAAACAAAATGCTGAATAGGGAGAAAGTGCTATCAAGACCTGTACTTCAAAAATAGGAGAAGTGACCAGTGATTATATAGGAAGACAGATTAAAAAAAAAGTAATCTTAAGGTGCTCCAAACACATTTAAGAATTTATGCTTTTTGCTATTATGTTAACAATTATGAACACTCATTCTCATTCACACCTGTTATCTCTACACAGAGGTTAGAATATTCTATAGTAGATGAGGTCAATAGTTTTGAAGATAAACTACAGAAGGTTAAATTTAGCAACAATCAAAGAAATCTAACCTCCTTAAATCTCAAAACTGCGGAAAACCTTAAATAGCCATTCTGCTCTCTCATACATTACTGCATAATCACTGCATTTCTGAGTTGCAGACAACTCTTGTCTTTCCTGCTCTATAAAATAAAAACAGCTTTCTCCTCAAATGATTATTCCTAAATTTCAATTTCTCCATATTTATTACTGGGATGATTTCATAAGCCATAACAAAAAGCATAGAGATAAGCACACACATTGAGTAAGCATTTCCAGAGCATTTCTGTACATATCTTTGTTTTAACAGATTTCTTGTTTCCCTAAGCTGATTTTTCAGCACATAAATGAGGATTTTTTCAGTACGTTAGTTTTGTTGATGAGAGCACTGAAAACACAGTAGTATTACACAAATGCTCCCAGTTTCTTGATTTTCCTAGTCTTTAGATAACTTCAGAACCTTTCTTTCCTTAATCACTCACTACTGTCCCCCATTAGCACTCATCATCTCTGGAACTCAAGCTCTGACTGCAACAAAGTACATCTCCTACTTAAATCAACATTCACCTACAAATAATCAACTCTACTGAGAGTTAGTCTTCATTATGTACATCTGCACTAAGCATAACAGTTGTGGCATTTGACAGCTCAAAGAAACTGCATTAATTTGTGGAAGAAGAAATTTTATGCTCATGTACACTCATGAAATACAACTCTATTCAATTTAACTTACTTAAGCCTACTGCTATTAATTCCTTAATTCCCAAAGGATAGGTACAAGTTTTACAAATCTGTGCGTACCATTAAAGCAACAAAAAAAGATCACCTGAAAAGCTAAGGCTAAAAGGATCACACAAATTACCAAGGTATTGAGATTTGAATGCGATCTTCATCTCAAGTTGTTGCATCAAATACAGAAAGATTTTATCTGTACATTAATTTTTATTTTTCAGGTAACCAGTGTAAATAGTTTTCATCTTATAATGTGATACAATACACTATAATCCACATTTCATCCACATATGCTGGTTCCTAAAAGTCTGACTCTTTGTGATACCTAATGTTTCGCTCCTTGAGGTCACTTTGCACAAGAAGTTAAGCTGATTCTGCTTCTTAAAACAATTAAAATATAAAGTTACTTAAAAAAAACCCAAAAAGTACAAATGAGGAAGAAAGGTTACAAGAAGTGGAGTAAGTCTAGAACCAACACCTTTAGTTTTGATCCATGGGGCACAGCAGGACAACCATCTTCTCTAGGTGGAATGTACAACTCCCACTTCCCAAATTCCAGCTTCTTATATGGATGAGAAAATGGATTCCAGCCATCTGCAATATAAGAAATAATACTTAGTATTTATCTTAAAAGGTGTCCAATTACAATTCGAAGTTATAACACCGTGTTCCATCTTTTTCAGAGTTAACTACAGTGAAAGCAGACCCAAATACTTTTATATCTGATACCACACACACATTCAAAATGTAGGCAAAAATATCTTCGACAAGCAGATTACTCAAACCAGGTTTAGACACACGCACTGCTCAATGCCCCTATTTTGACAAGCTGATGTAATAAAAAAAAAAAAAACAACAAACCAAAACCCACAACTCAGCAAAAGAAAAATAAACAGTCTTCAATTTAAGAGTATTAATCTAACCTCATATAAAAGAACATTGCTACTAAACATGGTAGTTAAGGTTAAAAGCAATCAAAAACAAACAAACAACAACAACAACAAAAAAAGACATGACTGGAACAGGAACATCACTTTTGCCATCACAGAAATCACAACAGGGGAGGTAGAGAATAAGTTATATTCAACCATGCATATTTTATTAAACATCAGTAATCAAAAATATTGTCTGCAGTGCAACAAAAGGATAATCTTCTCTAACAAGGTATAGATGTCTTGAATTTCAGAAAAAGACTAGGCTGCTTTCAAAGTCGTTCATTGCATTTGCACAGCTTTTTAAAACTGAGAACTGCCAATCTTTAACTAAAGAAAACTGAAAGGTACAAATCAAACAGGCCAGACAATGTGACAAAAATAACTATGCAAGATAAATCTTCTAGTACCTATTCATTTTACAGTAGAGAGCAATGTCAAAAGCAATAAAGAGATTACTATTATAAAACATTTCCCATGCTCAAAAACACAAATGCAATTAATTCAATACTCCATTTAGATGATAGTTTTTATCACGATTAGAGTATTTGGATAGTGCAGACAAATTACACATATTAGCAGAAAGAATGTATTTACTAAGCTATTGCTTGATTAACAGCAGAAGAGCTTGTATATTAGCAAGATTTAGATGGGTTCTCCCCATTGGTTTTACTCTGAAGCTCCAATCAAGACAAATAAGGAAACAAACACAACTAACATCTACTAAGACCAATAGCAGACAAACAACGCCTTAGCAATTAAGCAATGCTCCTTAACAGAATGTCTAAACTGCAAAGTATAGACTGCATTTATACTCTATAATACAGTTATTTATTTCACTTCAGGGCATGGCAAAAGAATGTAGAATACATCCCTGGGATTTTGTGACTTTAATGAAGTTTAATTTTTTTAAAGCTATAAACAGCTAGACTTTCTGAAATAAACATTTCAAGCAAAAATGAGAAAACAGAAGAAAGACAAAAAATATAACAGTGTTAAGAAGTTGCAAGAAGACAGCTTTAAAGAACTGGTTAGGATTTATGATAGTCAAGACCCATCTTATGGGATTCACTACTAATTCTTTCTATCATCTCCTCCCCCCAGATATCTGATCATCTTCATTGCTTCTCATGAAAATCTTCCCAACTGAGCTGTACCTCTTGGTTACAATTCATGAACTGAACCAAACATGCCAGGTGACAACTCACTAATATTGAGCAAAATAAAGTTGCAGCAAAAAATGTCTTAAGCCCAGTTTCTATAAAACTCCCCCAGGGGAAACTGCACAGAGTTCATTATTTACACCAAAACCACTGAATTCTTATATTGTTAAAAGAAAATCCTCATGACTGTTATTAAAACCCCATCTCTTCCCTGCTTCAGAGGGGGAACAGTTGCATCTCTCCACCTATTTAAGTATCTGTGCTCTCCACAGACAGATTTGATAATTCTGCCTGTGTTGCTTAAACTTTCCCCTCCACCTGCCAGCAATAGCGGATGCTCCTATTAATCCCTCCTGTTCCCAGGCACAGTCCTTCACAATTCAGTGTCCGTGGTTCATGACTTAAGAACAAATGCAAAGCAACACCCATCTGCCCCAGATGGACCTACTTAAAACCACTGTAGACTACTTATCCCTGGACAGGCGCTCGCTTTGGAAGGTTACAACAGAAAATATTGCTTTGTGTTAAGGCAAGAGGCATAAAGAACTTAAAACACCTTGAGAACTGAAGGCTGCCTTCAAAGAGGAAATGGCTCAGGCTTCTCAGTTTTACTGCCTAGTTTACAGATTTTTCAGCAAAACTTAGCCAAAAATGCCTTAAGGAACAACAGAAAAAACAAATCCAATCAATCAACAACTCATTAGCAGACTCCCATGAAGTTGGAAAAAAATAGTCAAAAGAAATATCTTTGATTGAGAACAGAGATTTCAAAGACTCTGCCAATAGCTACAAATAGGAAAAGGCTGAGAAAATTACCAGAAGTTCAAATAATCAACTTGAATAGAACTTAGGAAAAAAGGACACCATCACAGAATACCCACAAGCCATATGCAAAGACAAGAGCTTCTGCACACAAGTTCAGGCTCCAGATATACCTTAATCCAACACAGAAGACACCTTCAATAGGCTCTTTCAATTTCTCTCGTCTCTGATTACATCTTTCAAAACCAGCCAATTATTTAAACATTATATCCTATATCAGCAACATGAGGCACAATGGAACTTCTTGCTCAGAACTGCACCCTTAGCATGGCAAAGAACTTTAATCTAGAACTCACTTCAAAGCTATAATGGCTTGTGTTCTACCATTTGTCATGAAAACTCAATTTAAATGCAATTCTTACATGCTATACAAAGATAAATCATAATTTAAGTGACCTCTGGTTCAATCTCCTGGTTCTGTTTTCACACTGACAAGTATATAGCTATACAGCTCTGAGTCTCACAGTTTAACTTGGAGTTTCACACCAGAAATCAAACACTTATCTTTCTACTCATAGAGCAAAGGAGTACTTCTTGCATTTTAACCAAACCATTGCCTTTTTCAAGGGAGGAGCTGATACATTAGTGCAATGCTGTAGCTATTTTTCCAAAAGTGAAAAAATCTTAATAAGTTGAGGTTGAATTCTCAAGTGAAATAAACCCACCTCTTACAGCAATTATATTTCCACGTTCTATATACTTTCTCATCAATTGAAAGATGCCTAAAGAGAACAGAGTCCAGTAGTCCTTGAGGAAAGTGTATCAGACAAGTAGCAGTTCAGACAAGGGAAATGGCATTAAAATCCCACTAGTACAACAAGGTACCTTTATTGCACTTAATTAGCATATGAAATCAGAACATAAATGGAGAGATTCTCCAAGGACACTATACTGTTCTACAGAGTGGACAACTTAGTCTTCTCCTCTCACACTGCCTTATTTCCAACAGCTCAATAGCAAATTATTAACATATTCTGCTTAAAAAGTGATTAAACAGCTCAAACACTGACATAAAAACAAGTGTCATTACTCCTCAGATAGGGTGTTTCCCTGGACATGACTATCAGTTTACACTTCAGTCATCTGTAGCCACAGAAGTTTCACTATTTGAGTTTACTCATCAAATCTAGGTATTTTTCTACAAAAATCTTTGAAGGAAGCAGTAAGAAGTTCAATATGATATCATAATAATATCTGGGATCTTTCTTAGTAAAAGTTTGGAGAAAACAACAACAAATCACTCTGATATGAAGAGTTTCCAGTCAGCTGTCAGATATCCAAATTATGAAGGCTGGTGGCTTAAGATCTCTTTGTTTTTTTACTTTGAAGGAGGCCTGTCAGAGCTTAAATAATAAATAGACAAACATCCACCCCAAAGCAACCAGCCCATCCTCCCTCCACCCCCACCAGAAGCCCTCCCCACTACTGAAAGAAAGAGGAAGCAAAAACCAAACCAAACAGACATTCTACAGTGATCAACATTTCAGATCTAATGTTAGCTGGGAAGGAGGGAAAAGAAGCCACAAAAAAGAAAAGGGAACCAAAAAACAGAAACCACAAATATGACAATGTATTATACCAAATACTGACTTCCAAATTAACATATGCAAGCTTCTCTTACAAGCTTCTTAAAGCCAGTAGCTTTATTTTTTCTTTTTAATAATTAAAACATTGTTTATAGATAACTCAGTAGGTTTACTGAGCCTCTGTATGGCCAAATACAATGTTGAGTGTTCCAATTCCCAAATAAATTCCTTGGGTTACCCTCAAAACCTGCAGTTCTGTGACTTATTTTCAAACAGTCAATTGTAAAGTAGCAGTAAATGGCCAGTAGTCACCAAGTTCCTCAGCAGTACAGCACATGGATGAAATAATCAGCATTACCACTGAGAGCTTTTAAGGGGCCTATAATGTTGATTCTGCCTCTGGTATCGGAAATTCAGCTGACTAATTGCCTCATACACTTGATTTACTGAGATGCTGAAAGTACTAATTGACAAATCTTAATGGTTTCGGATGTTCATTTAATACTTCTCAGATAGAGTAAGGCATCATACTAGAATACTAACAGATATAATGCTTTTTTTCTCTTCAATTATGGAGTTTTAAAGAGACAAAAACAACTCAAAGTATTCGGATTTTCTTGAATTTCTGTTTTTCATTCTCCCATTCAAATGCATCTTCATGTGCTATTACTAGTTTCTAACTTTTTTCCTGGAAAACACAGTGATACTAAGAATTTTTCTACAGTCCATTTCAAGTTTATAAGAAAGTATAAAAACACCATTATTTGGGTCAAAATACCTTAACAGAAAAGCTTTATTGCCTGCTATAATGCATAAAATTCATTCACGAAAAGCTTTACAGGACTGAGACTTCACATGTATATAATCACAGAAATAAATTATTCATGTTTATCTTAAGCACAATTCATAATAAAGCTATTATCAACTATCAGGCTAATTATAAATTTTGAAAGAAGTTCAAGATCTCTGTACATAGCCTATACTTCCCATTATAATTTTTACTAGTTTTTGATCCTCAAAAGCATAAGATGAAATGGCAGGGACTAATATTTGGTGTCTTTTTTTTTGTGTCTCTCCATCAAATATCTAAGAGATTTGCAGACAATACCCTATTAAGGAAAACACTGAGAAAACTCTGTCATCCATCTCCAAAACCAAAGCATGAATGGAGAGTTTTCATATTATATAGACCCATATTTCAGTTTAAATCCCAAAGAGCTCCTGTCATCTAAGTTCAATGTTTATTTCTTTGTATAAGATTTTCAACTTTCCCCCATATGGTTCCACTACAGTTCTCTTGAGGAAAAAGTTTTAGTTTAAAAAAAAAAAAAATATTACAAGTAATCCTAGTATTCAATTTAAATATAATATAATCATAGATTTAGTTTAAGACTTTAACCTGCTTGAAAACTTAAATAAAGGTTAAAGGGATTCAGTTTTAATTATACATACATGTAGCAACCTGAACCTAAGTCTTAGGGTTTTGCAACCCAATTTCTCATCAGAATATTATTAAAACTCATCTGAGTTGAATGACAATCTTCCATTCCTTCAGACTTTCCAAGTACCATATGAATGAATACTTTACTATGATTTCTATTATTATTGTTTACTATCATTATACTTCACTGATTAATATGATACATAGGAGAAACAGTTTTTCCACATTAAAGCGAGTTTCAGTTTTTTTTTTTTACTTCTTACTGATACACTTCATTACTGTCTAGATACATCATTAGTGCTAAATTTCTGCTTCATTACATTAAATATTTTGAATGAAGTAGAGTTTAGAAAACCATTTCCCAGTTTTTAGCTCCTGCATTCTGGTATACATATACTTCCCCCCCAACCTGATAAGCTAATATACAAGTTACTGCCTCTTTTTAAAATATTGAACATTTCACTATAAGTCTGTTTTCAAAATTACATCTATTAAAATATATGTTTAAAACTGCTGCATTCTATTCTTCAACTGCTTTGAGTAATTTAAAGACTATTACACCACAGGAAAACCTTGAGCAATGGTTGGGGTTGAGCAAGTAGAGGAGACAAGGAGGAGAATTTTTGGCATCTTGATACATATAAAGTTAAGCTGTTAAAACAACTCACCAATACTGACTGCAGGACAGCTAAATAACTGAAATCACTATTACCTAGCAGGAGGTGAACCACACACATGTGATTCATTACTCAGTTTTGAACCAGAGGACATATCTGATTTCAATATTAAAATTCAAGTACCACCCTAACCTATTTTATCAATGTTTTTTCCAAAAAAAATGGCCAGGAGTACTTCAAGGAAAGCTACTCTACCATTCCACAGGTTAACCATATCAGACAGGATCGTGGCTGTAAACAGTGTTGCACTAACATTTCTGCTCATCTTCTGCATCAAAAACAGAAGATTTTTATTTTTTTTAAGTAATCATTGTCTTTAGACTCAAATTATCACTGTGAATACTGGACCCTCTCACAGTTAAAACAGATGCATTTTATGGATTTCTTTGGAAAACAAAGCATAACATTAAGATTTAAATACCTTCTTTTGATTATTCTATTAATAAATATATTGATCTTGAGACTGTGGAAAACCAGCACTAAGGCAGATTGCTACGAAGCATTGAAAAACTTCTTAACAGTGGAACTCAAAACCACTTTTTATTTATTTCTTTATTACTAAACACATTTTTACAAAAGCTTAACCACAGTACTTTAGAAAGCACCACCAGATACCACAAATAAAGGCATATGCAGTAAATCTTATTTTAAAGTTATCTAAATACATACAGTTTTAAGTTCATGATTTCCTTCCTCAGATACAGAGGTTGTCCTTTCAAGTTGCCTCAAACCTCAAAGGTGTAAGGAAGAAGGAATACTCAACATTTAACTTTGTATTTAAGCACAAGTAGCTAACTGCCTCAAACTGGCAATTTATATACCATTTAGTAATATAAATACATACTGACCTAGGGAGTGCTAAATGTATTTTGGCAAAATCAAACTTGGATAAATAACATTGCACGCTTCTGAACTACAGCTAAATGAACAAAATCATTTCACAGATAAAATCCCTCTTCAGCAACAACCAGAATGAAAGATCAAGTACCCTGATGGACTCACACCTAACCTTGAAGAGACAAGAGTAGAGAGGTGAAAGGGGAAAACAAAACAAAGCTCAAAAACCTCATGCAAAAAAAGAGATAGAAATTAGTATTGCACAATTTAAGAGCAATGATGAATGTGTTATTTAAGAATTTGCAGAACATGATTTGGGTGTAACTAGCCTTCTGAATAAGAGGCAAATTTACATTTTTGTTTCAAATTCAAAGGGAATAATCTTTCTGGTTCTCAGAGCAATCAATGCAATTCGTCTGTGTCATCCTGCCACCTGCCTATTCTGCTAACATCCTTCCTTCTCCCCTCAAAACAGAATACCTACTCTTTCCTTAGTATTTTAGTTTCATTTTAGGCTAACATTTTCCAACAGATCTTGTCTACACTCTCATGATGGGTAAGAATTCTCAAGGGCCTTGGCCCTTTAGACAACACTGATGCTGATCAGTAAAAGATAAAGCAAATTATTTCATTGTTATTTTTGCTTTTCTGCATAGAGCTTTATGAAAGCCTAACTATAGAGTTTAAAAGAAAACTCAGATAGTTTAGACACAGCCTAAAGTTGCAGTGTGACGCAGTATGACACAAGTTTTTGCCTTACAGGTATTAAAAGAGATAAAATATATATAATATATAATACTGACGATACAACAGAAACATGTACTTAATAGGCTACTGCAACATGGAGGAAAATATTATTCATTTAAGCCATGACATACATTTTCATTATCAGAATGTCATCATTGCTACAAAATTGGACAGTGATGTAAAACAGTGCAGGGGAGAAGAAACATTCCTAAGAATACTTACTGAAGTCACCTGCAAGAAACACTGCTTCTGCTCCTGGTGCCCACTCTCTACAATATATTCCACCTTCCAGAAGCTGGTTAACTCCAAAGGTTTTGTAACTTTTCGTAAATTTATCAAGGCCGCCTTCACTTTGCTCAATGTTCTTCAAGTGGTTATAAAAGAGAGAATACCTTTCAATGAAAATAGAGAACATGTTTTAGAAAGTTTCTTACATTAACAAGTGTAAAATCAGAACAAAATATGAAGTGGAACACCCTGACACACTGTCCTAAGACTAACATCAGATTCACTGTTGACTACAGAAATAGGAAAAAAAAAATCAAATACAAACCATACAATTTTTCCATGGTTGTTATACTGTCCAAAGTGGCAATCTTCGCATGTGTTGGTACTTTCTCTACTTTATGGGAACACTTTGCACTTTCAGTCTAAGGCTACAACTCCTGAGTGGCAGTCAAGAAATCCTAGTATTAGTACACACCAGAACTTCACACTCTGAACAGCCTAGCACTTTTTCCTGTCTTATTAATAGCAGACACAAGCCTCGCAGGGAGAGCAGTATAGGCCTGCCGTGTCTCTCACAGCCAGTTTGAATAGACAGACAACCTCAGGACACCGAAAAGTTTGCAGTACAGCATACAAGTATGCACAAACTAGTGTGGCCCTTGCAGAAAGCAGCCCATTAAGCAACCTCTTTACAATCAGTGAGACTTTGCAGTCCCCAACACTGCAACAATTTGGAAAAAATGGCAGTTTTGTAGACATAATTATTTGGGCCATACCCTATTTACACCAGTAGGGCTTGAAATGTCCTAGATCTCTAACATAAAACTTTGTTAGTACCAGCTTAGAGGGTTTTGAAATATTTCTATGTTTTCTCAAAGTGTGTTTCTGTTGTATTGATAATGACATCAGATGTACAATATAAAGACAAGAGTCAACTTTGACTCCTAAAATGTGAGCTATTATGTGCAGAAGCAGAGCTAAAAGATGCAGGTGAGCATTTAATTAATGCTACCTGCACAGGTTTTTAAGTAAGGCACTCCTGTGTTGAATTAGAAATGTGCTTCTGTTTTCCGTAAATGGTAAGAAGTCTTCTGAAATGTATAAAAACTCATAAGAACCCAGATAAAAACAACTTGTCTGCCTCATTACACTTCCTGTATTTTGAAAGAGGAATTAGCAATGAAGGAAACCAGTACTACAGGATAATAGCTTGTTGGTTAAGGGATAAAAGAAGTAGCCTGTCTGCATGCCAGGACTTAGACAGTACTCCATGATTTGTTGTAAAGTTTAGATTTAGAATTGGCCCTTAATTAGTTCAAAGTAGAAGATCCAAATGTCTAATTAATATAGGTAATGCAATTTACCTCAACTAGTAATTTAGAGTACTATGACTGCTTTCAAGGTTAATGTCCCAGAAGGTTTTTATTGGGAAGACTAATGCTCATCTTTAAAGAGAGCAAAATTTGAAAATGCCTTCAGGATATACTACAGCAAATACACTCATAACTTTTTTTGCCCATCCATCTGCATCATTCCCTTAACATTTGCTCCTGGGTATAATCCTCAGAAGTGCATTACTAACTACTACTGTTCTGATAATTTCATTTATAGTACTTGAGGGAGAATATTTTGTCAGATTTCCAACTACAAGCGTATTATATACATATACAAAATCGGTTGAATGATTTACATTTCAACCAACTGCAACCACAAATATTTGCATAAAGTTTAAATACAGAAACACAGAGCAAGTCACAAATAGCCTCAAAAGCTCAACATAAGTCATTTGGTAAAGTCAAATCACACCACTACTGAAGGGTTCTCCTTGGGGAAAAAAAAAATCATATTACATTGCAATTTTAAGTTTTTCTTTAAAATATGTCATCACATGATACAAGAAGTATAATTATATATATACATATAGTCACTTATTGTGGGTATATATATTCCCTTCATTAAGGAAGAGAATATATATAACAGGAAGTGTATTTGCAGTGTCATCTGTAAATCCCTATTTCTCTACCAAACATACTGCCTGTCATACGCACTGTTTTCACCTCTTCCCATTGTGGCTGATGCACAACCTCTTATGCCATAGGTAGCTGCTGTAAGGCCAGAGATCTAACTGAAGCAAGGAGTCTGACACAGGTAAAACAGAAAGGGTGTTTTGGAATAGGTTATCTAATTAAAATTCACCTTTTCCTCCCCATTCTTGCAAAAAAATACATTCTCACAGCTTTAACAACTCTTTTAGTGGGAGGTGATATTCCCCACATTCAGGAAGAAGTGAGAGAAGTGGCGAGCTTCACCTTTAAACAAAAGTCAGTCACAAACGCTTGAAAGATGCAGGAGAAGGAAATGATACATTTGGTACCAACAAAGAACAGCAGGGCACAGACAAGGACTGAGAGATCTGTGCTGAGAAGAAAAAGGCTATGATACCCTTCACATAACCTCGAGGCACCCAACTCGATGGCCTATTCCTCTTCCTCAGTGTGAGCCCTCTCTAAAAGAGAGGAGTGAAGCCCATTCATTTCATTCTGAGGAAAATAAGCAGCAAAGAAATTCTGGACTTGAGTGTGGGCAGGATGAAAATGGACTTTCAGAAAGCAATTATGTGATTCTGCATCTTTGGGGAAAAAAACACCGACAGTAATCCACACAATATAAGCTCTGCATTCTTGTTAGAGAGTACACACACTGCTTCAGTTGTTGTCTCTCAGTAAATTCAGAGTTTAAGCAAAGAGACCATGGCACAAAGAGACTATGGCATTCAACATGTGAAATGATAATGAGTATTGTTGTAAAAAAAGACTCCTCTTTGCACACTTCGCAGTAGAGGTGAGCAGGACCACAAGCTCAACAAAATTATTTTTAATTTGGCAGGGCAAGAAGAAGAGATTAGAAGAATTCTTGATCAGGGCTACATAACATTTTTACAATAGCTTTTTATATGACAGATTTTCAACAGACAATACAGCATCATGCACACTCACTAAGAATGTGCCTTCAATTTGTGCACAAGCACACTGCTTGTGATAGACCAAGTTATTTCTCTTTTATTATTATTATTATCTCTCTATTAATCCTCCATCATCATTATAGAAATCAAGAATTTTTGAAGCAACTAGTATTCTCCTTAATTGTTTTTAAATTATAATCCACAGAGCCTTAAGGGTGTTTTTTGTTTTTTTTTTTATTTTTTTTTAACTATCTCCTGAGATCATCAAATAAAGAATTGTAGTTTGGTCAAAGTTAACAAAAAACACACCAACTTCTGAAATAGATCAATTACTTGTGCTCTGAACTACTTTAAAAAAACTCATCTCAAGAGATGAAATACATCTGGACACAGAACAATGCTACTTGTCAGAGGAGGTCTTGTAAAACAGCTGAAGGGTCTTGTAAAGCAACAACTGTAGCCTGTGCTGCTTTAAAGGAAAGGACTCAGTTAAGTACATGATCACGTCCATATTTAGGGAACTTTAAGGTTTTGCGTTTGCTGAAATTTTGGCATTTATTTCTACATTACTGAAGCTTATTAAACTTGTTCTTTTTTTAAATCTTCCAAGCCAAAGTCCCAGAATTACACACAAAGTGACAGGAAAAAGTTTTTTTGTCCTCCAATTCCAAATATTTCTATTGTTCAGTGATTGCATAAAAGTCTTAAAACAGGAGAGATAAGCATTATATTGATAAGACAGGACTTCATGATCCCTTCTTAATTCTGAAAGTTACGTCATGTTCAGTTATGCAAATATACTGGTATGACATTATGGCTCTGGACACATTTCATAGGTCAGAACCTCAAATTATGGACCTGCAACAGAGTCAACAGCAGCATCCAGACCCACAAATCACAACAGAAGGCTGACTTGTGCCTTCATTTTTTTTTTAAGTTCTCACAGCGTGATGAGTGACTGCAAAGTCTATTAAGATTTCCCAGCATTAAAGTTGACGATGAAGAGGATTCCAAGGCAAAAACTGTACCCAAGTAGGACTTAAAAGGACAACTATTACGTTTGGGACAAAAAAAACTAAACAGAGCAAAACAGGGTCCACAGAACTTCAGGTACAGAGGGTCTGTAGTAACTGGAAGCAGCTGTACATGAAGTCCTTTATTATAGCCAGGCATAGCCACACCCATGTGACAAGTGCAGACAGCAGGAGGGGGCTGCTTTTGGTGTATTCCTTACTCCTGGAGTTCTTATGAAAAAGCAAGTTTTTCAAGTCCCATATCCATTTATCTTAACTCTCTTAACAGATCAATGTTTTTAAAACTGAAATACTGAAATTAAGTGTTTTCTTCAGACTTACAAGAAAGAAAGATCAGTCTTAGCATTTCTTCAAACACACACACACACCTACATTGAAACAAATTACTATTCTGTTACCAAATGTTCTTACACCAGCATTTTTCCTCTCCTCATTACTATTTCACTGTGAAATACTGGTAATCGTAAACATCATTCGAAACAGGGTCACAACAGTCTTTTCCTATTGTTACGTTCATAATTTGTAACACAGCATTGCTTTAAATCCCATGCTTTATATGCAGCTTTGTTTAAAGCCTTACAATAGAAGTGTAGGAATTGGCTGACTTTCCACTGAGGCAGGATTAAAACATCAAACATGAATTAGTTTAATGGCTAT
Organism: Anabacerthia variegaticeps; assembly: GCA_035583185.1. Taxonomy (NCBI): domain Eukaryota; kingdom Metazoa; phylum Chordata; class Aves; order Passeriformes; family Furnariidae; genus Anabacerthia; species Anabacerthia variegaticeps. The sequence continues at coordinate 7,946,213 of JAWWEW010000001.1, read as the reverse complement.
CCAGAAAGCAAGTATCTTGCCAATAAAATAACCTTCATAATGAACAAGTAAAGACAATATTAAATCAGTAGTCACTTCAAGGACTGGCATTTCAGGTGATCATGCATTTCCCACACTTCTATCTCTGAAACATCCTCAACTATTCTGTCTCATGGATACCTATAGGTCTAAAACTTACACAGTAGAGGTATACAGTTTTCAGAGTTCAATGCAAAACTGTACAGCCCTTATACAAAAAACAGTGTTCTCTTTATTTGGTAACCCTGGTATACCAAACACTCCTGGTGCCACAATTTCTATAATCACTGACTTAATTCAGCTATCGATCCCATTAAAAGTCTCAGACGTGTTAAAAGTTAGTAGCTTCAATGTGAAGCACAAGAATACAAAAGCTAAGCCTCCCCTTCTTCCTCAAAGTCAACTGTTTTAGTGAAATAAGACTTTTGGCAGGCTACTGAAGAAGTCTGATGGTAAGTCAAAACACTGAATTAGAGCTCCACATAAAGCTTTCAGGTCTTTATTCTTCCAAGAAGCCAGGGGTACTAACTCCTTTCTGGCTGCTTTATAAAATAACAAAGAGGTATTGTAGTATTTTAAACTTTCAGATTTAACCAGATTAGTTTGTTTCTTAGGCATCACAGTAATCTAACCAGAAAATAATATAACCAGAAAGGTCTTGGCAGCATACAAGATACCCTCACTTGAACAGGCTGTTGCTGAACTCTCAGATGGCTGCAAAACTTCAAGACATTTTTATACTCATTCTCATACTTTTTTATAAAGCTGTTGTTATTGCAGTTTATAGAACAGTCAATCAGCATATTTTAAGACCTGTGGTGCGAACACCAAAATTAATGGTTTTTAGCCCCTCTTCTGCTTATGATGCTGATTTAGTAGCTATTCATCCCTGAGATTTTTTTGTCCACATCAGCTTTTTTGTCATAGTTTATTTCTACATTGCTGGACCAGTATGAATGCTAATTTATTCAAAATATGAAAGCAATAGATGTTGATAATCATATCTGATAACCACATGGAAAGCCCAATTCTGTAGACACCAAAGGAAAAATGGATGTGAAAGAAAACACCCAGTAAGTTACTCTCTGTAGTCAAATCCTCCATTTTCAAGGAAATGCAAACATTTAAAGTAATGTCAGTGTTAAAAATAAAACCACAGTCCAAAGCTTTATGAGGCTGTTCACAAATTGCCTCTTTCTAATATTGCTGCTATCACTTTGAGGATGCAGTTACACTTTCACGGACACCAAAGGCAGTGCAGAGTCCCTGGTTCTCATCTTCCCCTTTCTCTGTAGCTGCTTATTCCCTCAAACTCTTGTCATTCACCTGCTTATAAGAGGATACATTGAAACAAGACAGAAGTAGGAGAGATGAGGCTCTTCCAAAAACAAATTTCTGCAGTCCAGCAAATCAAAGGCATCAGACCATGCTGCACCATAATTGCAAGAGAAGCACATTCCTCTTTGCAGCTGCTTCTTCTCCTTCATTTGTCACTAGAGAAAATGTACCAAAACAGAAGCCTTGGATTTTACTTTATTCTTTTCTGAACCCCATTACACACTTTTCACTTGGCTACTCAGTGTATTACACAAAGTAATCACACTTAGGGAAAACAGTATGTAAAAGCACAGTAAATCTCAGGTAGGTATGACTACTTCAGATTTACTGCATTTTTAACTTATACCAACTTTATATTTGTAGATGATTTAATTGCATTTTCTGAATAGAGAAGTCCTGTCCCATTCAAGTAATCTTTTTAACACACATTTAAACAGATTAAGAAACATCTGAACACATGGAACCTTTGGAGTGTTAGAACAATTCTGAGAGATGTGCCTTAGAAGAACAGGGTAGCAATAGCTGATGATTAGAGATCCAGAACATGACCATTTAATTTTGTTTTTCTGCATGTTAAAAGTAAAGATGTTACATGATTCTGAAACCATCATCTTAAGAAGTCTCTCTGTAGCTAAATCTGAATTTCCCAGAGGTTTCAGTTCCTCCATTCACAAAATTTTTCACTACACAAGTAATTTTCCTCTCTCCCAAGTCAAAGACAATTTAACACACATTTTCAGCTGAAAACTAAGGATTCTGTAGGTTGGCCAATGATATTAAGTTCCTTTCAGGTGTAATAAAATTAACTGTTATTCAAATGAATTGAGGAGACAGTTATTCCAATAAGGAACTTACACAGTTAAAATGTTTCTGTTGTAATTCCTACCAAAAAAAAAGGGGTTTTATTACTGAAAGACCATCCAGCAGAGAACTGTAAGAGCAAGCAAGAAGGGCAAAATCTTCAAAAGTGATCAATTTTTTCTCTACTACATGCATCACTATAAAAATTAAGAAATATTTGCTTGGGAATAAATAATGCATAATCATTCACTCTGCTGAAAGCCATTCATACAGGACAAGGTGACTGATTCAGCATAAGTTCTTTCTAAACTAATTTTAAGTGCAGCAACTTGCAAGTCAAGCCATAACAACAACCTACAGTCTAGTACATAGAGCATGACAAAAAACCGGCAGGAAAAGGGAAACCACAGAGTTTTTCTTGACATTCTACTAGCAGAGAATGCTTGTTTTCCAGAAGAGATGGTAAAGACCTATAAGCTATGGAGCCTAATATAGATAAATACCATTCCATAGTATTTTAGCAAGAAGATTACTTGCTGACTTAAGTTCTGGCACTGTGCTTTCTGCACAGTACAGGAGACCAGCAGCATCTTCCCTGCTCTAACCATTAAGGCAACTTAGTAGCTTTACCAGCGTTTGACAACTGCAATGTTTTTGCCGTCAGCTTCATAACAAACACACACAGCTCTCAACTGGGAACCAAATGCAGGAGCTACTACAAGATGTATCAAATGCAAACTTAATCGCTCCACTGATTTATCTAAACCAATCCCACTTCCAAGAACAACCTTCCCCACAATACTGAAAGGCTCTTACACACATCTGTATGTGTTTGTTCATCTATCTCCCACTTCAGTTTATTAGAAACACATGGATGCACCTCACAGGATAAATGTAACAAATTACTAGTGTTTAAAAGGAGCAAGAGGCAATTTCTTTCCATCAGAGGCCCAGCAAACTACTTAGAGACATCAATTCCAGTAGAAGTGTATATGCAAGTATCAACACTTGCTACAAGAAATCCATTTTCTTTTACCTTCTAGCCATATACAAAGTATACAGCTACTTTTTAAAAATAGCTAAAACACAGACTCCCTAGAGGGGGAGGAGGGGGGGAACAAAAACAACCAAACAAAAAACAAATTAAAAAAACCAACCAACTAAACAAAAAAACACCAACACCACAGCCAGCCCCAAAAAAACTCACGATACTACACTGTTACAACCTACCAGAATGGCACAGCTATGTATCTTCTGTATCTGTCAAAGCACTCAAGACAGCTTCCCTGTCATGAGGAAACAGTCTAAATAAAACTGCAACTGCAAAATAATGACAGTTCCACATATTTCTCTCTATATAAGGAAATTAATTTAGCAGTAGCCTACTTCATTTATTTAGATTAACACATTTGAACATTTATGATACAAATGAAGAAATCTTATACCTAAAACATTTACTTGTTGCAAAGGGACCCCATTGTTTCACTACCCCTCTGCCAAGTAGTCTTTATTATGCACGAACTGTAGCCTAAAGCCCCACTTTAGCTATGAAAATTTGCTGCTCGGTTGTGAAGGTATCTGAAGCAAGCTGATGGAGTTCTTTTAGAATTAATGTAACTACAGAGAAATTCCAGCACATCTGAGCAGAAAGCTGCAAAAACATAGCGACAGATTTTCTCGAAATCAGTAGACTAAGACTGTGTTAGCTCATGTTTCATATTACACAAGAGAAAATAAACTGAAAGGTCAGTTGAACAGTTACAGCATTGCCCTTTTCCAAGGTAATCAGCAGAGCATGTAGCAAAGACGTGAACACAAGCGTGACTGGAAAGACAGTAGCTGATAAAGAGGCTCTCGCTGCCAAAAGTGTGTGGGACAAGATACCGCTCGCTCTCAATGACTGTGGATGAGCATGGCACAACTGCAGGCCCTATTCCACTAACTCTGATTTATGACTTCAATTTGAAACAGTGTTCTTGTTAAACATGGAGGTTTCCATATTGCCAAAACACACTAGAATATGTAATACTGAACATTAATCACGTTCACAGGTAACCTACAGAAACAATATAATTATTAATTTGTTTGTAATAGGGACACAACACACTTAAAATAAAAATGTGTTAGTAAACCTGATGAATTTTTAAGTTCACAAATTCTTCTTGTTACTCAGTACTAGTAACACCATAGGTTAGATTTTCTTCCCATACTAAAAGCAGTTTACTGTTCCTTTTATCATCATGTATTTATTAGTGGAACACTCCAAAACTGTTTCTATTCATCATATTAACATATGCTTAAAAACACCTTAATCTGGAAAGCACTCAAATGTTTTATTTATCAGAATTAATTTTAATGAAGCTGCAAACAACAGCTTATCAATTCCCATTTGATTCCACTGGCAACTATTGCCAACAGACTACCTTTGTGTTAACAGAAATCAAGGTCTAGTTTAGGGGAAAGAGCCCGTGATTCCTACAGCCCTGGTATAAAGTTGGAATCAAAACACAAAGTAGCTACACTAGAGGGTTCGGGGGGAAAACCACAGAATTTCTTAAAAAGAAATTACAATTTCCCTCTTGAGGGACAAGTGATAGTACTTCTTGTAGGACTTCAGTAACCTGGAAGCACCAGTTAGTACCATTTCTAAAACAATTATTTGTGTGGTGAGAGCAAACACACACCTCCTATGGGTTGTAAAAGCCTTGCACATACTGACAAGATAGTCTGGACTTCAGTAACTCTTGACTTTTGTTTTAGAGCTATTTTGTACATTGTGGATTTGGGTTTTTTTATTAGCTTTCCAGAGCAGCAAACAAAAGCAGGCACCTCTTTCTTTTCAAACTGAGATTTCAAGTCTGCTGCATCAGTTCAGCTTCCACATTCTTAGTAAAGCTGCAAGTAATATAAACTGTGATAAATGAAGCTCAACACAATGCTAAGAAAGACTTACCTTTCTAAGGAAATACACAAGCAATTAAGAAGTGAAAGTTTTATTTGTCTACCAAACAGAAAAAAACATTTAAATCAGAAGTCAGAACTCCCAGGTATTTCAAATAAAACACCGGATAACCCTCACTGCCTTTTCCACCCATCCCACTTTGGTGGGAACGTGATGGAATAAGAATTGTTATTTGAATTTCCTAACAGAAAGCTGCACAGCTGCTTTAAGTACAACTTCATTGCTAGTTTCCACAAGTCTCATTTCACCTCCTTTTAGAATGTGTTCCACAAATTAAAAAAGTCATGATTTAATGGATCAGATCAACAGCTTATATATTCAAGCAAAAACATCAAACAAAAATCCCCCCATGGCTAGAGAAAAGGTACCTGTAGCAACACCCACCCTCTTTACTACCACACCAACCTTTCTTCCTTTAACAATTATCATCTGCATAAACCTACAGTATCCCACCTAACTAAATAACCCTTTAAATCCTATTAGTTTAGCCTAAATTTTAGGTTGTGACCGTATTCATACACCACCAAAACCAAGCAGTTTGTTTTCCCTTTTTCATGCACACAAATATACTCCCAATGCAGATTTCTTCTTGGCCTTTAAATATTTGTCATCCACTTTTTGATTAGCTCTCTATTTTATTTTACAAACAAAACTTCACAGTACTCCAGCAAAGAAAAGCATGTGTGAGACTTTTTTACACAGAATCATAGTTAGAAAAACAAGCATTATCATCGAATGAGAAGGACGGACTTATGCTTTTATTGCTGACCACTGTGCCAGTTTTGATCAGCCATCATTGGTTTGATCAAGGAGTGTTTTCTCTGTAGGCTCAATAGCTGTGTGGGGCTATTCATACAGACCACACATTCAGCTCCCCAAGCATTTCTGGTCTGCTCTCTGGGTTCCCTGCAATGCCTATGAAATGCAGCCTTTTTAGAGGACAGTTTTAAGGACGAAAATGTTAACTCCAGTGTTTGGAAAATAAGATCTGGAGGGATTTGGGGTGGGGGCCAGAACACCGTTATCACACCAGCTTCAGGTACCTCAGCAGAAGCACCATATTGGCTTGTTTAATTTTAATTCTTAACTGCTTTTATTGCAGGCAGGACAAAGAAGGGAAGCCAAGCACTCAAACATTTATACAGCCCACAATGCAAAGTCTTTATAATTTAGTGTCAATGTACTGGAAGTATAGTCAGAACTTGTATGCTTAAAAAACGTCTGTCACTAGTCCCAGTGACAGACAAATCTGTCTATTCCCACAGAGGACAAGCAAGCAAAATGCATGTATTGTTGTTGACTGCTGCTGTGAATAGCTGTGTACAACAGCTTATGTCACTCATGGCCAAGCATTTCCAAAGTGCAGTGTAAAAGTTGCTTTTTCCAGACTTGTTAGAATGAATACCAAGATAAGAAATACCAATCATTAACTAATTTGTACCATCATGCAAAAAAAAAAAAAAAGTATAAATATCAAATTCTTGAAGTTGTTACACTGAATATTCAAGCCTTTATAGAAAACAGAAGACTTCAGATTTTACACAGTCTGGCTATTCTTCTGAAACATTAAACTACTGTATCTCTTGGACACAATCTCTAATCTGACAACTGAATGAATTCCTGCATGCCAAAAAATTTGGTAAGCACTTAAACATAGAAAAAACACTGCTCACCAATTGTTGGATTCATCCAACCACACATCCACTTTCACATAATTTAAGCTCCTAAGTACACATGACATAACCTCCAAGACACCTGCCTTCTGATGGGACATCTGACGTTTGTAGGGACAGCTCAATAATCTTAGACCTTATCATTACTTTGCAGCCTCCAAGCACACGAGTCTACAAAGTGACTTGTCTGTCACAACATTAGAAAGCTTATGATTCAAGTTTTGAATTGATATGACTAAAGAAAATTGCAAACAAAAGAGAGGGGAGTGTGTTAACTAATACTGCATTCCTGTGTAAGACTCAAACCACTTGAGACACAGCAAGCAAGACAGTGAAGTTTACATCAGAATTTTAAATATCTGAAGTGATGAAGTAACTTGGGACACAGAAAACCACTTGCAACAGTTCTGGGTGTGGGGGAGAAGGAGGAGGAAGCAAAACTCCACAAACTCAGAAAGCCTGGAATTGCCAGGTTAATCATCCTAATATGCTACACATACAAGTGGAACTGTAGTCTTACTACTATAAACTACCACTGGGAAAACTTGGGACATCATGGAATAATCATTTGTTTAATATTAGGAATTAAAAAATGTTGACATAAGCTTTATTTACACAGAACCTTTAGTGCAGAAAATGAGTATTACTAAGCCCTCACTTCAGATGGACAAATTTAAACAGCAAAAAGTTTGAGCAATATGGTAATGGATTACACATGGGATAGAATTTCCCATTTTAGTAACTTGCCACAAACTATAACATTCCTATGACTAGTTTAGTATGGGTTTTTTTGATCTTTATAGAGGAACTCAGGCAATTTACATTGGCTGACCTGCTTGAATTGTTGTATTTTAAAGTTAATCTGTCTATCTTTAAAGTACAAAATAGAAAAAGCAGTGCACTATAGTCTTGATTGAAAAATATAAATATATATAGGATTATCTGCAAATCTGGGTGTTTACACCCCCTCTTTCACCTGACTCTCATGTAACAGAACATAAAAGTAATACCTCTTTTACTGGAACTAAGCCTAGAAAATACTACTAGCTCCAATTCCCAGCCCGGAGAGCTGCCAAAGAAAAGCCCACAAACTGAAGCCAAGCAGGACAACAGGTGAGTCCCAAAGCTTCAGTCAGCTTATCTGAGGTCAGCTTGATATGCACCAGCACAAGGGAATAACAAAGGAGGAAAACCAGGAGCCAAAAGTTTAGGCATTCACAGTCTGTTATGAAATTAACATCATCATTTATGAGATATGTATCAAGAATAAAGCTGCTAAATACTTGAGAGGCACCAAGGAAGAAAAATAACATTGTTAGGCACACAAGGAATGCATGTATTTTCTTATCACAATGTATTCATTACATCAGAGTAGCTTGGCTATTTATTAATCCACAAATAAATCTGTAACCTATAACTGTATATAATCTCCCCAGAAAATGCATACTTAAGCCTTTTCTTCTACTCCTGGAGAGCCTGAAGTCACATTCAGCTTCCACAAGGCTACACATATGTTAGCATCTGCAGGCTTATTCTTTCCCTCCTAACACATATAGTTTGTGCACTGCTGGTTAGAAGCCTTTTTCAATTGTCATCTGAATTGGTACAAGATGAAAGATTAGAGAGTAAAACACAGGCAAAAATTGACACTTAGACAGAAGAAAATAAATATTCTCTTAAGACCGAGGCTCCAGAGAGGGTGCAGAATCTCTGTTCTGTTAAACCTATGTAGGTTTGACACCCGAGAGAACAAAATCCTAAACAATCCAGTCCCAATTCTACAGTGACCTGGTCCTGAGCAGGAGGCCAAGACACAAATAGCATTGAGAGGTCCCCTTCAATCAGAATTGTTCTGTGAATATTTAGTACTTTATACTGAAGATAGTCCGTTCTGTTTTTATTTAAAAAACAAACAAACAAACAAAACCACAAACACACCACACAAACCAAACAAAAATATCACACCACAAAGAATGTGGCAAGATAAATAAAACCAGCAATGAAGATAATGACAGAAATGCAATGAGCACTGCAAATGCCAAAGCATTCTAATATATCTTAAATTAGTGGCAATTACATACACCTCCGCTAAGCCTCCATGCATTTTCTTTGTGTGTGTATTTGTGCATACAAATATGGAATTCCACAATACTAAAACATACAAAACCCCACAAAACAGCCCAGCTGCTACCTTGGAAGTAGTTTAACATGTCTGTCTTCCTTTGCAAAAGACAAATCAACATACCCCTGTCTCATCAGGGAGGGAATCAAACAGTTTGATTCACTACAGCCTGATGGCTAGAATTAGTTTCAGGCCCACACATTGTATAGTCTCTTAGACAGCAAAGAGCTTAGTTTTAGATCTGAAGGAAGACTGAATTCTTATAGTTTATCATTCATTTAAGAAAAAAATCATAATTATTTTCACATTTTTCTGAGCTGGGCATTTAGTGCCTTTAAGGGTGCGCATACAAATGAACTTTTAGATATCTTTTAAAAGTTAAGCCACAAACCATCAATGGGTGACTGTGACAGATTCTACAGATACCTTTGTTCAGAAAGGCCTGGTGTGCTACATTACACAGTACCCTTGCACTGCATAATGACAAAAAGCTTCCAGCAACACACCAGACAGACAAGAGGCTCCAGTGGAAAGGCCCTTCTCCCTCCTAGTCCCTTAGCATGGATCAGACATGTAAATCGGGGTCTCTTTCCAAAACCCACAGTATCACCCAGCTCACGGGGTTACATTTCAGGTCCCACATGGAGTCACAGCAGCAGAGGCAGCTCCTTCAAGGTTATCAGCACAAGATGTACCTATCATGGAAGTGTGAGGAGGAGAACAATAAGCAAGTTTCAGGTCTAAATGTTCTTTTTTCCTTACATGCACTGGAAGGTATCCCTATGCACGACAAAGGGTTTGGAACTACATGATCTTTAAGGTCCTTAACAACCCAAACCATGTGATGATTTTGAAAAAATACAGGTAAATAAAACAAATTTTCAACTTGCCAGACAGCTTCTTGAGAGAAGCTTCTTAAGTTTATCAATTACTCCTAATTAAGCATAAATATTCAGATTGCATACTGAGGTAAAATCCATAATAAGAACAAGATTTTGAAGTATATCTAATGAACAACGTGAACAAAAATTGATGTGGACAATATTAAAGAGTTCAAACAAGTAATTCATCTCTTTCTTGCAGTGTTTAAGAGTTGCTGGGAATGCACTGCACTTACATAACACCTGACTTTGGAGGGGGGAGGCTCACATCTATAATCCAACCTAGATAATACACATTTCAACATCCACACATTATATGACACCACTCTATTTACTAGCACACAGGACCCAGAGCTTCCCCACCAGCCCTCCCTTTCAGCATCCTGGCAGCAAAGGCTCCCAGCATTTCCAAACTCCAAGGGAAGAGACAAGCAGGGACAACCAGGACCTGAGCTGCTCTTTGTACATAACCTTCCCTTTTAGCAAGACCTTCCCACCAACCCGCCACCTCAGCTTGGAGCAAAGCCAGGCTTTGAAGTCTCCAGGCAACAGGGCTACATTTCTCCATATAGTTCTCAAAACAAGTACAAGTGTCCATGATACAATTTTATGGATCTGACATTTCAAACAGCTCACAGAAAGCCACACAGGGGAGGGGAAAAAAGAAAAAAAAAAAAAAAAGCTATGAAAACTTAACCAAATTCATTCTGCTAAAAGTTTAAGGTTGCACAAAGATAAAAGGTGTTTCTTACTTAGCTCATTATTTACATATTAAGTTATCTGGCAAAACAGGTAAGCACTTTCAAAGCATATATTTTGGCAAAAGGAGGTGACATGGCAACTTCTCACCAAAACCAACAGAATGCAAGGCCTAAACTAAAATATTAAATCTTATCTCGTTGCTGACCAACTACCTCTTTCTAGATCCAATTGCAGTGCCAGGCACCCTTTATATTTCCTTTAAGAGTAAATTCTAAGTAGCAACTAATTTTTCAGTGTTTTGTGGTTTTTTCTGGGTTGTGGTTGTTTTTTGAGTTTGGGTTTCGTTGTTTGTTTTTTTAGTTTGGTTGGGGTTTTTTGTTGGTTTGGTTTTGGGTGGGCTTTTTTTTTTGGGGGGAGTGTAGTGAAAACAGAGGGGCATGCAGGTGAAAGTAACAGAAATTATCCCAGCTTCCTTCGCTATTGATTTCTGATTTTATTTGTTCTCCCAGAAACAAAAATAAACCTAAAACTAAGTTTAACTTGCACCCAGGACAGTTATTTCAAGACCATTCAAAGGGAACTTCAAAGTTTGCTGACTGCTAGAGTTCAGAAGATCCTCACTGCTTGGACAGTTCACAGAGAAATTCAGAGAACAAAAAATCAAACCAAAACAAAACCCCATTCCCCCAAAGAAGTCACAAAACACACACACACAAATCCATCAAATCCATGAATAACACACCTTTAATAGAGTTGAACAGACAAATTAATCTCATTTCATTAATACTACCAAGTACATAGGTATTTGATTATTAAATTTCCATCTGTCTAAAATATTTTTCTTTCTTTTGTAATTAATGCTCTGGAATGAATTTCCTCCACTACCTTGTAAGTTCCCTAAGTTCTGTAGTTTGCAAAAGAAAAACTTATTATCAGCCTCAGAATCCCAAACGTCCCAAAGACTATGAAGGGCTGGCTTGCACACCCACAGTACATACTCCAGATTTCTCCCTGTGTAAAAATTACACAATAAATGCTTACAAGAAAATGGCCCTGGTGGCAGGCAAAAGCTTGAATGAGGTAACTAGCAAACAGAAGATGCAATGCAGAGTATCTGCTAAGATCTGAAAACACACAAAAAGTCTGTATATATTTCATAATATTTAGTTAAATTCAAGATACTTTTGCAATAATCACAAGGGGGTTTTTTTTGTGAGAAATGTATCATAACTTGTTTATACCCTATTAAAACCTGGGTAAGCATGATACATTTTCCCATAATATCGAGCATTCACTGGAGTACTGACATGAGCATATCCACTATAAATTGCATCATGAATAATGCAGAAAGTTTTCTTTTAAGATTTGAGAGTTACCATAACTTCCAGAAATGTAACAAAAAGCAGTTACATGGTTCCACATACTAATAAAAATTTCTTCGCTACATGTAGTCAGGATATCAGAACACTAAGAATTAGTAAAGACTCACTGAAATATGCCATTATTTCACCTGAAGGTCGATAGCCATCTTGCTCACACAGACATGATACAAGAATGCAATTATTTAAGCTCCCTGCACTTGACCACGTCTCTCATCAGCTATCACAGCAGAGCACAAAGGAATGAGCCAGCAGAAGCAACAGTCCACCACAAAAGTTCCTGAGATTTCATGGGAGCTGCAATTAACATGTCACTGCAATAACTGTCATGAAAAGCAATACTACAGGTTGCAATTACAACCCATTTGTTCCAGCCATCTTATAGCACCCTAATTATTATTAAAAAACCCTACCCAGACAACTCCCATAGCATACACTTCCCTTTCATAGCTGGAAAACAGAACACAGCAAAGCCTGATACTTTCTGAAAGGGATGTAACCCGAGGTTTCATCACAACCCTTAGAGGTGGTCTGCAAATCTGCATTTCCTATTTCCTTTTCTTTCTGCTACCACATTTGCCTTGGCTCTCACACCATCCACACCTTTTCATTTTCTTTTTGTTGAGGCAATGAAGTTTGCTTTTTTTTTATTTTCTTTTTAAAGATGCAAAATGAAGTTATTTGACAAGACAGGAATTCAAATTTATATTACAATAGCCACTGTGTGTGTGTAGGAAATCCCACTGTACACATCCATTCCAAAATTTGCTTTGCCTATATTATAAGGGGTAGAAGCAGCAAAGTATATTAGAATCTTATGGTAATTTGTGCAACAGTATCCTAATATTTTACCCTTATCAGGTCACCACCTATCCTTGCTTTCAAGACAATAATTAACCATCAACGCTGAATTTATAATCCAATATCCTACACTGCAACAGACCAGCTTGTTTGCTAGGGACACATACAATTTCAACAATGTTTTATAAATAGCTCTGTCATTCAATTCAGGCCATACATGTAATCTGTATTAGGCAAGGCCTATCATTGTAAAGGCTCTAAATTCAATTTTCATAATTTCAATGCCTGGAGTAAAGAATAGAGGAAGCAATGATAAATTCAATGAGAAACCATCCTGCTTATGCAGGACAAAGCACACAAATCCAAAAGTACTAAAACAGAGTACTTTTTCCTCACCAACTAGCAAGTTCTTAAATGTGCTCAGGAAGTGGGGGGAAAGCACAGCTTTTCAAACCCTTACTAAGAGACTGAGTTACAAACACGTATTTAAAACTTTTACAGCCCTAAAAGCTTCACTTTGTTTCCCCTCTGAGGTCTATAGTTTCTCATACCACATGCACACAAGTAATTACAAGCCCCCCTGGTTATACTCCCCACTTTACTCCATATCAAAGGAACCTTTCCTGAGTCCATCTATCAAAACCACAATTTTCACTTTGATTTCCTCATGTGTTCTTTTATAATTTACAAGTGGATCAGTTCATGAAATAGTATCAATAGAAACAGCATGAAAAAGAAAATCTTAAGGATAGCTTTTAGCCTAACAAATGATGCATTCATTGCTGAAGCACACGCACAACAACTGGTGCCATCTGTTTTCTAGATGCCTCTTTACATCTTTGAGGCCATTAGATTTTTACAAGGTGAAAGCTCGTACCCCACTGAATTTTAAGATTTCTACAATGCCTCTTTTCTTCCAAAGGGGAAAGCAAAGCACAGCAGGAATATCACCTTGATGAAGCACAGCAAGACCCACAGAACTCTTAACCATCACTTTTCACTTCCTTCCTATCTTCTCCTACAGAGCTGTTCATGAAACATCAAGCCCTGGACAGCTTATTCTGCACAAAGCTTTAGAAAACCAGAAAAGTAATTTACAAGCTGCAGGGGATGGAGTACTTCCTTCGCACTGACATTTGGGAATCAAAAACTTCAGCAAAACAGATTCAGAAAGCTAATCCAATACAGACAGATATTAAAAAAAACAAAACCAAAAAAACCCCAACAAACCAAAAAACCACACACACAACACTACATATCTCCACAAAAAAACCCAAAACTTAATAGTTTAAAATAAAAATACCCACATATCTGAAAATTTTACTAAAGTACACCATTACAAAGTATGAAAGGCATTACAAAACCAGCTACTAATTGCTGGCTTTTCCTACTTTTCTGTTAATAGTTTCTTTGTCACAAGAACTGTGGTCCTCAAAAAGAAAGTTTATCTTAATTGTCCACCTAATCATCACTTACGCTTTTTCATGATCAGAAACAAAGCTAGGGTTTGGAGCCATCATATCAAAATTATGTTTCTCTGTGCCAGAAGGAAGGAAATGGCAGCTTCCAACCACTCCAACAAGGTGGTAAAAAGGTTGATTTAGGAATTTTAAGGTTTTATGCCATTGTTTCTCTGATACAGATGTGTATTATCTTGCTCTAACTAGAAGCAATCACTGGAAATACCAGGAATAATGGTACCAAAAAAAATCCCCACAAACACCAGAATACAGCACAAGCCATTTCTACTCTTTATTTTCCTGCTGCTTCTTCAACCAGTTGCAATCACTATGGCAATTTATGGAATACCAAAAGGATAAAACATACACCCATTCGAATCAATAATATCTATACATTCTGTCTGTATCTAACACTGTAACAGACAGGACTGAAGCACCAGGTTGTCTGACACCTATCATGGAGTAATACTAACAGAATTAATCCAGAAAAGGCTCCAGAGGCTGAAAGCCTTCACCCCTCTGACAAATCCCTGGATTTCTCACAGTTCCTAACAGACAGCCCACAAAGCTTAGGAAACAGAATCAAAATAAGCTTAGAAAACAGAATAAAGGAACAGCATAACAAAGAATTTTGACTTTCTTAGCATACCTGCTCTTTTGAACAAGCAAGGACAGGACAGATAAACCTTAGTTGGGAAAAATGTCAAATAAATATAGAAGTCAGCACAGTTTACTACTGTCCCATTGCTTCTCTTCACACAGACTAAACATAGCCTGTATTAGACAAATGTCACGAGGCATTTAAAGAAAACCTACATGTGGAGAAATTTCAGTGTCATTTCTACAGCTATTTAAACAAGCTATTACATACATACCCTGCGGACAAGAGTCAACAGTACCAAGATCAGCCTTTGAAACTGATAACCTACAGTAATCAGTGGAGACAAACACCTGAACTTCAATCTGTTTCTTCTTGGTAAAGTCCACAAGTTGCACAAGTGTGGTGGCAAACTTTGTACTTCAGTCAGTCCCAGGAGCACCTATAGGACTCAGGCAAGCCTACCTAGAAGCTGTCTCTAACCTTTCCAAATGTGAAGACTATTGTTCTAAAACCAGGTTTACATTAGAAGTGCTTGTCAATATGTTAGCAAACACTACTGGTGCACTATATCTTTTTTGCTGCAAAAGTCCTTAGTGGAGATGCCATTACACAAAGGTGTTCATCACTACAGGTTTTGTCTGGGTTGGGCTGGGCACCAGCAGCAATTTGTATTATTGTATTTGTCCAACTGTATTTGTAAGCATGCTCTCACACCTATAAACTGTATTAGCCATACAATCACTTTGTCAACATTGTATGCTACATTGGTAACATCTTTCTGTGGACTTTCAATATCTCCCATTTTTGATTTCCCTGTCAAAGGATGCAGTGATTATCCAACCTACACCCCAGGGCTGACTAAACATTTTTGAGAAAACACTGTTAAAATTGAACAACAATAACTGACAGGTACTGGGTTTGCAGCAAACTATGCTGATCTACACTAGTAAGGACAAACAAACTGTTCAGAGGGATATCTGGGGGGATAAAAAAAAATCATATCTTGACAGACTTGGCATTTCCTACCTCTGTAGGGCTTGGGAGACGTTCTTAACAGAAGTCATTATGGCCAAAGCCACCGACAACGACACTTAATGAACATAATGGCCACTTACAGCTACCTCCATTTTAAGTTGGAAACCACTCAAAGTGAACCATGACTTGCTGAAAGCTCAGTCTGATGTGTACTTTGATGGCAATACAGTACTTATGATATTAGGGGAGGTCATGCCTTATTTCTTTGTCCTGCAACTCAAATACCAACATCTCAGATGAAGTATTTTCTTCTGCTGTTAAAGAAATTGTGTTTATGTAATTGTTTATACTACTTACTGCTAAGCAAAAAGCCAAATTGCTTAGCTACAATACAGAACGGCTGAGTGTCACACTCAAAGACATTGCTCATTATCTTATAATACTCAGTCTATAACTTCATGCTCCAGAAGAGATCCTATTCAGAAGGCAGAGAAGCTTTAATCCAGTGATTGTTACTGTGCAGTAACAACATTCCTGGTTTACTGGCTGTGCTAAAATAGTTGACATCAAAGTCCTATTTAGGGCCAAACTTAATAAATTTTCAAGTGAGAATAAACATTAGTTCTATTTAGGTGCCTAATCTTTTTATTAAAGCTTTACATGTCCTTCCAGAATTCACAAGTTGTAGCTAAAATACAAATATCTCAATACACCAACAGTGTGCCCTTAATTCTACTCATTTGGTTAAAGGTGTAAAGGTCTAGGTTAATTTCTGTCCTATGAACACTGTTTTTTCATTTTGTTATCAGTTCATGGAAACAGCAGCAGATTGCTTTCCTCAAAAGAAAAATGGGAATTTTTGAACAGCCAGATTTATAAATTGAGACTTTCATTGCCATTATGAACTTTATCAGCATCAAGGAAGTTAAACAGTTTATAGTTAAGCAATACATGCATGAAACCTGTCGACACACCGTGTACCAGGAGCCTTGCAGAAGAGGAGCTGGTGATACCTGCTGTGTTTGGCATTTAGGGATTGGGAAGGCTGAAGGTTAGAGCCTCAACAGCCACTCACTGCCTGGGAAGTGACTGGAGGGCCCCATACCAGTCTGTGAGGGCAAAGCAAATTTTAAACCAGCTTATGGGCCATCTTCAGTCCCAAAACATGCTCAGACCTGTCTCTGGAACAAAATACCTTCACATCAGAGAAAAGACAAGCTCACGCTGTAAATCAGCATTCACCCATACATTTATTTATTTCAGCACAAGTCAGTAGTAACTAGAAAAAGGTTTTCTGTCCAGAATTTTTTGATGATGCCAAGCAAATGCAAAGAAGTTTGGCAAATAGATCTAAATGCTAAAATGCCTTATTTATAATTTTCTGTCTGAAAGAACTAATCACTATAATCGCATTCAAATTACACTGCAATAGCAAGCGGATTTTTTAATAGTAATGCTGTTATTTAAAGAAAAGACTGTTAGAAGCCTGATTTTTTTTTCCTTAAATACCTTCCAATTGTTGTAAACAGGATTAAAATAAAGCAACAATATTTTGAAAAAACTTTCCAGATGCTTATAAAAATTAAGCCTTAAAGAACCCATTACAAAATTCATATCAAATATGCTATAGATTAAGTCAATGAATTCTATAAACCATAGTTAATCTTACCAGTGAACTTCAGTGGAGGCTGGATTTACACACAGGCTAGATAAAAACTCCTCCAAAAAAATGTGTGTGTGAACAGAAGTACACAAAGTGCAATTAATAAAGATATTTTCATGGCTTCTGAGGAAAATACATGAAAAGCTGTACAGCAGACAAAGGAAAAGCTAGTTTGCACAGTTAACATAAAACTACCTTGGATTTTGCACAGACTACAAATAGCTTTAGAGATACCCTTCCCTGTCCCACTATTTTATAGCAGGAGATGTATCAGGGTGTTGCATGTGCAGGCAGGGCAGGGAGGAAACAGTTAAAACAAGACCTTCTTGATACTGTTTCCAGTACCAAACTCCTACCTTAACCGACCTTTTCAAACCCTTTACCACTCTAGACTTTCCCCCTGGATCCTGACAAAGCAGCCGGTAAAGTCTCTTTTGATTTGCTTTCCCCAAGAAAGGGAAAAAGTTGCTTAGACAATGGACACTGACCAAAGTGTCTAACCCAAATGCTATGCTTTGCTGCAGCCTCTCTCCCATCTCTTTGGAGGGTTAATAATCTCTTCACTTGCCAGTGAAGAGATTCTCTACTCATGCTACATGCTGAACTTAGTTCAGTATCCCACAAGCACCTGCTGTTGTTCAAAACAATTGCTAACCAGTGTCAAGAACGAGCCAAGAGCTGAAGAAAGACAGTGGCATAGGGACAAAAGAGCATCTTAACCAAAAAGAACACGGGCAAATCTGTACAACTATTTAAGCCTCCTAAAGACTGGACCAAAGGGAGAAGATGGTACAGCCTCCATACTACTTGCAAGATGAAAGTTTTAAAGATGCTCTTACACTGGTTATTTTTTAAGGTATATTTTTCTAAATAATTTCCTCTTTAAGTGAGAATAAAAAATTTACAGAACACATCTGATCCCCATAGAAAAAAAATGAAAATGAAAAACCTCTTCCAACAAACTATGTTTCACTGGAAAACCTCACATACATGTTCACAGATCCATGTTATTGGCAAAACTGGACAAATACTGTTTAGTCCCCAAAAGTACTAATTTTTTAAACATCAAATATACTATTAAAAACAACATCTATCCATTGAACTTGAAAGATATTATTATCCATTCAAAGATTAAGTTAAAGCCTGGGAGTTCATGCCAGCTGGGAAGAGGATTTTTTTTTGTTCAGACAGTAGATTTGAATCACCTGGCTCAATCCTTTACCTTGTTCTCCACTGCTTTAACATTTTCAAAGAAAGCTGTAGTCTAAGCAGACTCTGAAGTTTCAAAGCTTGTCTTCTTTCAGCTCTGCTCCTTCCTCTCTTACCAAGAAGGGATTTTCCCCCATTTCTCCTAGGGACGTTAAGGGTTTTCGGGGGCAACTGCAGAAGGGTGGGACACAAGAAGTAACACAAGATGACAAATCCCATCAAAATACAAACTGAGAAAGGATTTGAGAACTGACACAAAGTATTTATTTGCCTTAATTATTACCTTGATGTACAAAGTACACAGATTGTTCTCTAATTTCTACTTCTCAAAAAGGTAGACTAGCTCTAAGACCTGGAGAGCCACTGCACCAGCTCCTGTCCCAAACTATCACATCATCCTACAGTTTCACAAATGCTTCTATGGAGACTCTGGTACTGTGTGTGAAACAATACAGACCTACTGTCCTAGTATTTACATGCTGCCCAAATTTTCTCAAAAAGTTGGCAACCAAAGCAGTATGTGACACTTCATATTTCTGTTAAGCTTCAACAATTTCCTAAAGAAGCAGGAGTTGTCAGGAAGAGCAGTGTACTCAGGGCAAATTAAACCTTTCTGGAAGGATCAAAGATTCATAATTTCTTGTGATGGAAATTTTTTTTCTTAGCATCTATTAACTTACAGGTTACCAATCCTATCAAACCAGGAACATTTACACTGTGGATATATACCATAATATGCACCAAACAATTATGTTAACTGTTAAAAGGTATCTTAACAATGACCAAAAAAAAAAAAAAGTTTCAGAATTGTTAGCATACAAGCAGAGATGTCCAAGAGCCTTTTAGACAGCATAAAATACGCAAGGTATCTGCTTAAGCCTGACACATAAGAGAGAATTTATTAAACTCTTTTTTGCTGGGATAGCAGGTACTGTACAATCAGGATGCCCCCTAAAGCTGCTAAAATGAGCTGCTGACTCCTATGTTCATGCAGTGAATACATTCTAGATGGGCAATTACCAAACAGTTGTGGTAGTGCAGCATGTTTTCATTTAAAGCACACAGTAACTCAGCATGATTTTAATAGGAGTCTTTCAGACAATTCCCCCTGGCCCTCCTGCCTTTCCTCCAGATCATCTTATCAAATGCTTACACAACCAAAAGCTTGGATCTGATGATGACAACGCATTCACATGTGACCATGAGGAATGCCTGGAGGCACACAGCCCTTACACAAATATAGCCTGCCTATCAGGGACACATCAGGAAAAAGAAAGTGCCCTCAAAACAAAAGTCTGACCTGCACACACAGTTGGCACACACTTCAGCCATCATCTAATGCAGGGGTTTTAAAAAAGAAACAGAGCCAAAAAAATTGAAAAAGAAAAAATCCCCACACTAACTGCAATAAACTACCTACATCTGTGATCAGCATTAACCATTTATTTTTCACTTTTCCCAAAACAATGTCTTAGGAAGTCTTCTCTAGCAGATCCCTCTTGAAAAGTAAGATGAGAACAAATGTAGATCATAACCTAAAACACCACCCAGAAGTCGAGAATTAGTTCTCTTCCAGTCCCACAGATTTGCAACCACTCTTCAAGATCAATGAAGGCTGGTTTTGTATGTTAGCTTAACCACATTTCTAGAACCCTTTTCTTGACACAAAAAAAAACAAAACCAAAAACCAAAAACAAAACCAAAAAAAAAAAAAAAAAA
>JAWWEW010000001.1:7885566-7925809 GCA_035583185.1 Anabacerthia variegaticeps | reverse complement strand
AAAAAAAAAAAAAAAAAAAAAAAAAAAAAAAAAAAAAAAAAAAAAAAAAAAAAAAAAAAAAAAAAAAACAAAAAAAAGGTGCGGTGTGGTTTGGTTTTGAGTGGGAGGAATTAAAGAAGAAACACTAATAAGTTTGAAGTCCACATTCTCCTAAAGTATTACTTTGGCAGGTTTCCTCCACTTTTCTATTCTAACTATAAAGGATATCATCCTTACTTTGGCATCTTATACCAGCAACACTTTTAAGTGGGACAATTCAGATCCCAATCTCCCTTTAAAGACTATGGAACACACAAATCACTCAATGAATGCAAGACCATTTCATGTAACAAGGGCCAAAACTCACATTTTCTATTCCATGAAATATACACATCACAGTTAATTTTGTGTGACTGAGCATCACTCAATTCCTTCTGCACAAATAGGCTACAACTTCTTTCAACGTGGCATAACCTTTCCACAGTGGTAACCCTGCCCTGGAGGGAGTAGGTCCACCCTTACTGGAACTTCCTGTTTTGCTCTGAAATTATTTTCTCTATCACTAAGCGCAAGGGCAGACATACCAACACTAAGAGAGGCAGCATAGCACATCAGAACAGTGAGAACACAAGAGAACCAAAGTATATTATGCCTGAACAAAAGCTCCAAAGGAAAAAGGAGGGTGTCAAGCATAAAGTGTCAGAGCTACCTCTACATTTAAGCAACATCGGTCAACAGAATCCGAGCTGCATGACTAAACAACTGTCAGCAGGGCTTTTTTGTTGCTGTTTTAAGTATATCAAGAGAATAAGTAACAAGTTTAGCACTAGAAATATCCAGATTAATGGAACAATTTCAGCACATTCACACAAGAGAACTAATTGACCTGGGTTCTTTGACCCATACTTAGATATCTATTTTATCAAGGGCCTACACTAAAATTGAATTGCAAATAGTGTCCAGATAACATTCATTGGTAATGTGCTTCCAAAAGCAGCATCTTGGAGGCCTATTCTTCACAATATAGCCAGCAACCATCCCTAGTAACTGGCTTTCAACTTCTTAACATGAATTGCTATAAGACTATCAAACCGTCAGCTACTTGGGGAAGAGGGAGCCATATTCTTCAAAGAAACTTTTTTTGCTGAATAATTGTTTTTTTTTCCAGAAGAAAACTCATGTTTTAAACATTTTAAACCTGATCTTGTTGCACTTGACACTTTGCCTCAAGACATTATTTTCTTTTTAACCTAATGAATAACTGTAGGAAGCAAAATTTCAGAAGTAGATAGCAAACGGAAGCATGAGTGAGAGGTTTTAGATCTCTGCCACTGCACAAGTGAAAAGGAGCTTCTTTTGTGCAAGACAGAAGATGAAGGAGCTCCTAAGATTAGAAGGCATAGTGGGAGTAAATAAAAGTTAACAGGCAGACTGGAAGTGTCTATACATAAATATTGAAATTGAACAGGGGGAAACAAAGCGTCTTCATGAGATAGGGTGTCAGTTTAAGATAGTCCTCCATAATAAGAATGCCTTCTTTACAGCTCTGAAGTAGTAAAGACACGTGTAAATATCCGAAGTTAAAGTCATCAGTAAGACAAAGCTCTTCCTCACTATTACAATGAGATAGTCATCAGATTCCTGGTCACATAATACAATGTTTTGAAATTCCAGGCAAATTCTCAGAGCCCATCCAACATGCTCAGACATGCTAACACTACATAACAGAACTGAGGGGGCCTCAACTCTTTTTTGCATAGAGTACTAAGTTTTAATATGTATGCAGAGGCAACTGCTTTGCTAACAAAATGTAATACCTACATCTTACTAGTTTCTTGATTTTATAAAGTAGGCAACTATTAAGACAATTAGCAACTTGAATCTTTCGATGAGGACTACATCCAGACAGGCATACACTAGATGTACATTGGCCTATGTAACCACTTCCTCACAGACTTAAAAATTAAGGTCATCAGCAATGTAGTCAGCTCTGCTTGTCAGGGTTAGGAATCTGACAGCACATGAGCATTCTAGAGAGTACCACAAAGCAGAAGGATATATTCCATTAAATTGTCAGGGTTGTAGAAACAACAAAAGTCTACTGAACTTATATACTGCTGTGTTTTTATTATTTTTGGTGTCATGATATTGTTTTTCATGAATGTATAGTTCTGCACAACTAATTCAACAGTCTGCATGAGAAAAAACAGAAAAGGAAAATACAGTTTTTCTCAGTTAACAGCTTGGCTCCCTGCCCTGATCATACATAGTAGTTGTGTTGTGACAGATCACACTCCAGTCCTTCTCCCCTCCTCATCTTTCTCTAAAACTAGAGTTACAGCTTTGTTACTCTTCAACTCCCTTTCCCAGACTTGCTAGACTCCAACAGCTGCCTTGCTTCTCAGCCCTATCAAACCCAACTCAACATCTCTTCATTTTCAATACCTCAGTCAAGTACATGCAAATCTGCATCTGTAAAATAGATTAAAAACACCAGAACCATAAAGCAGCATTAATCATTAAGCAGATACAAATGGAAGAATGTAAATGAAAGTACTTTCCTTTTGTAAGAGTGGAAGGATCTAAAAACACAACCAGAAATCTATAAACCAACTGTCAGACATCTTGGTAACTGATACAGCCACAAAAACCACTGAGTAGATGTTCCTGTCTTCACCAACTCACCAACACTTCAGAAGCAATGGAACCTTCTCTCTCTACCCATACACGTGATCAGGCACTGTGGGCAGCATTTTATCTAGTTGAACAAATCAGTGTTGTTTGAAGATAAACACTGAAGCTATGCATTGGTACAATTTCTCTTATTTATTCTATAAATTGAACGATTCAAAAAAAGCTCTCACCATGGACTACATAGTCAGCAGATTAGAGGCAGTTCCAGGGACTGGTAAAATATAATAAGCCATGCACATTGTTACACAGAAAATTCTAATGGGCAGCACTTTCTAACACCATTTTGTAATTCCATAAAATGCAATTACACCACAGGCATTAATGGCTTTAATTGAACCAATTATGCTCTAAGAGGTAAAAGACTAAAAATACATACTAAATTACACAAAGTCTTTAGTATAAATAACACTTGGGAGTTAACAAAATAGTTGTGGGAAAACATACCACAGATGGTCAAACAATGTAGCACAGTGATATCCTACACAAACACTATCACTTGGTGATATTTTGTTTGTTTGTTTTTTAAGTAGATTCTTGTTTAGAGATCTGAGTACTGTGTATTTGCGTCAAGGCTGATTGGTTCACTATATATACATTGATTTTTCCCCTTCCCCAAAGAAAATGCTCCCTCCTCAACTCAGGGTCAAATGCAGACATTATGAGAAAGGAAAAAAATTCAGATTTCTATTTTCCCATTAACACCATTTGCAACAACATGCCCAGGTGTGACAAAGTATTGAAAAGGGAACTTGACCAGAAGTCTTTCTTCCTATCTCAGTTCACACACCATGCTTAGGACTAACTCCTACCGTCACATTTTAGGCATTACTTCTTTAGAGGAGCCCTTTGTTCCCATCTAAGCAGTCATTCAGTGTTTCTCAAGGCCTTATGAAAAAGAGAGAAAACAGTCAGCTGTATAAAGCATGAAGTTTCACTTTAAGAGAGGTTAAAGGAAAATTTCAGAACTTGAGGCAACGTCATGATTCATTTCATCATGAATCTAGCAATTCTCAAGATGAATCAGTATAACCATATTACTGTAGAATCCAGGCTGATGTAACTAAGGCCTGTCCATCCTTCAGCAACTCCTCCCCTCTGAGAAAATGGAAAACCAAAACAAAATACTAGGCACATTGCTGTGCAGACATGGTCACCATCCCAACAGTGAAGGAGCACAGCACAGGGGGGGAGAGGCACATGTGAACCTCAGCAAGAGAGGTCTGCCCTTGCTCAAGGCATAGACAAGCAAGGACACACTGTGGCCTCTGTATAAAGGCAGCTTCTTGTTCCTGGCCTGCCTTCTCCTACCTGTGGCACATAGGTAGGGCCCGAGAGATTTGGCTTCCTCAGACTAGGTAAGACACAGCTAACTTGAGGAGGCATGGGTTGCTGATACTCACAGTTTTAAGCCACGCAAAGGGACGGGAGGGGAGTGCCCAAAGCAAAGAATGAGCCAGGCTCTACTCCAAAGTATGCAGGGAAAAAAGACCAGAAGCAACAAAATTGCATCAGGGGAAGTTATAGTATAAAAAAAAGAATAATTTGTCACAACAAGAGTAGCCAAACACAGGGAGGGGATGCCCAAGGAGGCTGTGGAAGCACGTCCTCAGAGGCACAGGCACAACCCAACAACGTCCTGAGCAACCCAACCCAACACCAGAAATGGTCCAGCTTCGACTGTGTGAGAGTAAAACATCATTACCAAGTTAACTGTACATCCTACAATCGTCATGTGGGCACAGCTATAAAATTTTCCGCTAACAATAATCTGGCCATGCTAATACAGTGCTATGGATAAAAGAGCAGACAGACTCAAGCCTAAAGGGCAAGTCAGCAACTTGCTGATGTCACTGCCAAGAATAAACCCTGAGTCTTTTATTTTCCTCTCACTTCTACACAAGAACTGTTATTGAGCAAGAAAAAGGGAGGACTGTTTCACAGGTTTCTGCACAAGGCACAATATAAGGATCTTCACAGACAAGTGTTTAAAAAGCTTTGTTTCTCAAGCATCCTTAATCCTCTGTCAAAATCCCCAATTTTTATTTCTCTAGGCAATACATAACGTGATAGCTATAAGCTATCATTAGTTCTTGACTATTAGTCCTTGATTATTTTGTTTCATATTAAGTGAGGTCAATATCATTGCAAACTCCAACAAGAAACTCCAACTACTACAGGAAATGCATCCATGTATATTGCATTTGATCAAGTCTCTTGCTTCTGTTTTTTCCCAAAGCTTCCTAATCAAAGCAAGTAAAACTTTTGGTGCCACAGGGTGCCAGGCACCAAAGTTGCCTCCTGTCCTCTTTATCAGAAAAAACTCAACCTTCTGGAACTGAGAGACTACATGGACTACATTGTCTAAACTATTCAAGTGGAAAAAAAAAAAAAAAATGTCACTGGGCAGGAGTATGAGGATCAAAGTTAAGAGAAAGTCAGCAGTACCAGAAGAATAATGTCACTGGTTCTGCAATTGAGTGACATCATTTCTACTCAGTTTTCCTACTCTACAAGAGTAAATTAATTGTCAACACCAAATATATATTTATAGCCCTCCTGTCCTGCATGTGATGAGGCCATGGCAAGCAGCTGACAGTCAGTCAACTCTAACACACAGAATTGCTCGACAGCACATATTCCTACACCATGTATGGTGTAGGAAACCAGATCCATTGGGTTACTTAACAACAGTCCCATACCACAGTGACGGGTCACACAGCCACCAGTTAAACACATCAGGAGCCTTCTGTCTGGAATAAAGAACATGTAACACCTTACTGCTCAGGATTTCACGGACACAGTGAACAGAGCTGTGCAGGTTTGTTCACCACCTCCCCCAGCACAAGAACTGGATATAAGTAAGCAAAGCTCACATACTGAAGGCCCCAAAGAACTGGTTCCTCACACAAGCAGCAATCAGGCTGCAAAACTCCTTTCTCCTGGGCACTCTTGGTGAAAGGCCTCCGAGTAAAAACACACCTGAAGCTCTTAAATACAGACTCAATCACAATTCACAGAACCTGGAATGAGCATTGCATGGAGACAGCAACAGGCATTTTCCTGTGCTTACAATTTCTTCTTGGCATACTCTATCATCCACAGGATAAAGTACAGGATGCTCACTTGGGCTTAGAAGAAGACATCCAATTTATCACAGTTTCCCACAAAAGCTTTTCTTAATGTTTTTAAACTAACCATAAGTATATATGTTTCCACAATAATTCCATGGCAAGTGACCAGTTGGAAGTTCTGAAGCCAGAAAGTGACAAGATACAGGACCAGTTCTATGTTCAAGATGCACAAACCTGAGAAGTACACAAACATTTTGCAAACTCACTGTGCTCAGTACAGCTCAGAAATAAAAACGCCATTGTCTACAACCATATATATGGCAGGAACATTTGGCAAGTCCAAATATTTTAATGGAGGGTTTTATTAAGAGCCAGATCTGCCCACTTATTAATTCCTACACTCTGGCACCCAACTGAAAGAATTAGGTGTTTTACAACACTGCATGCACAACTAGAAGCTTGTCAGGAACAACTGTTTAAAACACTTAGTTGTTCTGTCATTAAGAGATTACAGCTTGAGAAAACGCTCCGCAAATCAGCCTAATAGTTTACTCAATCCTTAATCCCATTTTACAAGATCTAGACTTACCACTATTCAATACCAGAACTCCACAGGACACGTAGCAACGTGGTTTAACATGTAGAATATAGTAACAGGAAAAAAAAGCCAGACTTTAGGAAAAAAAAAATCCAAATACCCACATTTCCTCTTGCATCCCTTCCACACACACAGACTTTTCCAGGCTTCTGGGATACAGGGCATTGCTCAAGATTACAATTATTTTGATTATCAGAGGACTCCTAGTGAAACACAGCACATAAATGTGCAGCATAAAAGCTGCCGGTCGGCGTGTTCAATCAGACCGTGAGGCTTCAGCAGCTTTTCCAGGCCTGCAGCCTGGCCCTGCGGGACACGGGGCGCCTCTGCCTGAGCTGCTGCTGGCAGGCTCTCGCCCAGGGCCTGGCCACAGGGTTGGTGTCACAGTTCCCAGCGAGAGGCACAACAACAGGGATGCTCAGCCTGTCCAACCTGGCACCAACCTAATGCGTGCTCTGCGCCTTCACCCACGGCAGGTCTGCTGAACAGCTGAGCTGGCGGCTCAGGGGTACCTCAGAACACACGCCTGCAGGAAAATTCTCCAGAAAGATGAGATTCAGGAGCAGTTTTTTTAGGGATTAGCACAGCTAGACTGCAAAACACTTTTATTAGCGGCAATGGCTGGGCACAACACCCTCGTGTACTGACTGCATCCAGCTCTGGGGTGCCCAGCACAGGAGGGGCATTGACCTGTCCCAGCAAGTCCAGAGGAGGCCACCACGCTGACCAGAGTGATGGAACATCTCTCCTAAGGGGAATACCCGAGAGAATTGGGATTATTCAGCCCGGGAAAGAGAAAGCTTCAGACCTGATTGTGGCCTTCCAGCAGCTGAAGGGAACTTAGTGGAAAAGCAGAGCTGCACCATTTAGGGGACCATGTAGCGACAGGAGAGGGGGGGTGGATTCAAACCGAGAGAGAGCAGGTTTAGATTAGATGTTGGGCGAAAAGGATCCTTTACCGAAGGCAGGGAGGCCCTGGCACAGGCTGCCCAGGGGAGCCGCGATGCCCCATCCCCGGCGGCGTCCCGGGCCGGGCCGGACGGAGCTCCGAGCAGCCTGTTCTAGGGGGAGGCGCCCCGGCCACGGCAGGGGAGGAACCGGATGATCCTCACGCTGCCTTCCAGCCCGAGCTGCTCTGCGATTCCCCGCTCCCCGGGAGGGCCGGCCGGCCCCGCCAGGCCCGCGGCCGAGGCCTGTGGGCGGCCGGGAGGCCGCGGCGGGCCGGGAGGGCAGCGGAGCCGCCCCGGGCCGGGCCGGGCCGGGCAGGGCACACGGCCAGCCCCGGCGCACACAGAGCCGGGCGGGAGGGCGGCTCACCGCGGCGGTACCTGCGCTCGAAGTCGGTGCGGAAGGGCGCCAGGTAGGGGTCCCGGTCCAGCAGCTGCTGCAGGCGGGGCGGGCGCGGGGGCTGCGAGCCGGCGGTGGCCATGTCCCTGCGGCGGGCACACACCGCCCGCCCGCACCGGCACCGGCACCGGCACCCACAGCGCGGGCGGCGAGCCGGGGCAGCCCTGCCCCTCCGGCCCCTCCTGCCGCTCCTGCCCCTCCTGCTGCTCCCCGCCCACCGACCGGGGCCGCCACTCCCTCGCCCTGGCCCTGGCCCTACCTCTGTCCCTAACC
The DNA here is from genome assembly GCA_035583185.1 of Anabacerthia variegaticeps. Classification (NCBI taxonomy): domain Eukaryota; kingdom Metazoa; phylum Chordata; class Aves; order Passeriformes; family Furnariidae; genus Anabacerthia; species Anabacerthia variegaticeps. Next base: position 7,917,847 of record JAWWEW010000001.1, on the reverse strand, counting down.
CTCACCCTCTGGCCCTCTCCCTGTCCCTATCCCTTTCCCTCTCCCTCTTCCTGTCCCTGTCTCTGTCCCTGCCCCTCTCCGTCTCTATCCCTTTCCCTCTCCCTGTCCCTATCCCTCTTCCTGTCCTTATTCCTTTCCCTCTCCGTCCCTATCCCTTTCCCTCTCCCTGTCCCTCTCTCTGTCCCTATCTCTCTTCCTGTCCCTATTCCTTTCCCTCTCCGTCCCTATCCCTGTTCCTATCCCTCTCTTCTCCCTGTCCCTGTCCCTTTTCCTCTCCCTGTTCCTATCCCTCTCCTGTCCCTATCCCTGCCCCTGCCTCCCCTCGTCTACCTTACCTCATTTCCACAACCATCACCACAATTGTTATTATCCTCTGTTTGTAGCTCATCCCCCCTCTCTTGGCTTTCTCTGAATTTAAGTGCTGCTTCTCCTTCCTGTCTGCCGGATAAACTAACAGGACAGAGTGTGGTGAACACCAGCAATTCATTTATCACTTTACCCAAAATTGGCTACAGTGAAAGTTTCCATAATGATTTGTTTCATCAGCAACGTGTGTACATGTGTGTACAAACCTGGTTCGGTTGGGCAATCCCGAGGTGACAGCAAAGAATTGAAAAAGAAACTGCGATAGAAAAGCATCAGCCCGAAGGGAAGGGGAGGAGAGGGGAAGGGGAAGGGGAGGGGAGGGGAAGGGAAGGGGTGTCTCTGCCCACCCGCACTGCCCCCGGCTTGTTTTCTTAGTGGTGCTTTGATGTCTCCTGTTCTCTCTGCGTTCCCACACACACACGTAAAACCCACCCCGCAGACAACACCATCACCGTCACCCCCCTCCCCAAAGAGATTTGGCATCATCGTGAGCGCTGGGATAAATTTCTGGGCTGTCTGATTAGCAGACAGCTCAGCAAAACAAGGCTCGGGACGTGGGGGAGCTCTCATGAGCACCGTGTCTGTACAGCAAAACGCCTCTTTTCCCCACGCATAAAAGAATTCTGAACAAAATAAGATTAGTTCAACTCATGCTGGTGCAATTCTAAATGCTGCGTAGCACAGGTAGATTGGTGCAGAAGTTTTTGACCTAATACCAGCATGTCTCGTTTTTTTTGGATAGGCCACCAAATATCCAAGGCAACTAATCACCAGCCTGACCGTGCCTCTAGGCCAGTACTGAGCACTTTTATTTAAGGTCCAGCAATTTTGCTTTGTTTAGACATGGAGTGAGAAAGTTTATTTAGAGGCCTCTTTTCAGCCATGGTTTATCAACTTTTCAGCTCCTAGATACCTCATTTCCACAACCATCACCACAATTGTTATCATCCTCTGTCTGTAGCTCATCCCCCCTCTCTTGGCTTTCTCTGAATTTAAGTGCTGCTTCCCCTTCCTGTCTGCCAGATAACTAACAGGACAGAGTGTGGTGAACACCAGCAATTCATTTATCACTTTACCCAAAATTGGCTACAGTGAAAGTTTCCATAATGATTTGTTTTATCAACAGCGTGTGTACATTTAACTACGATGTATTACATTCCTTGCAGCAGTTTCTCTCTACACAGGCAAAAATCCAAGTACTTTTGTCCTTTTTCCTTATGCAGTGCAGCAAGTATTCCCTCTTTTAGGAATGTGTAGGACAATAGTCATACTGTTTGCTAGAGCAGCTCCCCCAGCAGGATGTCCAAGCAGTTCTGGTTTGGTTATTTTATGAAGTAGTATCTATGCTGTAGCAGAACTACCTGTCATATCCAGCTCTGATAGATCAGGATTTCTCTATTACCCAGTGGCCAGCACTTCTTCAGTCTCACTGGAGACTGAAAAACTGTTGTTAAAATTACCTGGGCTTCTCAAAACTTTCTGCATGGCAATGATTTCAGTGCCTGTACTAAACCAAAGTTTAACAACTCTTAGATTTATTGCTTCTTGCATCATATTATGTGCATGTTCTTCTGCAAATGGGTCACCCTCATGCTCACAATTAACTAGTTTGGCAGACTAAAAGGAAGAGAGAAATTCCAGCTGATTATCAAAACCCAGAAAATTGAGAGGTGGTTTTTTTTCCAGCAGTTGCATGTTACCCATGCTGCTGCTATAGGGCTTTTGGGTGTTTGGTACTGGAGAATTCACCTGCTGTTGAAGTGAAGGTAGGAGAGCAATTCTTGCAGCCTTCGAATGTGCTGGAAACAGGAGCTTCACTCAGCATAGTCTCCCTAGTCTCTCTTTATTAATTGTCAGGAAGCTAAAGCAGGTTCATAGCAGTGTTATTAGCTGTTTGGCATAAACATAAGAGAGAGATTTATAAATTAGCAATTTTTGTAGGAATCTAGCTGTGGCTTGCACCTCTCTGAAGACAGCAACCCCTTCTTAACCTTCTTTTGGAAGTTTTTAAGTAGAAATGACGCAGTATCCAGCCTCATCTCCAAGCAACATTGTACTTCAGGTAGCTAAAATCCACAAATAGCCCCTGTCCCTATAACAGACAAAGCCCAAATGCTATATTTAACATTATGTGAACTGGGGAATGCATAACTATACTGTTTGTGTCTACTCACGTTTCATTTTACAACTTAGGTGTGATTTTATCTGCCTGCTTTATCACAAGTAACTCAAGGATACTAAAGCTTATATTATTGTGATCGTCTATTACATCATGATCCTGGTGAGATTCAAAGGCCAAGGTTGGCTCTCAGGACACTGCCATTTAGTCTTCTACCTGGAGGCAAAAACAGCAGTTCAGACAATGAATATTGTCCCAACAGCTGAATGTGTCTTTGTGCACTTGTCGAAGATGGATACAAAGCTGCCAGCTGCTGCTGCCAGAGAAATAGGAAGAGGAGGATTGTTGGGAATAACTGCTCTTTTGTTGGGACAGCAGTGGATTGTATAGGAGTGGTGTCTAAGGCATCTGTCTGGCACCCAGTTACCAGTGAGGCTGGAGTGTATCAATTTCTCTAAACTAGTGTTTCAAAGGATGCTTATGCATCAAGTTATGTATACTTGAAAATTATGCATAGCAATATTGACCAGTAACTGTAGAGTTACAATTATTATAACATCAGTTTAGATGAATATGCAAAGTTCAAATAGAAATCAAAGGCTTGGATTAAAAGCCATTGAAGTTCTTGAAAGCACTGGAGAGAAAAATGTTTACCCCTGTCATGTAGTATGTCCATTTTGATTTTGCACTTACTTTGCAAAAGCTGACAGAGCTGCTGGACTGTAATAAATAAGTTAGGAAAAAATATTTTTTTTTTTTTTTTTTTTTTTTCATTAAGGTACTGATTCAGCTTCTCCCTCATCAATAGTATATGTTTGTATCTCAGCAAGAAGGGATCTATGCAGACTCTGGCCTTGACTGGCTCTTTCAGATCCAGTTCCTGAGCTCCATGTTCTTCTAAACCAAGTGGCTTGGAGCAGCCCTGGTCCCTGATCCTGGCCTGCTCTGTAAGCTTCTCCCAGGCCTGTCAGAGTCATCTTTGGGTTACAGGCTTCTGCTCTGCAGCTGTCATGGATGACTGCTAATTTATAGACTGCACAATCCCACAGCTTAATCTGTCTGAGAAGAGGTGGGAGGTACCAAAGACAGCAGGATATTTTTTAACTCTTGTGTTGAGAACATTTAAGAATTGCTAATCTCTCAAGCTGACAAGTCATAGGGCATGTTCTTTGCATGTTGAAATTCAATACTTAAGGGCTATATCTAAAATCTGTCATCATTTCAGTCTGGGCAGAACTCCTCCCAGCTCCTTTTCCTGAAAATCCTTTTTCAACTAGTTATGATTAGTCCACTTTGTTTCTTGCATATGAGATGACTGCATTTTTTTCATTGCCATTACACCTTTTGTTGTCTTGAGAGGTAGTCCATGGCCAAGGACTGAGATACAGGAACACAAACTGTCGCTTGTGCCTATACTGGATCTCACTATGTGCACTGTTAAGAAGTATTCCTGTAGACAGAGACAACTGCTCAAAAATATTTGTGTTTCAGTATGCCAGAAGAATGTATTCTTGAAGGATCCCTAGTGTGCTTTATAGAGGTGTCAAACATCTGAGCATATTACAGTACACATTGCAGCTTCTGACTTTTGGACTGATTTCTGCATGTTCAGTACATAACAGAAAATGGAGTTCAAAATTTGAAAGCAAATTAGCTTATTTTACCACATTGGCCAGCCAAACTTCCCCCTGTTATTTGTTCAAGGATACGTAAGAAATTAATTGCACAGTTGTCATCCAGATCCAGTGCAAATGCCCCCCTTAAAAAAAAGAAAAAAATTCCTTTATCTTGGTAGTCTTCCCAGACAGATCAAACATTGGGCATGGAGATTTAGCTCATTGCAGAGGGGCTGGAGTAGGTGACCTTTAAAGGTCCCTTCCAACCCAAACTATTCAATGATCCTATGACAGTTATCCCTATCTTTGGATTCGCTAAGGTGAGACACACAGGAGAAAAGAAATGGTCAGTGTTGCACAGCTGCTGCCAAACATCACATCACAGTTCCATAATTAACACTGTACTTCAAGCAAAGATTCAAGTGTTCTATTAGATACGGAGCACAGAGCACATATCCTTGAAAATTGCAGCAAACATTCCAAGTATCTTTTGGTATAGCTATTAATTAGTTTATAGCTTTGAGAATTTTGAGATTGGGTTCTGTAAGGAACATAGGATATTCATACTATCTTACATTTTTCCTGTCCTGGTGTCAGGAGCTTTATATAACAACACATAATCAAAGATCCAAACTAATGTACAATCTGAAATATTAAAAAGCCAGATTCAATGTTGTGAAATTCCAGTACGCACAGTTGATGGGAATGCCATTTTCACTTACTATTCTGAGCAAAATAAAAACAAATTCCAACAACCTGAAAGTCCTAACTAATGATTGCTTTCACAATATTGCAATATTATTATGATCTGATGTCCTTATTTTATATAACTGAATATCAAAAAATGTAAATATCTTTCAAAGTTGTTTACACATTAATCAAGACACTTCAGATTGTGACACCAGTTTAAAAATATCAGCAGATGTAGAACAATATTTGTTGTGAAAATACCTGAGTCTTACTGAAAAATCAAGAAAGAATTTGTGAAACACTTCACAGCTACAAAATACAAGAAAACTTTAGGAATATCACAATATTGGATGTTGTATATACTCTGTTGTTTGTATGCCTTCTATATCTATTTCTTAGAAGTAATTACTGTCAATAGTAACAATCTTCTGGCTCCCGATACTGCTTATGTGTCTATGTGTTGGGGGAAGAACAAAAAACTTCCAGACTCTCTCCTTAATGCCATACCCACAATACTTGGCAACTGTCACCTGTGTTTTACCAGTGTGTGTTTAACACTTAGAAAATAAGTAGCTTGAGCTCACTGGGATAGTTTTCCCAGAGGAATAATCTTGCTATTGTTGCACTGGGCTTCTGTAACAATATATTGCTTCTAAACAAGAAACTTATTAACAGTGGCCAAATATTGTATGAGTTGTATCCAATACTCTTAGAATCAAGGACAAAACATCACAGCTTCAGCACCAATTTTGCGTTCTTGCTGTTCCTTGTCAGGTCTTTCCTAAAATCCCAGGGATATTATCTTACCTAGGGCGTTTCTCGAAGGCTGGTTGCATAGTCTCACATTCCTCCCTGAAACACTACAGACGTTTAGGCTGTCTGGCCTTTTCCTCAGACAAGAAAGTGAGGTTGCCATATAATCGTTCAGAGGGTAACCCTTTTAATCCTTTGGGAGGTCAAGTGAGGTGAGAAGCAAGGAGGACATGCATACTGCTAACGCTCTGACAGCTCTGTCAATAGAAAGTCATTAGTATGTATAGAACTATTTCAGTTTTCAAAAAGCAGAAGAGTACCTAGGTTGCATTTGTGAATTTAGGTGTGTACTTAGCTCACAGCAGGAAAAGCAGATGAAACTGGTGCAAACTGTACATGAAGTGCAGAACTTTTGGAAGTTCAAAATCCTTTCCACAGACAATATTTTAGATCTTGTCAGTTCTGGTTTACTTTTTAGTGGCAGTCAGTGGCAGTTGACCCGATCGATTCTTGGGTGTGACCAGTACTGTTTTGAATTAACAGAAAGATGGGTCAGGGTCCAGTCCCTTAGTGCTACACTCAGAATCTTTCTCAAGTCAGAAGAGAACACCACACGTGGAACTAAGAGTTTGCTGTTAGTCCAGTGAATATTTAACAGTATCATTGTCCAACATATCTGATTAATTTGGGAAAACGAACAAAAAAAAAAAAACAACAAACCAAACCAAAACCAAACCAACCAACCAAACAAACACAAAACAAAACAAACAAACACACACAAAACAAAACAAACAAACAAAACCCCCAACAAAACAAAAGCAGAAACAAAACTTCATTAATAGCACAGTTTAACTTGCTATACAGGAAATTTTTAGCAAGATCCCTAACCCTAACATTTGCACAATGACTGGAGCTATTTCATACTTGCATCTTGGTCAGATTCTGATCTAAACAATTGTCAAAACATGTAAAACTATTATCCTTACATATGTAATGCCTGTCTGGAGCTGTTGTTTTTCTGGAATCTGTCTAAAGAGACTATGAGGAACATCCATCACATTCAATAATCCATCTTCATAAATGTATATCTCTCATCTCAGAAATGCTATACCTGTAAATCTCCACAGTTACCTGAATTAGTTGAATAATCATGCAAGGTTATGTATTATAAACATAAGTCACATTTTGATACCCTGTCAGCCTAGGGACCCATGATTTTCACTATTTTCTACATGTCTTTAAATACTCCCAGTACAATAACTGAAGGTGCAATCTGCACAAGCCCAGTGGTAGAGAGCTACACTTTCAGGTATACAATCCCTTGCCATAGGTGATTGTATTGTATGCAGTACAATTTTCCACAGGAAATATATGTCAGTGATTCACCTTTTCTTCTTAGAACACTCAAAATTCTATATGTTTATCAATACAGAAAGATTTATCCAAGACGAACACATACACACAGACTTTTCTTAGGAACATCAATATTTGTGGATTAGTAAGGACTAATCTGTTTTCACACTGAGAAGCAGGTTTTCTTTTGCTTAGAAATAAATCATTTATGTTGGATCCTTTGTCTCCTATCACCCGTATTTATATCATGCTCTTGTTTTTAAAATCAGCTGTGCCATTTGAGTTAAAAGTACTATGGCTTTCACTTTTCCTATATGTTTACAGCTTAATAAAATTATGCAATAAAGAAAACTAAGTGATATGGAGTTTACAGTGTGAATACATTTGGAAGAGATTGTTTATACTGTGCTGTGGAAACTAAAATGAGCAAATATTATTAATAGTTATCTTAGTTACCCAGGCTAAAGCACTTCCCTTGGCATGATTTTCTGAGAATATCCAGGATTATTAGCTGCATTTCTGTTTCCTGAATCCTTTATGTTGAACTACATACTAATGAAACAACTATTTCATTACTACTCATTAAGAAAGTTTACTTTATATTATTATATACCTTAATTATTCCTCCACCTATTTTTGTTTCGATTTGATTCCAGCTCTTCTTTGCAAGAAACAGCTAAATATTTGTATTTTAATCCAAATAGCAATCTTCACTTTTAAGACATTAATTACAATCATGTGTTATATGGGTAACTTTTGGTTTTCCAAGTTAATGCAATCCCAGTTCCATTGGAATAGTTTAAGCACAGGTGACTCTTGATCAGTTTTCCTCATTTTCAAACACCCTTCTTTTTTGATATCTCTTTGAGCTTTCTGTTTACCTCTCAAAATTCTGTCTGGATATCCGCTTGCATGTCCAGCTTCTTTGTGTCTGAGCACTTCATTCTCCTCTTCTGCCTACTTGACCAGAACAGGCCTCTGAATTGGGCAGGTCACAGCCCTTGCCAGGTATTCAATCTTTTTGCATCATATTATCTTCTCAGGCAGCATCCAGGCTCTGCCTTTTCCACTTGTCCCATAGTTCCAGGACAGCAGGCCATCCCCAAGGATCAGGCTGTTCTTTGATGTCTGTAAAGGTGGGACATAAACAATCAATTGCCTTTTTCCTTTCGCCAGTCTGGTAGGGGCCTTGTTGGAGACATTGTCCCAATACTGCATCCCTTTCCTACATTGTTTCCATGTGTGCTTGTTTTAGGTTTGACTGTTCCCTATGACGCTGTTTCCTACCACTTCACATGCACATGGACTACTTTTTAACTTCAGATCATTTTTTCATCCCCTTTTGCCACTTTTAACAAAGAATATTTGACAGTAAATGCTGACACCAAAAAGGAAAAAAAAAGAAAAAGAAAAAGGCAAGCAGTGTTTACAGCTTCTGAGCCATGCATTCTCATGATTTTTTTTGTTTGTTTTTATTGTTAACCATTGTTCAATGTCCCCTAGATCACTTATTCCCTCATATGGGTTGCTAGCACTTTCTGTACTATGCCAGTGTCAGTAGGCCCTAAAATGCATTTTTGTGTCCAGGACATCCACTACAGGTAATAAAATGCACCCTGGTCCTAATTCAAGGCCTGTCTACCTCTACTATGCACAGAACTTTGAACAGAAACTGACAGCTTGTTCTGCTTCTGATACATCTCTGCTTTCTTTTGGCTTATGATCAATCACCAGTTGACACAATCTTCCAAATTCTGGTCCTCCTTTTAAAGCTGTTACACACCCACTCACAGTGGGCAGTTGCAGCTGCAAGAACCAGCTGATTTGGAAGAATCTGTACCTCAAAGATTTAGTCCCTGCTGAATACGCCATTCCCTCAGCTCAGCCATTTCTTCTGAAAAGGAGAAGAGGACAGATATTTCTAGAAGCAGAGTGGACATGTCAAGTGAGAAGTTGGATTTGGTTTTCTCCTTCCTTGATTCCCTGATTTTGTCCTTTACAGGTAAGCCATATGCCAAACAGTCTGTACTCAGCTGGCTCATGTTGAATGAGCAGAGATCTCTGATCACACAGGACTACGATTAGAGGCTTTTAAAGCAACTATCAGCAAACATTGGGCTTCCATTGAGTGTCCACCTATCATCAGCTTCCTCTGGCTGTCATCTATTTTCAGCTCTTCCTCTCAGATTTTCAGCAAACTAGCACTGTCTGTCCCAGAGACTGCCACTTACCCAGGCAAAGTTTGGCTGGAGTGAGTTGCAGCCAGATTGTGGAGTGACATAACTACTGTTTATCTGCTTTCCTTGGATCATTAGTGATCCTGAAGCACCTGGGTTGCCCAAAATTCATCTGCTTTACAGTAAATGAGATAACTGCCGGAACACAGGACTGCACACCTGCTCCATTCATTCCCAGTTTTCTATGATGACTGTAGGCTTCTGCCTACAAAAATTTTGGCAGAGGTTTTGTTGCTCACCAATGTACTTGATGTTCACAAACAGGTTTTCCCATGTTTTCCACTGATTTGTTACCCTCAAAATCTTGTGTACTACACCATACACTGTGCTAAGAGTTTACTGTTAGTCCAGTAAGTATTCTAACAGTCTAAATTATCTGATGAATTCAGAAGAGCCTCACTTTTCTGATGGTATGGCCGGCTTTCCTCTAGGCCCTGTGCTTGGCAGTTTAAGTCTTCCTGGTGCAGATGAAAGAGGGGACTTGCTTTAGGACAAGTCTTCAGCCTCTGAGGTCTTCATGAGGAGAACAATGATGTTCATGTCAGGGGATTCTAGTTCCTCAGTATTTGGGTTTATTTTTAAACTTTTTCCTTGCATTGTCTGCTTCCATCTCATTGATTCCCATCTAGTTGGAATATTACACAGAATCTTTACTCCAGGGCTCTCAGGAGATGTCTGCCCTCCTCTGCAATTTTACTCCACTATTATACAAACATTTACTCTACTAAAATCAGTAGTTTCAGCAATATAAAAGTAATTCCTTAGAGGAGAATCCGAGAGACAGGTTAGAGACAGGTTGATTTTTCAAATGCACAGTAGTTTTGCTGAAGTGCATAGTCAGCAAAGCTGTGCAAAACTGGAGGTCATTGCATTGTTAAGTTCAGGTTTGTCATTTAGCTACTTGGGTAAAGCATCTATAAATGGAAGACATCAGGAATATTTGTAATGTTGCAGTACAAAAATCTGTTTTACAGCCTGTCTGCAGTTTAGTAGTTAGTCAATATAAAATATAAAGAACTTAAACTCAGTATCTTTTTCAATTTGTTCTGGTTTTGTAGAATTTGCCAAATTTATGTTAAAATCCCAACAGATATTGCAAAAAGCTCTAATCCATGTTTGCTGAGGCCATCAGCAAATAAGCTGGTTGTGCACTACTCTCTTACATTAGCCAACTGTTAATAAATTATTCTAAATGCTCTGTCCTGCTGAAAAATTGCAAATATTTTTATGTCTTCTTTTATTCCAGTTCTTTTTCTTCAAAGAATTTGAAATATGAATAATTGTGGTAGGATACATATAATTATAATAGACTGTTTTATATTATATGTATTATTATATTATTATATGATAAATTGTTGTATATTTTGTTATATATATATTGATATAAATATATTTTTCACCTTAACATCAACCTTCTATAAATTTAACATTTTTTTAACCAGTGCTACAGTTCACTGTGTCTGGTCAGTCAGGCTGATAGTAGTCAAATAATAACTGTAATTGCACACTATAAGGTAGAAATCTTTCCAAAAGTCTTCCATATCTTACCACCATTGAAGTTCAGCCTCCTAAACCACACCAGGTCCTCTCCTGACATTTTTCTGTTGGTCATTATCTGACTCCTTTACCATTTACAGTTAAGGCATTAATTTATGCAAATAAAGATATTTCTTCATTTGTAAGCTAATTGTCCACATTGCTAGAATTATTTGTTCTATTTTCTTCTTTTGCTGTTTCAGCTGCACACAGTTAAAGTACTGAATTACTCTTAATATCCATTATTTATCTTTTGCTTCTTGACCTATGCACTCCTTCAGCTGTCTCCTCAGTAACTCCTGTGTTGTCATGTGATTCAACACATGCACAAGAAAAACTTACAAAGGGAGCTGAGTCATTCTCTAAATCGGGACCATCATCATCTGAACACAGTCTTCCTCTGCAGGACTTAAGGACAGGTATTATCCAAGTGATTTTACATATGATGTTTTAAGTTCTCATACTTTAAATTACTTGTGTGTCCACTTGAAAAGAACATAATTTAGCTGTACCCACCTAAATTTTCTATCTGTGTCATTTGTGATATGTAATGCCAAAAACTTATTTATCATTCTCACTTCTATGTTCTATTTCCTTTGTTATTTTATAATTTCAAAATGAACTCACATCTTCACTGGGTTGGTTTTTTGTACATACATGTTATTTCTGTGAACTGTGACTACTCTGCTGTCATCAGGACATGAGTCTCAAGGAACATAACCTCCTGTACAATCAAATTGTTATTCCAATCATTCCATTAAAAGATGCTCACTGTGAATATCAATCTGGCTTAAGTCATCCAATATATCTAACTTTTAAAGGGCTGACCAATGACAACATACATTAGACATCCTGAAAGGGAGGAAAAAGCAAGAGCAACTCTTTATGTCCAATTATTTTCTTAGCACTATAAAATACCTTACATGTTCTTTGGATTTTTAAATGAATGCACTTTCAGTCTTGTCTCTGTGCCTGCCAAAAATGTATGCTCTGGTGGGTTGCAACCACTCTGTCACTACTACAAGTGATTAACACTATGATTTTTTCAGGTTGATGTCCAAATTGCTGGGTTACTTGCAGGTCTGAATAAGATTTGAAGGAAGAGTTTTTAAGAGCTCTGTATATGAATTATATTGCATTGCTTGAAATAAAACTTTTCTGATGATTTCTCTCTTTTCATGTTTGAGGAATTTTCATGCTAGCTCTGTTTTTATAAATATTGCCTTTATGAAATTTGCAAAATCCTAAATTAGTCCTTTTTTTTTTTTGCTTTTTTTTGCTGATTAATGTGATTGCATATTTATCTTTTACCTATCACTTTTCCAATTTTATTTTTTTTTTAACTTTGAGGCTTTCTCTCTCCTCTTTTTTTTTTTTTTTTTTTTTTTTTTTTTTAACAGTGAGTCATGTGTCATTGATATTCTTAAGGAATTCAAAGTTACAAGGAAGAAAATTGAGCCACATGTCGATGGATGAGAAAGGCTTTATGGTTTCTTAATGATCTCACTGCATGTTGGTGAAGGGACAAGACTGTGAAATATGATATACAAGTATCATGAAAATATTTCTCTGGTATTGCAAGGAGTTGCACAAGAAGCCATTCCTTCTCTGCAAAATGAAGCATGGGCATTCCTAACAGTAAAACCAAAAAACACTACCATATGTTTCCTGTTTTTCTAGTTTCCCTTCTATAGCATGAAGTATAGATATTCCTATTAACAATAAAAGACACCAAAAATAAAACAAACAAACAAACAAACAAAACAAAAACATGCAAACTATCACTTCTCTGTCTTTTTCTTAAATCTAGAAATGTTTTGCAAATTTAACTTAAAACATTAGTCAAGTGCCTTGCCCTGGTTTCTCGTCTTTATGAAAAACTGAAATATTTCAGCTTTTAGCATCTGTCCTGCTTGTTCACATGATTTCATTTGTATGTTAGCAATCAATTTTTTATAAACATCAAGACCTCTTTCAGCACTGACACAGGAGGGAACTGAGGTGGCTTCTGTTGTGTCTCTGTAGTAAATTAAATTCATTTTATTACCTATTCAATACTCAGAAACATGAAAACAAATCTTTTTCTAAATTTGAATTGAGTAGATTATGCCTTTCAGGTTAATGTATTTTACGAACTGCTTTGAGTCAAGTTTGCATATTAACTGAATGAGGTTTGATTAGTTGCATTATTTTCATTCTTTTAAAGAAAGTCTTTTGCATTGTATAATAGCTCTAATAGTAAAAAGTATAAAATCTTCTCTTATAACTTTCAATTGTGTTAGAGAAGATTCAACAAAGCCTTTAATTTCTTTTGTCTTACATTGTAAATGGGAATAGTTAAGGGGAAAAAAATACCTTCCAAGAATATGGTATCTGCCTGTAAATATAATACTGTCATTCATCATTAGGGGTAACATGCAGGGGTTAGAGCTGTGTGAGCTATTTAAAAATCAAAAGCAGCACAGTCAGATTGTAGTCGTGTTTGGAGCAGCAGTACATAAAAGTTATCCCTCAAGAACGTATCGTTGTAAAGGGTAACCAAATATAATTGTTTCATGTGGTGCTGTATAATTGAGATGACTTGGAATTCCCCCTCATGTAACACTTTTGATCTATCTGTTAAATTTGAAAGGGTAATGTTGAATCCCCTTCCCCTATCATGGGTTGGGAAATACTTCTGGTGCTAAGAATAGCTCATTAAAGGTGGATAGAAAGTCTCCTTTTCTAAAGTACATATTTATTACCGTAACACACTGAATTTATCTTTACTGGCAGAGTGATGTACCTTGCTGCTGTATCTATGAAAACTGAGGTTCTTGTTGGCTAAAACTGTCACTTGCCTGGAATAACCAGGTCCAGTGAAGTGAAAACATGGGAAATGGAGTAAGATTTTTTTTAAAAACAGACATTTCTGTTCTAAGCAAACCAGCACCTGTTCCTTTTTAGAGAGAATTTGAATTGACCACAGGACTTTTGAGTCAGTAAGCTCAGAGGATACACTCCACTGTTGTTCTGGACCTCATATTCTCTCTTCTGCAATGTCACTCATGGCAGAAAATATGTTGGTCGGAAAACTTACCAATGTGCTGGAGCCTTAGAACTTGAGGTGAGTGATGCCAGGGACATCAGTGGCCTGAAGGCAGAGGCAAAACACTCATTTCTTCCTACAACACACAGAGAAAACTCTTGGTAAAGAAGAAGGGCTAGAGAATATATACATTACCAGATGTATATACATCACCAGCTGTGTCTTTCTATTTCCACAGGAGTGCCCTCAGATCTTTGTGTATTTTCTGCCCCAGCACAGGGAGAACCACTGTGTAACCACAATTCGAGATGTGTGCTACAAGGCCGCCTTCTGTCCGATCTACAATAATTTTTTGACTCACCGCTGAGTGCAGTGCGTGGTGAATAAAAATATCACAGAATCGGGCAGGTTGGAAGGGACCACAGTGGATCATCTAGTCCAACCTCCCCACTCAAGCAGGATCATCCTACAGCACATTGCATAGGATTGCATCCAGATGGTTCCTGATTATCTCCAGTGAGGGAGACCACAACCTCTCTGAGCAACCTGTTCCAGTGTGTGGTCACCTGCACAGTAAAGACCTTCTTCCTCATATTCAGGTGGAACTTCCTGTGCATCAGTTTCTTTCCATTGTCTCTTGTCCTGTTACTTGCCATCACCAAAAAGAGCCTGGCTCCATCCTCTTGGCACCTCCAAATATATCCCTAAGGAATTAGTAATGTATGCAGCCTTGTTTGACTTCCCTTTCAGCTGCTGAAATAAGATACTGACTTTCTCTGAGTGTACGTCGATGGATGTCTAGAGCTTGTGAACTGCCAAATGTGGCACTTGTGGGATAATTGTCAGAGTTGCAAGGCAAACAAGAAGCTGCAGAGCACTGGGTAGTGACAGTGCTAGTCTAAAATTCAGTTAAGGATCCACTGTTCTTAAGAAGGGCAATCCATCTGGAGGGTTTCCAATAGAACAGGCATCTCCATCACATATATCATCATCACAAAGTGACAAAGTATAGAAGAAAGATTTCAGTACACCTCCAAAGCACGTGGCACTAGAGGAAAAACTGCAAAATAAAATTTGCTGTATCTTATTGGAGCTTGGCCAATTTTTTAGCAGAAATCTAACAAATATTATATAATTGTTTAAATACTTAACACTCAAATTTAAATACTTAACTGTGTCCACTCTGATATTGAAGGGAAATACAAGGCATTCATACTTTTAGATACTTTTTCCCCAGTTGCTTAAGATATTTTCTATGAATTTGAAATCTAGTCTGTGCATTTTTTTTTGGTCTCTAGGTAATCCACAGCTAATCATAGAATGGCCTGGGTTCAAAGGACTTTAATAATCTGAGACTAGAATTCATATCTGAAAAATTGAGTGCCTTTGTTTTGACTGAATGTGCATGATATTCCTGTAGATATTCAACACAGCACCACCGCTAGACATTTCAGCAAGACTAGTTCAAATGCCATTTTGAGTTATTTTTCTCTGATGGTCATTTATTTATTTTTTTTGGTTGTTTGTTTCTGTAAGGCTGTGATCATCAAAACCGAAAAGGAACATGAAATTACTGAGCATGTTCTTTTACCAACTTGACAAAATATTCCCAGAAATGTTTTTAAGCATTCCCTGACTGGCAGACAGCAGTGCCTTTATATCCAGTAGCACTGTCTCCCATGGGATCACAACAGTTGCTGGACCTTGCCTCTGCCTAATCTCTTCAGCGCACATTCTTTCTGAGTGACAGGGCTCTGCCCACGCATTACTGTAGCAGTACTCCTCTGAGACACTCTCCTTTGAACCTGATGAGCCTACAGCATCCCATATTCTTTATTTCTGAATATAAATCTGCTTATAAGTGCTTCCCTTGAATGTTTGGATTCTAGTACATTTAATTCCTCCAAGTTTGAGTGTTCTACCCCTACCAGTTTTTGCTGGAGCCCAAAGAGGCATCTCCTTGTTTCTAACTTCATTAACACTTTAAGCCATGGGATGACTTGCCTCTGCGTGGCACTTCTCTCCAGCACGCAGTGACTTGCACTGTTTTACAGAAGAAAGCGAAATGTTTCTCCATCTGTAGCTCGGTGTAAAGTTTATCCACTCCAGTACATGAAGTAAGTCATCTTGCCAACAGCATGCCAGGCAGTATTGCCAAGAGCCACAGGCCCCCCGCTTGGAAACCATTGTGTTTTTCACCACTGCTCTGGGGAGGCAGACACCAACCTCTTTCCCAGGCTGGGTTTGCCCTCAGTTTGGATTGTAAAACTTAAAACTGAAAAGCAGGGCTATAAACTAGAGAAAGGCAAAGTAACTCATTCCTCAGCTAACAATGCCACCATTTCTCTTTCTTGCTAAAGTCTTGGAAATATTGCCAATCAGTCTGATTGCTGGGTTCCTTGATTCTTTGATAAATTTCAAGCAAATTCACCATGAAAGCAGTTAAGCAGTTGAAGTGAGATATATGTAACATTCATGAAACAGTTATTCCCTCAAATTCCAGTAAAGTTAGAGGCACTTACCCTGCTGGTGAGCTTTCACTTAGCATAAGGAAGGATCCCTTTACTAGCTGTTAGAGAAACCTAAGGCTGTTTATTTTAACTACTGCACTAACCAAACATGATTGTTTTTATTGAAATGATTCTTGGTAGCATTACAGATGGCAAAAAGGGGTGTTTTTTTTGGCAGACCTGATCCTTCAGCCACCCTAGGCAGCCATCTTACATTCCACCCTTCTGAAAGAACCATCTGTAGGAAAAGTAGTAGCAGTTTGAAGCCTCAGAAGAGTTCTCAAGGCACAGCTCACAGATAAGTCAGTTTACTGTAGTTCATTTCCTAATCTACTTCATGCCGCTCTACAGCATTATTCATTCTTCTCACCCTCAGGACTTCAATTTTTTTCAACCTGCTGTAGCAAAAGGCAAGTTACAGACCTTATTTAATCCTGAAGAGCAAGGATGTTAATTGGGTTGAAAATGGTAATGATGCATCTAATTCTGTCTTATCTGTGCTGCTCATCCTGCTCTCAGGACACCTGAGTGCACCTGCATCCCAGAACAGAGACTTCCACACGCATTTTCCTGCGTACACCCAGCTCCTCCTTTGACCCATTATCAATGGCACATTACCCAGTGTATCACAAGTGAATCCCACAGTATTCCTTCTCATTCTGTTTCTGAGTAAGAGCAGGTATATGGTCAAGACATTTTTTTATATTTATTGCCTCATTTAAAGCATAATTAGTTCCATGAAAAGGAAGGGGATTAGCCACCTCCACTTCAGCTGAAACCTCTGTCACCTTTACATTTCAGACTTCTTCAGCTCTTTCAATTACCAGTCAAGGAGGGGTTTAAGTCTGCAGTATAATAATACTGGCAATTACTAGTAAATAGCATTTTACAGCATTAACCAGTCTGTCCTTACTACATCCATTTCAAGCAGGCAAATAAATGTTATTATCCTCATTTTACAAACACATTGATTAAGTGACTTACCTAAAGGCCACACATCAATTTCAATGTCAGTGCCAAGATTAGCACAGAGAAACTTCTGCATTGCAGACACGGGAAAAAGTGATCTATATTATCAAGCCCACCCCTCCCCTCCTCAGAAACAGTCATTTCTTGCTGTGCAGTCTAGACAGCGTTTCCCCTCCTCACATCCCCCATATGCTTTGTCCACTTGGGAAGCTGCTCTTGGCTCATGGTTCAGAATGGTTTTCAAGTGTGTCTCTAATGTGGGAAGCTCTTCTATCTGCCTCCTGCCTTTAACACAAGGGTTGGAAAGCACTGCCTGGAGAACCTGTGAAACTCCCACACTGGGGCCTGAGCTCTTGGAGGCAGAGGGAGAGGGAAGGGAAAGGGGCTCCTGTTGCTCTCCAAAGGCAATGTGAAGATGGACAATGATACAGGGAAGCAGCAGGGGCAGGATTTGGTAGAAATTAGGATGATCTCTTAAGATCTCATTTTAAGAGATTTTTTTTGCCTCTCCAACCAAGCAAATTTCTCAATTTAAAGTCATGTACAACAGGTACAATTCTCTTTCCTATTGCTGGTATAGCTACTGTTTGGAAACTGTGATGGTAGCACTGAAAGTTGGGTCTTCAGCTCTAAAATGAAGTAGCATCTCTAGTCCTCAGTCTTCTGAGCTATGGGGTGCATTGCTCTATTTTAAAACTCCTGTTTTTAAATTTGGAAGGAGTTTTGGATTTGATCTCTGTTGTCTGGTTTAGACAGACTGTGTTCAACACCTAACTGAGAAGTAACAGACCTTACTGCATGCATGAGTGTATAGCAAGTAACATCACAGTATGTAAAAATCTGTACAACAATACTGAGTTTCTAATGGTAAAAATCTGCTCTGCCTACAAGCAATTATTTCTAAGGAAGAATGTATGGTGGGTATATCTGTTTCCTCTCCAGAACAAGTCTCCCTAACTGGAAAAATAAACAAAACTTAGGGCAGCACTTTTAACAGCTAATTAAGGCCATCCATGTCTAAGGGTGGCAAGGTTCTGTTCTGATTTAGGTGCAGGTCACAAGATCTTCTTGAGTCAACTTCTAAATGTGACAGAAAATCAAAATAACTGTAAATCTTTTGAACCACAGTACTATGGTTCAGCAGCAGATCCACAAATCTGCCATTGAAGTCCACAGTGTCATTTGCCAACACCTGAATTTGACCTAGTCATTGAAGCTGATACTGTGCCAATGTGTGAAAGCAGATACATTGAAAAACTGTCGAGCATTAATGATAGATACTGGTATTTCAGACCAGACTCCCAGGCGATGAATTATATTCTTAATAAGCATACATGACAAAGTTAAATTTAGAAGTAGAATTTGAACTAGTTGCCAAGTTTTTAAGTGAAGGTCATTTATGCCTTTTCTAAAAAAAAAAAACCACCACCACCACCAACAACAACAACAACAAAAAAACACAAAAAAAAATCAAAAAACCCAAACAAACCAAAAACCCAAACCATGTACCTGTAGACACTCGGAGAAAATATGTGAACTTACCTTCAAAATACCTCAAATATTAACCATATGAATTATACATCTGCCTTTTTCTGTCTTTTAAAAGATTATTTCTTGCATAAAAGTAACATCATTCAATTTATTGCTTGCGAGTCACCTGTAGATTACTGTATTAGAATTATTCAATAGGTTTATGCCTGTCAGAATTTTATATTAACTCCATTATTCACTAACAGCAAAAAAATAAAGCATCTTTCTAAATGAATTCTTAAGCATTTGTGTTTTCTTGTCACTTCGTTGGCTTGTCTTTTGTGCAACTCTAGTCCTTACTCTTCCACCTCAGAATTATTAAGGTGTCATATACAGAAGGGAAAAGTTTAGCTGCATTAAACTGTGATACAGGGTTAATCTAACGTAGGGAAAAAACAAAACATGGCTGAATGACCAAAGATGTAATTATGTGTTCTGAAGCCTGATAAATACTGTATCATGACATAATTTAAGATGCTTAAGGGCTTCACAACCTTAATTGCATTTTAATCATGGCAGCTCTGTTCAGTTACGCACTCAGGCTTCTTCAAAAATAAAAGCACTTCAGCCTTTGAAAAGATATTGTGGTACATCTCACCTGCAGGACTGCTGCCCTATTGTCTTCAGTGGTGGTTCTGGGTACTGTGAAATGCAACCCAGAAGCTTCTGCATTGGGGAAAAAAACCCCAATGTAACCAAAAATACAATCAAGAATAAAATAAGAGGAAGCAATACAGCAGACAAATATTGAAATACAGTGCTTTTGTGAAAATGACATATTCTCTTTAGCTTGCATGTTCTGCAGAGCCAGTAGCATCCAGTGCTTCCTGAGGTGCATTACACTGCACAGTGGACACCTCATTTGAGGTTGATCCTCAGCTAACACCACTGTTGAAAAGTTTTCTTATAGTCCCTTCTGTTTTGTAATTTATTTTCCTGAGCTTCTCATAAACTCTGTACAACCTCCTTGCTAAAAGAAATTAATGATTTTGACTAGGCACTTCAATTTCAATCTACTAAAGCACTTAGAGGCATGCCTGTGCCCGTCTTCTGAAACTTTTAACAGTCTCATTGCCTTTGGTGAAACTTCTCACGTTATTAGAGTCACAGGCATGCCTTAGTGTTTCACTGGATTAAGTCTTTAGCCATTTTTGTTTTCTTTGCATTTATTTCTACGACGCAGCTTCTTAAATCTCTAGTAGGTCGATGATACTTCAGCATTTTATCATGTATTTTGGCTCAGTTTTCTTACTGAAAAGTTCACAGCTAACTTGTATCTTTCATTTGCTTCCAGAACCCACTCATGATTTTAATAAATATGTCAAGTCAGAGTATGTAATGGAATGAAATATTCAGCAGTGCTTTCAAAAGAAGCTAAAATTACCTAGTGAACATAAAGTATGGGGCAGAAAACCTTATTTTCACTTTCAGAAGTCCTTACAAACAAAAGTATTGTGTTTGTCCAGAAACAAAATTTGTGCAGGAACTGTGGGTGAAATTCTCTTTGCTTCTCATGTCTGAGTCAGGTTAGCTGATCAAAACACTCCCTTGTGGCCTTAAAAATCTCTGATGAATATTGAAGCATCAGATCAATGATATGTTATCTTTGTTTCAAAAGAACAATCCTCTGTGATCATTACTGCTGTGCTAGCTGATCATTTTAAATTAACATAACACAAAACAATTTCACAAAATCAATTTATATTCTTGTCCCCAGAGTTCCAATTTTAAACATGGAAACAGTGGAGTCAGAAAATGCATATTTGCAAGAAGAAGGTGCCTTATATTTCCAAACCAACACATGTCTTGTGGGTTGACCTTGGGTGGATACCAGGTGCCCACCGAAGCTGCTTTTTCACTCCACTCCTCAGCCTGAAAGGGATGAGAAAATGTAACTAAAGGTTGGGATAAGGGGAGGGAGAGATCACTCACCATTTATCCTCAGGGGTAAAACAGACTCACCTTGGGGAAATTGGTTTGATTTATTGCCAATCAAATCAGAATAGGACAATGAGACATAAAACCTAATTTTAAAACACATTGCCCCACCCTTCCCTTCTTCACAGGCTCCACTTCATTCCCAGTTTCCTCTGCCTCCTCCTAACCAGTGGTGCAGGGGGCTGGGAAATGGAGGCAGAAGGCAGCTCATTACAGGTTGTCTCTGCCACTCCTTCCTCCTCAGAGGGAGGACTCCTTAACACTCTCCCCTTGCTCCAGTATGGGGTCCTTCCCATAGGAGACAATCCTCCACAAGCTTCTCCAGTGTGAATCCTTCCCATGGGCTGCAGTTCTTCATGAACTATTCCAGTGTGGGTCCTTTCCATGGGATGCAGTCCTTCAGGAAGAGGCTGTGCCAGTGTGGGTCCCCTGTGGGGTCACAAGTCCTGCCAGCAAACCTCTCCAGTGTGGGCTCTTCTCTCCACAGGGTCACAGGTCCCTTCCAGGAGCCTTCTCAAGCATGAGCTTCCCATGGGGTCACAGCCTCCTCCAGGCATCCTCCTGCTCCAGTGTGGGGCCCCCTACGGGCTGCAGGTGGATCTTTGCACCCCTGTGGACCTCCAAGGACTGCAGGGGCACAGCTGCACCGCGGACTCTCTGACCACTGTCACTGGTGGGCTCAGCCTTGGCCAGTCTGGTGGGTCTGTCTCGGAGCCACCTGGAATTGGCTCTGCCAGACATAGGGGAAGCTTCCAGCAGCTTCTCCCAGAAGCCACCCCTGCTACCAGCAACTTGCCACACAAACCCAATACACCTTCCATTATCTCACGGTGCTTTTCAAATAAATGACTTCATGTAACTCACAACTTTTAAAGGGATTTGGAGGTTATTGCATTCCATTCCTTTCCAAGTAGATTGGATACTAAAAATAAAAAGTAATGACTCAGAGCTTACCTTTCCTGAATCTTGAGCTGAAATGGTAAATATTTAATAAGGGAAACTCTCTTCCCCAAAGTTTTTTTTCTTCTTTGTCTCTCTCTGTAATAAAAAGCAAAATTAATTTCCAAGCACATAGCTGTCCAGGTACCACACTCATGAATAATCATGTTTCCATTGTATAGATGCACAATCTCCCATCCTGTAGAAACATGTGAGGATACCTACTGATGATAATGGCCCTGATAAAGACAGTGAGGAAATAGTTGAAGGGATACTGTTCATTGTTGAAAAAAATCACCAAAATATATAACATTTTCCCTTCGTGCAATGGCTAAATGGACTGAAAAAGCCTATAACACTTTACTTTCTTGATATCACTGGAACACCTGCAAACATGATATCCATATATGTATTATGCAGATTACAGTAGATTTTATATATATATATATATATACACAAAACTACCATTCATATACTCGAGAGCAGTGGGCACAGTGCAGCACTTGTCCTTTAGCCTGCTTTTCAAAGAGGGGAAAAGACAAAGGCATAAGGCTTTCTTTGCAAAGTCTGAACAGCTGAACATAATTTGTTTCAAATTCTGATTGTTAAAAGACATTTACCTAGAAGAAAAACCTATTAGGAAGAAACAGTTGATGCTGTTGGTATGTAACCAAGTGAACAAAAGAATCTTTTTAGCAGGATCCATCATCCCAGGGAGATGCTGCAGCTCCTTTGGAAAACATGTCTCAGAATAGCACAATATCTTTGGTTCAAGGTAAGAGATAAAAAAGGTGTGCCAGCAGGGAGAAATATGAAGAGGGAGTACAAGGGAGCAAGTGCAAATAAAACTGTCAAGCTGGATATTTTAGCTCCCTCTCCAACCATCTTCCCACACCATCATATCCACACAGGCCTCAGCTCAGATCTTTGGTCTCTGAATGATTTTGAAGACACTTTTTTTTTTCTTTTCCCCCTTAAAATGAGAAAATAATATTTTCTAGAAACATGCTGGCATAAAAACAGCAAGTGTCCACAAATCTTTATTGATCCTAACAGCTCCCTACGAAAAGCAAATGCACATACCGTTGGCACTGCAACTCCAAAGGTGCTCTTAAAACAATTTATATACAGGAAATAGTGAGGGTGTTCTCTCAGCCTCACGTCCCCACTGAGGGATAACGTGAGCTGGGTTGGGGGTAATCTCAATCCAACAGCCCCTGGGGCTCAGATTGCCTACCCTGCTTCTTACCCAGCCTTCCCACAGCAGCACAACCCCAGTGGAGCGTGGTGTGGAAAGTGCACTCAGATGGCTCAGTAAGAGCACACAGCTCAGAGGCCAAGGGTGCCCACCATGTGTTAATCCAGCTTGCTGTCCTCAACAAAACCAAGTAAACCAAAGTGTACCCTGAAAATCCTCACTGCAATATAAACTGATTTTCCCCTTGTGCTTCGTGACTGCTGAAAGAAGACGTTATCACTATCCTTTTGCTCTGCAAAGTACAAGAAAATGCTTTCTGCGAGCAGCATTAAGACAGAGATTTCTATCTATTGAAAAGCAGCTAACAGAGCACATCAGTAGTAAAAGACACAGCATAGTCCACAAATAGGTGTACATGGCCACCATGTGATGTACTGAAGATCACTTTAAATTACCTCATGTCGCTACAGCTGTCTGACTGCTGAAGGCCTCGTGAAGATCAGCGTGGTGCAAAACTCACTTTGGCATTTGGTTTGATAAGCAGAGATAGCTCATGTTCAGCTCCTGAAGCTGAATTCCCAGAGTAACCTGCTTTAAAGCTGTCTTAGGGACATCTGCACTCACCTGCAGTTCATGTATCTTACAGGTATGTTATGGATGATGCCGTGGCTATTCTTCAGATTTTTAATTTCCTCCTCTCAGGTTTACTAGAGCTGCAATTGTAATGATCTGCTCTGATTCAGACCTGTTCTAAACAGGTAAATTTGCATCCAGGATTAGATTTTAGTTTAAATTCTGCAACAGACAACCCATGAAGTTCAGAAAGAGATCCAGATTGCCTCGAAGTTCACATATGATTGAATGGTTTAGAGATTATTTCTAGTTCAAATCAATTTCTCAGTAACTCACACTGCAAGCATTCTTTACATTTTGCTTTACAAACCTTGCTAAGGTGAAACAAACATGAATAAATTCTTCATAAAGAGATAAAATACACATTTTTTTTTTTTCTTAAAAATACATTTGCACCACAAGACTCCTGTTGCCTTGGGAAGGCTGAGTGGGTGAAAGCTGTTATTTTTAATTAACTGGCTGCTTTTGTGAAAGCATGGTAGGTAAACAAGATGTTTACATGCTTTACTTTTCTGACATGTATTTCTCTGCATTTTGGGAAGGGCAAGAGGAAGCTTAGAGAGTGTTAGAAGGACCCAGGAGGAGCAGTCTTAATGGAACACTTATAGCTTCATTTTACCCATCAAATGGTGCCAGCCTAGGTTATATCTGTTGGATGTGTATTCCTTGGCCAGGAATCTAACATTTAATTTCTTTAATCTCTCCCAAGACAGAGTAATGATGTTACCAAACCCTTCCAAACCTTGTGAACCACTCACAACAATATTATTAGTGTTATTACTTTTACTCTTCCTTACAAAAAAATGGGTGATTTGGGACCCCAGGCATGAAAGTCAAAGTGTCAGAGGCACTCAGGGGTACTGCTATCTGTTTCCTTCTGCAGGCTCAATAGCCACTCCCTGAGCTGAAGAGAAGACTGGTTCTTGTATTCCCAGACTGAAAATTTTCAGTGGTGCTAATTAAATAGAGAGCATGGCTCCAGGTGACAGCAAGTCACATATCGCTCATGGTCTATTTTTGTTGATGCAACAAATTTTGGAAGACTCTTCAGCATCAGCAGTCAAACTTACTACTTTGCTTCTTCTAGAGAGTAATACCATGCCTCATTGTGTCCTTGTGCAAAATCCGAGAAAAAGGTGATATTGCTTTTATGAAATTGCACCACAGAACAGGGAGAGAACCCAAACCCTTCTCTCTCCCAGCAGTGTCCCAACTTGCCCTGTCTCTTAGACCAACTTGAGAACAAGTTGGGTGACTACACGCCTGCTGAAGTGCGTTTCTTTGTATTGTCTTGTCAGGAATTTAATTCCACAACATCCCGTGCTACCAGCACAAGCGTGTCATTGCAATTTAACAAGCATTTTGTTGGTGTGTTCTATGTCTCATTAAAGTCTCATCTCCTTAGCCAATACCATATGCTCCTCATCTGTAGCAAAGCTCTTAAATGTAATGAAAAAAGTATAATCACAATCGAGAAAGCAACTGTCGACCAGCAACCTGCAGATATCTCAATTCCACAACACCACTGAAAGAAACAATATTGCAAGAGCAATCCTTTTAAAACTTCCATCATTATCTGACAGGAAAACAGTCTTGGGTGTGGAGGTGCTCCTCAGTCATTCCTGAGCTGCTTGGTGCCATTACAGGATTCTCAGATCACCAGACAATGCTGTGTCAATGTGTAGGGCCCAGATCAATTTGCTTTTTCATCTGAAAAGAAAGTAATGCTTTACTGGATAGCTCCTGTTTTGAAAAATATGAATTAAAGATATAATGTTTGGAAGACATTTTGAGAATATTAAGCCACCATCTTGAACCTGTTGGTGGCTTTTCCTGGATTTTTACTGCTTTTATTTTGAGTTACAATAGGAATTTTAGCTTTTTTTTTTCTTACAACAGATAAGTATGCATATATTTTTAAAAGAATGATACTTTTAAAGGAACGGTATATTAGTAATTAAAAATTAGATTTAGCCAAGTCATTATAAAACAAAAATAAAAGAGCTGGTCATGGTTAGAAACACAGTGATAAGGCTGGGAAGGCTGGGAGCACCTGTTCCAGGGAAGAGAGAAGCTGTGAAAGGGCTGTGAGCAAGAGAGATCATATTTTCCTGTAGCTGCATTCCCCACCTATGAGAAATAAACCCAGACAGGGTTTTTATGAGCAGTGTTGGCTCTGAGAGATCACCAGTTCCTATTTGTCACACATGCTCAGGTGTCTGTCACCTTGCTGATAGGGACACTAATTCTGTCCCAGGCATTGTTTTGGGATTCCATGGTGGCTACAGACACCTAACCCAAAAGTCAGATCTTCATGGGTCACTATCAACTGGAAGGTCCAATAAAATAAAGGTAACTTTTACCCCTCCAGTATTAACAACAGCTTCTTGAAGCCACATATCTTGATTCCAGTCCGTCTCTAATTAAATCTAAATTAAATTTCACTCAGAAGAATTACCAGGACCTAATTTTTAGAACATCTGATAAAATCAGCTTTCTGATGGTGATAACTGTTTACTGGAGACAAAGACCAATGGAAGAGCAGATAATTTTGGCCTTTTGTTGTATATTACCTCACATCACAAGAATTCAGCTGGTAGATTTCTTGGTGTAGGCAGTATAATGCACACGTTTTAATTATAGAGTCCATAAAACACGTTTGGAACTAAATCAGAGTTCTCAACATTAGAAAAATAGCCATATATTCAAAATCTAAACTTTTCTATGTTTCTTTGGTGGACAGCTTCTTTAAAGTACTTTCTTTCCATAAATCTTCCCCAATCAAAGCTCTATAAATGTGCTAATGGTTGCTTTATTAATGGTTGCCTTGGTCTCACTGAAGTTTTTTCTTTCTTTGAGTATAATTTATCTTATGCATGCCTTCCATCTGAAAAAAAAAATCCACGGAATTAGATGGACCTTTATAAAAGAGCACAACTTAATGTTAAGTTTTAATTAAGCAGTCTTTTTCATTCATTATTTTTTATCCTAAGAGGCTCTAAATCATGGTCTGTTTCTGCCTGAATGTACATAGATTACTGCCTTATTTTATCTTTATATATTCACTTTGAACAAACTTAGATGAAGCTTAAAAAGTTTCTGAGGATCACTTATAAATTATTTTCATATGCTCTTTTCCTTCCATTTGTAAACACTGAATGAATAAAATAATTTCGTGATTCAAGCCCTGTAATTTTTTGGTAGCAAAACCAATTACCATTTCATTAATCATTTAGTATTAGTATTGTGAAAACAAAATGACTGCATTCTTATGAAAATGCCACTTTCTCTATAAAATTTAGAAGATGACTGAAAATTTTATGTGCCTCAGTTTCTGAATGCCCAACTAGAGCTGGAAGGACCAGAGTACCAGATGGAAAACAAGATTGCCTAGATGTAGTGAATGGATCAGTCTCATTTGTGCACTGTGTTGTGTTGGTGATGCTTGCAGTTCCTGCCACAATAAAAGATCATTTCCCTGCTTTGCTTATAATTATCAGTCTTCCTTATGGCCTGTCTGGAGCATTTGCCTCTGCTTTGTCCAGGCTGTCAGGTAACCTGAAGTCCTTAAGCAATCTTGCCTATTAATAATTAACAGTTATTCTGGATTTAATATATAAAATGGGTACAAAATTTCTATTCCAGATGTTTACACAAAGCTATTTCCCATGAATGATGCTACCTGCAAAAAAAAAAAAAAAAAAAAAAAGACTGAATTAATTCCACACATCTTTTATAAATAATAAGAAATTGATTCTTAAATAAAGATGCTTACATCTGCCTCTTGCTCCAGATGGTGCAATTTAGCTGCCTATGTCACTCATGAGTTAGTTTTGGTTTTAAACAAATGCTTAACCCAGCAGTTGTCATGTGAAGAATTCTCCATTTCTCTCAACTGAAACCTAAACAGCATTGCTGCCTTAACTCTCAGAACTGGGAGTTTCCTGTCTCACAGGTCAAAAGTACAAGGAAAAAAAAAAACACAACTTTTTAATATTTCAGTGCAGCAGCCGCACTTGTAAAACGACCTGATACAGTACCCTCCTGTTACTAGCAAAAATTCAAGCAACAAATTTAATCTAAAATTCCCATGAAGTCTGACAGGATGCAGACAGTAGGACAAACCCAAAGGGAACCCTTTTTTTCTTTTTCTACCACATCACCTGGTCATTGAGTTTACATTTATGTTCCAGCCCCTGGGAGTATCAGTTCCATCTTACAGCTAATCCTTCAACATATATAGCAATGCTGTGTCCTTGTCCTAAAATCTGCCCAGGAGGAGGCAGCAAGCAGGCTGGAGCTCTCTGCCAAGCCAGACAGGTGCTGGATGCTGTTTGTCTTGTTGAGAACCACAGTGGAATGGTGCAGCTTCTCCTGGGGAAACTAGAAAAAAAAAAACCAAAAAAACCAAACAGTATGTATGGAATGTCTTGGAGGAATGTAAAAAACACAGTATGTACAGTTTGACAAGGTCCTACCAAAGTTATGGCCCAGATCCACCCTATGACTAGATTTTATAATAGAGATCTTTGGATGAAATTCGTCTTCCTGCTGGCGTAATAAGCAGGGCTGACTGAGCTATCCCTCTGCTACCCTATGCTGGAACTGCAATTTTTGCTTGAAGCTTTATTACCAAATATCATATTTTGAAACAATACTAAATTCTAACAAAATTAGAAAAAATAAAAATAGAATTATTTCACTTTGACTTTGTAAAATCATATTCTTATAAAACCAAACCCTTAGACTGATTTGAAAACTTACAGTGGTCTTGAGACTTTCTTCATAAAGTCAATGTGCAGTTTGAATGAACCCCTTCAGATCAGAAATAAATTATTAGCTAAATTAAAAACGGAGTGCATGCTTTTCCAATTATTACGTTAAAAAAAAGTATTGGAAATCTCTGGTTTAAGAAGCTTGGAGAAAGACAAATATTACTGTTTACCACTACTTCAACAAAAAAACCTTAAATCTACTTCACTGAATTTTGCTTGTGGAATAATTTTGGAGCCAGAAATAATTTGAATGGTAAAATTGAAATGAAGATAACTTTTTGTTTATGATTTCTTTTATGCTTCTTTACTATTGTTGAGAGTTTGGGGGGTTGGAGGATGTTTGTTTCGTATTTTTAACTGTTTTTTGTTGTTGTTGTTGTTGTTTGTTTGTTTTTAATTAAGATAAGAAAAACACTTGGAATGGCTTAAACCTCATTCAATTCTTCTTTACCTAAGCTGATCTGTACTTTCATTATGAAACTTTCTTGAAAGATAAAAACCTCCTTCTCGTGTGTCCAGGAAAAACAGCACCCTAAAGAGGGCAGCTAAAGTTATCCAATCTTGTGGGTGCATGCTGAGCACCCAGAGGTTTTTACCTTAGCAGGCATTACCTGGATCTGATTTTAACTGAAGCGACTGACACAGCTGTTTCAAACAGGAGTAGGTGCATGACCAGAACTGATACCTGAAGAATACACGTGTAAAAATCACGTCACTGGGGGCAACCAGTGAGCAGGAGATTTGGGATCACATTTTAGACCTAGATGTTCAAAACTTATATCTATTTTAAGTAATTTTCCTGAAGCTAAAACATCTAACCAGAACTACTGAAATGCCTTAGTGGAAATCCAGTTCTTTGGGTTGGTAACCAGCCAAAAAACAGTCCAAAGCAGCTCCCTGTTTGAACAAGTAGTGCAAAATAAGGGATACTTTAAGAAACTCTTCCTTGTCTTGGCTATTAGTATCTTTGGTCCCACCTTTTACAAGTGACTGGCTGTAGGAATGTGTTTGTGGGAATGGAGAACTAGCACTGCAGTGGGTGTGAAACGGCAGGTAAGAGCACCCCATGTCAGCTCAGAGCCTCCAGTCAACTACACAAGAGCTCACCTTGGAAAAGCGGCTTGGGTCTTACTGAGCAGTGATCCACTGCTCACACTGGAGATATTTGCAAAGTTCTTTTTTGTAGGCACCATTTTGACTTGCTGACACTGACAGGCACCTGTGCCCACGTGCCTGGGATAATAAACCCAGAATGCCTAAATCCAAGTCAAAGAGACTTTTCAAAACCAGCTTAGATTAAAATCATGCTCTCCCTGGGCTCTTTATACAACTAACAAAGAAATGCAGGCTGAGCTGCCTTCCGGAGAAATATAAGGTATGGGCCGCTTCCTAAGAGTTATCTTGCTGCATATGCTACAATTCAGAAAATCTGACTCCCAAATTCTGTTCTCAACTAGGCATCTAAACAGAGGCTGAATGAATTGTAGCCACATCTCATGTTGAATTCAAGTTTTAGCGAGTAACTGAATAATATCCTACTATTAACCTTCAGGCTGTTAAGGGTCCTCTATTACTTAGCATCCTGTTATTAGGGGGACTTTCATCATTGTGATGTTCCACAATACCCAGTGAAGAATTAAAGGTGGAAAATTGCCACCCTTTTGTGAGACTGAGGAATCACATCACCAAAACAAAATGACATTTAGCAAGGCACTGCCCCGCTCTGTTCAGTATGTTCATGAAACACCAAGTTATCATTTCTTTATACACACTTTCTATAAATCTGCTAAGCTGTCAGTTCAGATTGTTTCCTCTAAAGCTCAAAGATCCAAGACTCAAAATTAGGGGGGTTTTGACTCTGTTTTCCAACACACTTTGACAGTGGGTCCCCACCATTTTTTCTTCTGACGCACTTAGTTCCTTTTAGAACTGATGAATGATATCTGAAGGTACTGTACAGTACCAAAGTCTTCCCAGATACAAATAGCCAATTATAAAATGTAACTCAGGGTTTAATAAATTCCTTTCTGACCCTGCAGGTGAAAAAGCGATGGCCAGAGGCGGGGGTTTCATTATCCGTATCGTTATCACAGCTCATATGACTCCCATGTTAATGCCCAGCAATTAGTTTGCTCAGATTTTCCATGAGAAATTTTCTGTTTGAACCGAACAAACTACATCCTAATCACTTTGTTCCAGTTTTTCCAGACAGAGACATAAACACTCTGAGTGACCATATATCTATTGATTATGAGCTTGGACAGACTTAACACCCACACAATAATCAGACATGTCCAAATAAGCATTAGGATCCAAGACAGATCAAGCATGCAGCAATTGTACCTATCAGCCTCATTAGCTACCCCTGACCATCCTTCATGCTTCACAGAAGTGCTTTCTGCATTTTAAAATATTGTTAATGGGGAAAAAACGTGTTTGGGATCTCAAATTATTGCTTCTGTGTAATGTTTTTCTAATGTGCTTCTATGCGCATTGGAACAAGCTGTTCATATATAATTTGGGTTGCCTTTCTAAACCATCAACTCACTCCTACATGGCACAAATGCTGTACCAGGTATGTCTTGCACTAAATAAAAAGTGCAACAGAGAAATGCCTATAGACAATGACATTTAGAGGTTTGCATATGTTGTCTTCCTCCACCAGAGGATGTCTTCCATGTATTTTTGTCCTCCCCCCATGAATTCCCACCATTACCATCCCTTCCAAGACTCCATATGTGAAAAGATGAGTCCTTCCCTGTAGTCCTTGTGCTTTAATAACTAAGGAGTCATCAGGAAGAGTTACTCTATGTCATTCAAGAGCCTGTTTGAGAGTGCAAATGGAAAATGACCCACTATAACTGATTGAGAGACAGCTATCACTTTTTTTTTAAATTCCAGTGTTTTGACACTTAGCTTTTCATTACACTGAAAAAATAAATAAGCCAATCAAGAAAACAAAATTAAATAATATATGTGTGTATGTGTATTCAAATACTTTCTTTTTTTTTTTGTTTTAGGAAGTGTTCATTGAGACAGCAGATCTGGCCATGTACTGGTGAGAATACTATGTCCTAGGATGGACTAAAATGGCATTCAGAGTGAAGATTGTTATTTTATACCCACACACACATATATATATGAAATTCATATATTTATGTATGAATGCATGTGTGTATTTATCTATATCTATATATCTCCCCAGGAATGTTTTTACCAGAGTAAGAACTTTCAAATCTCAGGCCACTGCTGTAGTTGCCAGGCTACAGATCACTACGGTCCTTAACTTTCACTGTACCCATTTCAGCTCCTGCAAAACAATATACTGTAATGACGTGAAGGGGAACATTTTTCAACAAAATTTCAGCTACCTTTAGAAGAATAGCTTCTGTATCTATTGCCATAGAATAGGAGAGCCTAAATACAATAGAATGTGTTTCTGACATTACAAGACCATAAATAGGACAGTGCAGCATGAAGAATGATGCCCTAAACCAGAAATCAGACTATTATTTTAGGTATTATACATGAAACTATCCCTTCTGGTCTATCTCCGTTTGTAAAAATGAACCATTCCAATCCCTGCTTTCAACCTGTGATCCTGCCTTTGTGCCTATTTGAAGAGATATAATTTGGCAGGTCCTTTAAACTGAGATCCTAACTGGCCATGCTTTATGAGTGCTCCCTTCAAGAGGCAGCTCCAAAAGGAAGAGGAGAGAGGAGCCTGTCCATGAAATACAGTTATGGCTAAATCTGGGATACTCTGTGATATAAGTTACTGAAAAATGAAAACAATCTCACAGAACATCATTGTGCACAGCAAATGAGCCATGAGAGATTTGGTGGGTAGAATGAAAGGTAATACAACACTGTAATAACTCTAACTGTTTCAGGAGAGGCCATGAACTGAAAGTACATAACAGCTTTAGTAAACATGAAGTTTGAATGTCAGGAAAGGTCTGAACTTCAGTCCTTTAAAACAAAAGGCGTGCTTCATCTTTGATTAAAAGTTTGATCTTCAACAGCAGACTTCAACTGTTGCTGATGCTGAAAGTAAAAAAAAAAAAAAAAAAAAAAAAAAAAAAAAATTT
>JAWWEW010000001.1:7832184-7874314 GCA_035583185.1 Anabacerthia variegaticeps | reverse complement strand
TGTTTGCATAGTTTTTCGTTTCAACCATATGATACATAAATATGAATTATTTCTTTATACATTTTTGTATAGTTAAATTTGAGTTTTGCAGGTTTTAAAAATAACCCCACCTAAAAGAAAAATATTAAATCTCTGAATAAACTGCAGGTTGATAAATAATTCTTATGTCAGAAGATATTTCTATCCAATACTCGTTTTAAGAAATAACTTCTTGAAAAAAGTACTAGGAAGTGCAATGAAAACATAATCAAAATGCTCCAAGTTCTTTATGATCATACTGATTATACAGAGGTGATGATCAGCACCCAAGAATTAGCAGAGGAGGGTAAAGAGTAAAGCAAGGCTTTGTTACACCTGCCACTTTTACATTATTTATTGTCAGAATCAAGAGAAAGATAATTATCAATGGGCATAACCCATTTGAATGACCTTCACTTTGCTGATGACATTAATCAGTAGCAGAAACGTTTGGCTTTGTTATAAAAGGCAGAAGAAATGCATGCCTGTTAATATTCCAGGAAAATTGTTTCAAACATCAGGTCTTCTTACTTACCTAGAAAATGACAGGTGCTGTAATAGTGACATCAGGCATAAGATGGGCTTTGAGAACAAATGCTCTTCAAAAACTTGAAATACTTTCGGCTACAGAAGCATGATCAAAACTGTCACAATAAAAACAATTTCCAATATCTCCTCTCCTCTAGAGAAGAAATTTTCTAGAGTGTTTTGCTCTTATCAGGAATTACAATAAATTGGAAAGACTGCCTTCTAGAAGTTTAAGGAGCTCATACAAACTGAACACCTCAGATGTGCAACATGAACACAGTTAGATGGCAACTTCCACAACAGCTTCAGCCTAAAAGGAAAATAATAGGGAAGCTTACTGAAATCACAGGTAGAATAGTAAGGAAAAAGCCTTCATCAACATCATCATCAGGAGGATCCAAAGGCCAAGCTCAGTGACATGTGGTGCATAGTTTTGAAGGAGCACAAGGTAAAGACAGATATATTAAAAACATTGCATTCATTTCTATTTTCAACAGGATAAAAAGCAATCACTCCAGTGTGGATTACAGTTCTACTTCTGAGCTTTGGCCTGTCCTCACCATGTGAACAAGAGTAGAGATTAAAAAAATAACACCTCTAATATCATAAAATAATGGGTGATGGCTTGTTAATTACCGAACAGTATAAATTAATGGAAGTAATAAGAATTGCAGAATAAAATGCTTATTCTGTAGTCTAAAACTGTCAACTGGATTTTGGAGGTTATTTACCCAAGTAATCAATAGCAAACCAAACATTACTGTGACAAGCATCATGTTACAGAGGCAGTACCTTATATAATCTTTGGGTTAAGCAGACTTTTTAAACATTTAGTTTAAAAGTCTCTTCACTACTTTGTTCTTTCTCAAAAAAGAAAAAGTTAAAACAAGAAGTGAAAACAAAGTCTATTAATTTTTTATGCAATTAAAGCAGCCATCTTGCTAGGGTGTATGTTTACAAATCCAAATTCTCATTCTTTGGTTGAAGAATCAAATTTAACGAGGACCACTCACTGTAAAAAGTAGCAGTGTTCAAAAACTAGTGAAGTTTAGCCACATCATTATGTTACCAAAAAAACCCTCAAGGTGCTCCCTTGGAACAATCTGACTCTGTGAGCGATTTCAAGGTACACACACAATTGACTCATGTGGCATGAGTGAGGCTGAGGCCATTCTGGCCCTTTTGAAGGTGGGCCCATCTCACCCTCAATATCACAGAATCATAGGACCTAGTTCCAACCTCCCTGCCATGGGCCACTTTTCACTAGACCAGGTTGTCAGAGCTCCATCCAACCTGGCCTTGAAGACTTCCAGGGTTTGGGCATCCACAGTTTCTCTGGGCAACCTGGGATCCTTTTATGAGTCAATATACATCCTTAGCACTCTTAACAGCACCACCTTGTTACTAGAGCTACAGCCAGGAAAAGATCTTGGATTGAGTCACGTCCATGCCTCGGCCTAGATGTCATTTTCCTGGTTCACATTTTCAGCTATGTCACTCCTGGCAAGCTGGCTCTCTATATCCTTAATTTACTGCTCCATGCCTTCCATAAGGGTTTCCTAACTCACCTTCTTTCTGTATCATAGCTGTGCTGAGGATGTCACCTGCCAAAACAGCACCAGGCTACAAGCATATATACCACCTGCTTGTAAATAAGGGTAGGTTTGTCAGGACAGGAGCCATCTCAGTGTCATGTGTGCATACAGACTTAACTGCAGACGGACTTAGGTCCATGGGCAATTTTCATTACCATAAGAGGAATGCACAACTTGGAGGGGTGGAGGGGGAAAAAAAAAAAAAAAAAAGAGGATAAGATGAATGTTAAAAGCCATTCAAGCCACTCACGAAGAATCAGTGGATGACTGATAATAGTGTTCTATCTGAGTCCCATCTAAACCAGCAGGGGAACTTTAATTGGCATCTAAATGAAAGAGAAACAGTTATGAGAACTATGTAAGTGAAAGAAAGCAAAAGAGAAAAAAAAATATAGTGTTAAAAACTCTCATTTTAATAAAAATGTGCAAAGTTTTGAAAATAGAATTGGGTTTTTGGCAGGGGAGTCAGCAGGCTGAATTTAAATGTTAAGTTTGATCTGTAGTGCACAATGCATTTGGTAATAAAGGTTAGACACAATTTTTTGTAGCAACTATCCTATCTCATGGTGTGATTTATATCCTAATTAGTTTACAACCCTGTAGCTAGTCCATCTTGCAAACAATTAGCTGAGAGATTTTCTTAGCTGAGAGATTTTCTTAGCCTAGCATTTGATATGAGTACAATAATTTCTATTTTCTTCCTCCTGTCACCTTCGTTTCTTCCTTTTCCTGTTTGAGTTTAAGAGCAAAACCTAAAGGGTAAAAACTTCCCAAGTTCTTAAATGGTATTAAAGAACACAACTCACCAAATAGTAGCTGTTTTCTCCAAAGAAAGTTATGTCTCAGATTACAGCACTTGTGATTGATGTATATTTTGTAAGTACATTTTGTGCAGATATCAATATAAAATTTATAGTGCTAATAATGGGAAAAATCTGATTCAGTACTTTGTGTGGGTCTGACAGACACAAAGAACAGCTTTATATTCTTTAAGCTAAATTAATCTCTTCCATTGTTCTAGCATCAGTAGTACACTGATATTTCAAAATCAGAGTCTACATTTTAATGGTATTGTACTCTGTGTGTTGTACAACAGCTGTTTGGCATTATTTAAGGAGAGAAACATTTCTGCAAACACACATAAGACATCACAAAATAAACTTTCTGAAACAATTGCTTTAGGCTGAAACCTGACACAGGGAAATAAACTTATCCACAGCAAAACAAATTTAGTAGGCATTTCACTCAGGATAAATTTGGTCTTATGCTTTAAGATGAGAGCAAGAGTTACTTTAACTTAAAAATTAAATACAGCTCTTGACAGAGTGTACCAAGTGAGAATACAGATGCTTTGTGATGACCTCTTTTGCCAAAGCAGGCTCAAGAGGGAATAGGCACTACCTGTGATGTGACAACTGCTGATGCTCTAAGCAAAGACTAAGTACAAAGCAGTCACAACCTTCTATAGTCAAGGTCGTGATTTAATTTGTGTTCAGAACTGGCTGGCATCATGGAAAGCACACACTCTCAAATCAAGTGTTTTAAAAATGTATTGTTCTGATCAAGAGAAAAAAATAGTTAGAAGAGAATTAGCAAAATCATGAAATGAGAATGTCTTTTAAAGCTACCGATAATTATTCAAATATATTTTGGGATAGAGATAAAAATAAAAGTTAGCCACAATTGCTGATGCAATTTTGTAACTAGAGTTTCTTCATCTTCACGAGAAGACTTTTCCTGATATGTCCTGAGGTATCATTTGTGGGTTTATTTCATAAAATACCATTAGCAATACAGTCAAAGTAGGTTCTTATTAGGTGCAAGCCATGTTTTATGGGTCAGGGATGGCTCCAAAACAGAAACTCCAAGTCAAAACTAGTCCTTCTCCATGCTGGCTATTGCCAATAACTATATCAAAACATTTGTAACTACAGTTGATTTTGAAATAAAGAAAAACAGTTTGTGGGTTCTCTAATTAATGGACTGATTTTGTGTTGATTCACTAATATTTACAGTGCGACTCATTGTGAAACTCTTAGGTGCAGAAAGTTCTGAAGAAAATAGTTCCCTCATCTTTAAGCACAAATAGCAGAGTATATGAATTTTGTGTGTATATACATATATATATATACACACACACAGAGCCAGGCATTACAGTGATCAAAACTTTATCAGAAAACTTTAAGAAAGTGCTTTCTTATAGTGACTCCTCTCTTGAAAAAATAAATGAGCCAATGCAGCTAGTATCTTGACAGATGGGTGCTTCCATTTTAACTTCTGCTAAAATATGCCTTTGGATTCCTTAACTCGTTCTTTATACTCAGCAAAAAATTTTTAGTTACAAATGGCCAATATAATCCCAACAATTCCTACTACATGATACATTGGAACAGCTCCTTTGGAATTCTGCAATCTGCAATGTCAATAACCTCTAAATTGAGGTGTTTAATCTGATTAGGGGCAGATTAAGAAAGCACTGACATGGCAGAATTAGTCTAACCTCTTAATTATCCATGGATTATGACATTTGTCTTTCCAAAGTAGCATTATAAGTGAAAGTGAAGGTATTAAGGAGACAGGTAAGTACTAAGTACAAAGTTGCACTGCCTAGTATTATCACCTTCATGTAGAGTTCCATGATAGTGAAATAATGCTACGAGCACAATCAAATCACTGTTAACCAAAAGAAAGGCACGTATGATTAAACTAGGAATTTAAGCAGAGCTCAGGGGAAGAAGCAGCACACAAATCTTGGCAGTAGAGAAGTGACTCTAAGAGACAATTATAACAAGAATATGAAGATTATCACAATTTTTTTCTCTATTTCTCTCTGCATCTTCAAGGGCCTATTATGATTTCTCCTACCCACCCTATGTTCCCAGGCGAAATGAAAGTAATATGAGGAGGTTCAGATCTTATGTTATTTTTTACCATTCTTCAAATCTAGCATTGATTATAATGTACCTCCTTTTCAGGTGCAAACCCAACCACAACAGCCTTTGTCTTAAGCAGAAGATAATCCCAGAAAACTGAACATTTAAAGTGAAAGAATCCCATGCTATAATAAGGCTTGTTACTCTGGAGCTCAGATTATCTCCCAGCTGGCAAAAAGGGTCATATTTATATCGTGCATAATCAAGTCTGAAGAGAATTATTCACTTGCAAGGGAAAAATTCTTTTTCCTATTCTACTTACCTAAGTCAGAACATCAGGATTCCAACAGTATGACCTCTCCTTATTTAAACTAATGAAAAACAAAGTCAGGCCATTTAACACAATTAACATATCAATATAAGTTGTGCTGTGGGGTAAAATCAGGATCTGTAACTCTAGTTCTGCTCCTCCCTGGCCCCAGTATGCTCTCGTTTTTGGCTGAGTATAAAAGTGCACTGGCAAGTGCTCATCTTTTGCAGACTGAAAATCAAAAAGACAATTTTTACCCTGAAATAAAAATAAATCATATGTTCTATTCCAGATTTGACAGCCTTCTCTATAAAGACACGTAGAAAATGGAGAGTTGTTTAAGCCACATCCCATGAATCATCTTGCATGCTCAAATGTCAAGTTGTGTTTTACATGAATCACTGACTATCCGGATTCCTTTGGTGCTGTTTTATTCCAGCTGGATTTGTATCCAAAGACCATACACTTTTTTTTTTATTTCTACTACATGGGAAACCTTTACCGTCTCATGCAAACTCTATGGGAAAAATTAGTTTGAAAAATAAACAACAACAAAATGAATGAAAAAAGCCACACAAACACTGTGAAGTAGCAAATTTGAGAAAGAATTGCCTCATTTGTAATTACTGACACATGGTAGCTGCATGCTTAGTTGGATATCAGATAGCCCAGTGACACCATTCCTACACAAACCTGGAAGACATCCACTTTCCCTCAAATATGTGTGAAATGCACAGTCCAAGTTTGTACTATTTTTGTATTTCTCTCTTCCCTGGGCCTCTTGGCTAGTGTGATCCTTCTTGGCACCTTGATATTGGCAGCACACCTATAGTCTGTGTACTTCAGGACTAGAAAAACTTGAGCTAACGTGAAGTCAGTCCTCCCATTTTTTGACTCAGTTCCACAGTGACACAGAAGTGGGAGGGCTCAGCACCAGACTATCTCTTTTTGGGACACTATCACCTGGTGCAATTTATGGCAGTGACTATGACAGGGCCAAAGATGGTGTGTAGTCAGCCAGATAATTAGGCAGCTCCCTGGGAAGCCCACACTCCTTCTGCTGTTCCTGAAGGAACATGGGCATAGCAGAAAAGGTAGGTTCATGTTTTCCATGCTTTTTGAATACAATCATTGGCAACATTTAAAATCTGTGACTATTTCTAGGTCGTCAGTAAAGCTTAAAAAAATGATATAGTAACCTCAGGAGAATCCTTTTATTATGCTATCTCCTGAACCAAGCAGTTTCAGCTCATTGGGATTCAAGTAATTAAATGCTCGAGCAACCCCTGCAACTCTAGATGAGAATGCATGGATACACAATCAAGTACAAAGTGAGCAAGGAAAATACTGCTCCAACTTCTGCTCCTTCCCATCTGATAGTCAGTTTGGTCATTCTTTACTGCCCACTTGAGATAGTCACTATTAGATAGGGGACACTGATGAATCACCTTTACATCTGGCAATGCTGCTGGAATAGATCAGACAGATCATCATTTCTTTGCTTCAGCAAACTTAATCCACAGTCCAGGAAAATACTGCTGAAGTTACACTGGCATAAGACAAAGCTTTTGGATTCTCCACTGAGTTGGAATCTGTGAATTATTTGCCACAGAAGGATACATCTTGGCAGCATCACTTGATCTAAACTTTGAGAAGCAAGGCTCAAACTATGATTTCACAAGTCCTTTAAAGGTTGAGCTGTGTTTCTAAGGCAGAAAGAAGGAGAAGAGAGAAAGATAACATGACAATTTTAAAAATGAGATTTTTTTCAGTAAACTTCTAATTTTCAGATCTTTCAAAATACAACTTTTTGTCCCAGTCAAAATCGTGAGACATACCAGCAGAAACAAACTTTGCTAGAAAAGTCCTACAAAGGGTGTTGCATTTCGGACAAGAATCTTAAACATATCTTCATCGAGCCAGGGTACCAAAAGCCATATTTAGGCACTTGCTTGCCTTGAATTGTGATAAACAACCAGCCTCTCAACATGATTTGTTGTAGGTGACTTGCACTACAGCAAAGCAGACAGATGCCTAATTACAGCCTAGGGAGCTCCTCTGTAAGTTACTTATTTAATAAGTCTTGGCCTTTTCACCTTCCTGCAGGTGAGAAATCTTCTCCTTTTCTATATTAGCTTGGAAATATTCACTCTTTCTCTTCTCACTTTTCCTTCCAAGATAAATATGTACCATTAAGTGAAGCAAATTTTCCTTCCACAGAAAAGAAAAAGTACATATATGCTGCAGTTAAATATTTTATAGTACATATATAATATTAATATTGGGTACCACTAGGAATATATGCACACTACAGCAGAATGTGTCAAAACAAACCTCTCTTTTCTCACAGAGATCGCTACAGCTAAAGGAAATTGCAAAATATGCTTTCCCATATCCCAGTGTTCCCAACAACGTCTCTGGAGATACAGGTAGGCACGACAAATTTAGTCTCTGGGACCATCTATTCTTGGTCCTGACTAACAAAAGCCTGCTGATCTAACATTCAGTAAACACCAAGAGCACAGCTCTTTGTACTACTCTTTTTTTCCCCGTTTTCCAGGTGAAATATTGTTTCATCAGAAAATAATGGTTTAGTTAATTGGGTAATTTATTCCCCTTCATCCCTGACTCTCTACTAAGTTTGGCATGAAGGTAGGAGAAGTTCCAGTGTGTGTTTGCAGTTTTTTAAGACAACAGTTGAATGCAGATCCCTTAAATTTAACACTTGTCAGTGTCCCTGTCCTTTTTTAACTCACAGAATCACAGAATATTCTGTTTTGGAAGGACCCACAAGGATCATTGAGTCCAACTCATAACTGAACGGCCCATAGAGGGATTGAGGGAACCCACAACCTTGGCATTATTAGCACCAGGTTCTAACCAACTGAGCTAAATAGACACCCACAAAAACGTGTGACAAGGTTCACCACAATTTATGCTTAGCAAGAAAACATTCTCACTTGCTTTAATCTTATTTTCCAATAATTTCAACAGATGTCTCCTACTTCCTATAAAACAGCTAGGTATTGCTACCTAAAGCCTTCCCCCCCCATTAATTAATTACTTTTTAGGCCATATCTCTACTTCAGTGGTCATCAGGGCTGCAAAGATATACACATATGCATACATGGAAAGAAACAAACTCGGAATATCTACTACTTGGCATGTATTGACATTGTTTCTTGACAATGTTATCTAACTGTTTAACATAGCAGGAACTTCACAGCCTGCTTGGTATCACCATGTTTAACTTTCCCATTCATCCCTTTTCTCCAAGCTGAAAATATGCTTGCATACAAAGCACTATAAGTCCTAAACAGATGACCTGGGGCCTCACCGATAATGAATTTCCATTATAAAGCCTAATCTCTCAATGATTTAGCAGCCAAAAAAGACACCTCCTAATGATAATTTCCTGTTTTTCAGGAAGCCCTCTGTTACAGGACTATTTTACATAAATGACACTGACTGTATCACCTGTGTCTGTCACATAGAGGGATAAATGGCTTCCTCTTACAAAAAAAACTATTGACTTTCATTTTCTGCATCATGTTTATTCATGGGCCTGCTAATTAATTCTCTTTATTTTATAGCTCCTACCAATTTTATTCTCATGGAAATCTGATTTACTTGTTTGTATAACTAGGATTGCTCTGGAGCTTCTTTTAGAAGTTTTAGCCATACTTACCACTTTGTTTCCTCAGGAATTGAGGATGACACAAAGAATATATTACAAATCACAGTTAGCAGTTCACCAGTTTCATATTCATGGGTGAATGACACCTGGCCCTGGCAATTTATTCCTATTCATTTTTTAAATTTGTTTTAAAACCTTTTTAGTGAGGTTTCATCTCAAGACAGTTTCTCTCCCCCTCCCCTGTAATGAGAGGTTCCTTGTGCTGTGGAGCTCCTGATCTGTGACACAAGCTGCCTTGAGCTGTGACAAGTATATTATCTACACATGAAGCGGAGGTTTCTAACTCAACAGAAGCTGGGAGCTGCTGCCTTCCTGAGGGCACCTGCTTGGCAATGTCCTGACTTTGTGGTGGGTTGACTCTGGCCAGCCACTAAGCCCCCAACCAGTCAGTCGTTCATTTCTGCACATCCAGTGAGATTGGGGAAAGAATCAAAAAAACAAATGCAGAATACTCACAGGTTGAGATAAAGACAGTTTTGTAAGTAAAACACCTCAGAGACTACTATGGAGAAAATTAACACCACTGCAATGAGGCCTGGTAGAGTTTTGTAAATTCAACACAAGACATCAAATAGGCACTCTCTTCATTGTCACTGTTGGGCAGTGAGACTTAGAGGTCTGTCAGCAAGTCCTTGTCCCCTACAACAGGCACAGCACTCAGCGGTGACTGAGCTGAAACAAAGCCTGTAGTTCATAGTGGCATGGAGTAGGCAGCCCCCAGCAAGAAAACTGAGACTACCTCTTTTTCTTCCTTACTTTTGTTTTCCTCACCAACTAGGAAAGACCAGAAGGTAGAAACAAATAAATTTGTATAGTCCTCTTGATCCTGAGGAGAAAAGAAATAAAGAACAGCAACTCTGAGCCCCTACCTTGCATAGAGACAATGCACAGATTTCTTCTGGCCACAGCAGCTCGTTTCACTTCTATGGGAACTCAGGCAGGGTAGGAGCCAGTGCTCCTTTCAGGAGCACATCACTGCAAAGGGGACAAGCACGGGATCAGCAGCAAGATACAAACTTCCACCTCTCATTGTGTCCCGTATCATATTCTCATCCCATATGTCCATGGATTGACAAGGACTAGCTTTTTATGCTGACTCATTAGTCATTCATAACTCCCATCAAAACAAACTATAAAAGCAGAATCCAAGCACTATTGCAGCAAATAAATTAAGAAATATAATACATTTCTTGTACAGCTATTGTTAACCCTCTCTCCCCTTGTAGCAGGGAAAAATTCAGCTTTTAAAATTGTGATGCATGCATGTTGCCAATATAATGATCTTCTAGCATGCAAAAAAGAGGCCAGGAAATGATTTAAAATGCCATAAAACTTCCTCAGAACAGGTTTCCTGCTGATATGCCTTTCTCCCTGAAGTGCTCCCCATGCTCACTCTGAAATATTCATTGCCCTAATGATTTCTTCAGGCACTGCTCCTGTACATAAAGATTAGTTCCTCCTATCAGGAAAGAAGTAATTCCAAGGGAACTGTAATGGAAGAAATTCACTGGATCCAAAAATATATGCAAGAAATGTTTGCTTTTCTTACTTTGTACCTAAGGAGTGGATTTTAACCTTCATTTTCAGATGTGGAACTGTTACTCTTATCCACATGTTTACAAGTAGAAAAACATCTTTCTGATTTTGTTTTTGTTTTCTAGAGCTGTTTACCTCTCTGTTTTACCCATGATCTTCCTTATTTCACGCACTTGTATTGTGCCCTTGCAACATTGCAGGGCAAGATACACTGGAATTCACAGGATCATCCATTCTCTGGACACTTTTGCAGCTCTCAAAACAATTAAAAACATGTTTCACCTGTCACTTAAACTGAACTCTTCTCTCCACATTTGCTTGTAAGTTCATTGTGGTTTTTTGGAAGTCGCTCCTTAACTCGTGATACCTTTAATACACGGTAGATGATTTGCAGTATAACTTGATAGGAAAGAGAATTTTGAGTAACTCCAGCTGCAGAAACATAGGAGTCAAAGTGTCCAGTCTTGCACCCACCTGTTCTGCAAGGAGAGCTGGTGCTGCAGGAGAGTGAACTGTGGCTCAAGAGCACCCTGCTCAGCTGTGCATCTTGAAGACTCTTTCCACGGTTGAAACATCTCAGCTAAAGAGAGTTTCTACTCTATGTCAATCTGTTTAGACTGCTGCACACTAAGTTTACTGAAATGAAAATAAATGTTTGATACAACAAATAAATCATTAAGATCTACTTCAAGCAATGACATACCCAGCCCTTCTCTGCTCTTGTGAGGGGTGTCAAAGTTCCTCTGTGAGATGAGCCCCTGAGTGCTGTAGAACGTGTGAAGAGTACAAGAATAATATTTGGTAAATGGTAGTCCAGGATGAATTTCAACTGGTGAAGAACATGATTATACTTCTGCAGAAAAGAAGAAATTAAGAGGTAGAGCCACAAACACCAGTACCAGACATCTTGCTCACAAGTATTTCAGTGGTACAGTAACAAACCCAGGAATTAATCTGCTCCATGCATTTCACAAGCACTTCAAATACCTCATGATGGAAGGAATACAAGTCAGATCTCCAGTGCCAGGAGCCAGCTCCCAAGCAGGCACATTTAAATAATCTTGTCTTCCATGTGTTTAGTGAAACAAGGGAATGGATATTCACCTGTTCCCACCATTTCTCCAGGGTTATGCAGAATCCTTAGTAGTCTTCTGAGCATCTATTAAAAACCCCACAAATCTCAGAAGTTCTGTGCAGGATCAGGGACCTCATTTTAGCTATTCTCAATGAATAGAAATACAAAGAATAAGTAAAAGCTAAACAAACACTACTTTAATCTCAAAAGATGGGAACATACATAAAATAAACTAAAAAGTGTATCAATAAAAATAATAGACAGGTATAAACAGAAACCTAAACCCTGGAAATTATTAATACTCTCCTCCACCCCAGACTAGGCAGGTTAATTCCATTAAAATTTTAATTAGTTAAAACTTCTAATTCCCACTGAAAATAGAGATTAAATATTTGATCAATCATTAATTTTAAAATATATTTCACATTTTTTTGCTATATTAACATAAAG
The DNA here is from genome assembly GCA_035583185.1 of Anabacerthia variegaticeps. Taxonomy (NCBI): domain Eukaryota; kingdom Metazoa; phylum Chordata; class Aves; order Passeriformes; family Furnariidae; genus Anabacerthia; species Anabacerthia variegaticeps. The sequence continues at coordinate 7,862,232 of JAWWEW010000001.1, read as the reverse complement.
TTTATTTTAAACCCTTAATTTGGAAGACAACAACCAAATTTACAGCCCTATGTAAAAAAACAAGCAAACAAACACAATCAGAAACAAAACCTGTAACCAACACAAAAGAAAGAAAAAGATATGTCTTTTGCATATCAGGAAGAGAGAAAAAAAAAAAAATCAAAGGGAAAGTAAGCCCCTATTAACCACAGACAGAAAAATCAGAAGTAGTGGTAAATAAATAAATATACACCTTCAATTGCAATAGTAATTTTTACAAAGCAGGAGGAGGTCTGCATATGTTATGGCACAACTCCATAAATGTTATGGCAAGAACAACAAGTTTAATACAAGGATGGAAAAGAAATTTTTTTAAAAAATGAGATAATACAATACAGTAGTGGAATCTGTAGCCTTTTAAAATATTATGTTTTAATCTGAGTGGAGTGGATGTTTTCAAGGAAATTGGAGAATTTCCAAATAGTTTCAGAGAGTTCATCCCTGCAAACAAGTGACCTTGGCTTGAATCAAAGATCTGGATCAATATGAGAAAGTTTTAAAACATTTAAGAAGTCAAGATCAAATTTTGATATTACAAAAGATTTTTGATAAAGAGATTGTGGGGGGTACTAAACAAACACTGTCTTGATTCAAACCTTACACACAAATAAAAGCAAGTTCCCTCAAAATTCTATGTCATCAAACCAGAAAATTTAGTGCTAGTCATGAGAAGTGATTCTTATTAAAAGATACAGTTCTATTATCTCTTTCTGGGCATGATCACATGCTTAGCTTATATGGCAATGGCATCAGTAGAATATAACAACATGTCTTAAAAGCATTTAACCTCTTTCTAATTTCATCTTGGTAAGATTTAAAAAACAAACAAACAAACAAAAAACCCAAAATCACGCACAAAGCACAATAGATGGAATTGGAGCTGAAACACTGGCAGATCTCTAAACGTAAATGTATTATTAGCAAAGTCTAGTAAGGATAAATCCATCATCCAAAGTTATTGATTCATTTTATCAGCAGTTTAGGTGATGTCTAGTGATGCCTGCAGATAACATGAAGATTGCAGTATACTAAATAACAATAAAAAAAAACAAACCCCAAATTTCTGGTATAGAAAGTCAGGCATTGACTTCTTAGGATGTTGTCAAAGCAACTATGTGTATCAGTAAGGTAAAACACAAGGAAATACCCTTGGTAATAAGAATAAATTGGCATTTTAGTAGAGGTCTAAGAAGATCCCCAAATAAATGAGAAAGGCACGCCACAAATTCAGTCTGGCTCATTTATTATGACTAAGGATAAACCTTTCCAGAGTACATCCCTCCAGGGCACCAAAGTTTGCTCTAGAAAACATCTACCAAAGAAAGTCCAGTGAGTCTTTCCAGGGAACAACTTTGACATAACCTCTGGGGTCAAAGATGCAGTAAAATGGATTAGTTATTCCTTGGTTATATATAATGGTTATACACATATTATGCCAATCTGGAATTACCTGGAAAACTGCAGCACATATGTATTGTTTGGCAATTCAAACCACATGGAACCCAGCACTTTTTGGAAACCTCACAGCATACCGCTCCTTATAAGTGTGGCTTGTATCTCTGAAGCCTATAGAGATTTCACATTTGTGTTTTTCCACCTATAACATGCACCCCTGTTTATGCCTCAGAATTTTATTCATGGGCTATGACTTTCTGCACGTACCTCATGACTTGCTTCCATTATGGCTGGAACCCTCCATTTAGGGTTCAGCTGACACATGCCTGGAAATCCTGGCCAAAAGAACAAGTTCTCAAAACTGACAGGACAAGACTTCCAGGTGGAAAAATAGTATATAACTGGAGAAACAAAATGAAAATCAATACCTAGCTTCCTCACACCCAATAAGCTGTAGACCTGGGAGGCATAAAAAAGTGAAACAACCTTAGGAATGTGTTTATGCCTCTGGGGACAAGATGTCTGTAGGTGGTAGGAGGCAAACATATCCCACCATTTGATGCCTGTGCTCCAAGGAAAGATTTTAGCAGAGTTCTAAGAAGATCCTCTACATAACTGAGAAAGGCATGCCATAAATTCACTCAGGTTTGTTTACTATGGAGAAGAATAAGGATAAACCTTTCCAGAGCTTGCAGATTACCTATACTGTCAAGTAACCTGAATATCTACAGTATCAGTATTTACCCACAATACATAAGCTGAAACAGCTAAAAATTTAGTAAATGCAACATCTAGATAAGGAGCAGTTTCCAGGCATTGAGAGCTAATAACAATTCAGCCTGGAAGACAGCAGACTGAACTCTTGCTTGGAGTATTTAAAATTAAATTTAATATGCTTTAATGTATCTTTTGAAAATTGCTGTGTGGTATGTGTATAAGGAAGCTCAGACTGCTGACAACTTTATTAGATTAAATAATTCAACTAACATGCAATATGAACAGTGCAGTATCATAGGATCAAATTCAGAACTTTCCTGATAAAAAGCTGTGCTTTCTGTAATGGCTTCTTTGTTCTGTCCTTAATATTTGAAGCATTCTGTGACAAAAAGGAATCTAAGGCCACCCTGAATTTAGTGGCATAGGCACATTTCAATTACCTCGGTATATCTGGCAGCACCGAGGGTTGTTAACAAATCTCATTTCCATGACCATGATATTACAAAATCAAACCCTCTCATAGCTGACAAGTAAAAAGAATGACTGGTAATAAACAATGGCACTACTCAAAATGATGAGCTGGTTCTTCCATTGCAATAAATCAACATTACTTCATTGGCAAATGAAGTCTTTTAGACTTATGCCAGGTAAGGGTCTGACTAGCAGTTAGTGTTTTGGAATGTGAAGAAAACATTTTTCTGTGTTGCACTATGCCTCATTTGTCATAAAAACACAGGAAAACATTCAGAAAGATTACTTAATACATTGTCAAAATAAATGCATCTCTGTAAATCAGAGACAGCATGGCTATGTCTCAGGTGATACTAGTGTTGCTAAGGTAACTACTAATTTCCACCCTAGGGTAAATAGTTACATAAAGCTGACAGCTTATTCAATTCTATGTCTTCGACTCTGGGGCAGAACACGTCTTTTATTTCCTCCTGTGATATTGACCTTGGTTCACTCGTGCACCCTCTTGGCTGCTTAAAATCCTTTATCCTTTAACCTATATCACCTGCCGAAATAGGTATCAAGGTAAGAGCCAGCAAATCTGCTCCCTCTGGTCTGCCACTTTCTCATATCCTTTGCTTTTTGTTTCATGTCAGGTTATGAGTCAAATTTCTTGACACACACTGAAGCTTAGAAACAGCATCTCTTAAATATTGTGTGGCTGTAAGTCAAGTCATAGGAATGCTCTCAACCCAGTTTTCCCACTTAATTTGAATCTCTGATAAGTAAACCCACTTGTCTTTTCCTTTTACACTTGTTACAATCTTTGGTGGGCAGCTGTTAGTATCTTGTTTAAAAAAGCACACAGCAGTACCTGCATGTTTATTGGATCTCTTCTAAAGCTGTTGCTTCAAATGTAAAGCTTTCAGGGGCAATAGCAACCTAAACTATTCTTTCCCCCTTCTTATGGTGCACTTGGCTTTCTACTGTGCTTTCACAATCATTTGCTAGTCTCTGATACAGCTCTGATCAGGATTCTCTCAAAAAATGAAAAAAAACCTTCCCTGGCTGCCATTTTTATTAGTCCAATCCTTGATTCCTTGATCAGTTTGAAAGAATAAACCTGAGATTGTCTGCAAGGCAAGAGGAAAATGGGGATATAAGGGGAGAAGGGCAAGGAAAATCAAATACAACATTTCAATTTTACTGCATTCAAGCTTAGGTATGCTAAACCCACAACACACAGTTTTGAATTCTACACTTCCTCACTTAAGAAGATGCTGGACTGCAGCTTTCTTATTTAGGTCTTGCCTCAGCTTTTGATTACATGGCCTGAATATGCCTAGAATGCACACTTGGAATGTATTGTTCTTACATAATGCATCTGTAAGTAAATTCAGATACATCCTTTGAATTTCATAGAGTGGCATCAGTTTACAGCAGCAGAGAAACTAACTTAAGAAGATGCAACTTAGGAGGGCAACCACCACCTGCACATCTGTCAGGCCCATTCAGAGAAATGCTGAATAGGCATTGGTCTGTAGGTGCTACATAAAATTACTTCAGAATACAGTCAATTTATCTTGCAAGAGGTTTAATCTCACTTGGAAATGCAATGCAAAGGGAAAAAAATCAAGCCTGCGTTTACAATAAAAAAATTACACGTCACTTGCAAAATAAAGTTTATGAAATACTGATAAATTTGCACACACCATGACTGATAAAAAGCCTCAAAAGCTTTTTTGTTGTGTTTATATTAGTGGAAAATGAAATAACACAAGATAATTTTCCAGTATAGAAATAAGTTGACCTAAATTCCTGAATTTCATACCTATTTTCAACATAGTTGCATGAAAGAAGCTTGAAGTAGTTATTTATATGCCCATATCTATACATCCATCACATTTATGTTGCTTATTTAGAGAGCAAAAGACATAGGACATGTACTAAAATATATGGCTTCGACAGCTTGTCAGATGTCTTGTTTTCCACTGAAACAGGGAACTAATGGCTGTCTCACAGTGAAGATGTAATCCTATAAGCATTAAATTGCAACAGTGGGAATGTGGGATTGAGAAGTTTTTTCATGAGATTCAGAAAAATGTTTAAGTTCCATATCAGAAAATTATTGCTTTTGGGAGAGACAGATCCCCATTCCAAACCCACATGTGGCACCAGTGATTGAATGCAACATCTTTATATTTGTGAGGAAATATCACAGGCTCTCTCAAGGAAAACAGCCAAGCAAACTACCTTTGGTTTGTTTATTGTTCAAGAGTGGCTGAGGTCTATGAATCAATTAAGGAGCCCAGAAAGCTCCTGGGAGGTGTGAGGGCTGTATTTGTTTATACAACCCCATTGCACTCTTGAGTCTTCCCTTGGATGGTTGTTTTCTGTGCCTGTTTAGTCTTTGAAATCTAAACCAATAGTAGAGATGATTTTATTAAGCAGACAGATAGATGCCCTTAACAAACCAGACTGGAATCATCATTCCCTTTGACGTGAATTTATGGAGCAGTTGTCAGATGGTAATGACTTTCAGTCACTACCATGTCAAGTCTCAGGCCGTGAATTGTGCAATAATAGACCCGGTGTTACATCAGTTTCCTGGGCCATGGAGTGTCCTGCATCCATCTTGGAAAGAATGGATCTCAGTATTCCTAGCAAAATGTTAGAAAATTAAGATTCTCTTTTCAATGTCCACGCAATGTGCACAGACTGAAGGATCAATTAAGTTTCCAGCAGTCATGCTTGACTTTTAAAGAGAATCTTTCAACATAAATCCTTCACCTTTAGTTATTTTTGTGATTACCACAGTTAAAACATAATTTTAAAACCAAAACAAACAAAACCCGAAAGGTTTAGAGCATTGATTTTCATCTCTGAAAAGTGAGTAGAATCAAGGCCAGACATGGCTGAAACAAATTTTAAGAAAAAAAAGTAATTTATGAATTCCTTAGGCTTAAGGCCATACTGTCAGGAAAAAAGTAGATACAGATGTTTGTATCATGTGTTGAATTATCTCAAAAAATATTCAAAGAACTAGATTGTTATTTCTTGAAGGAAAGAAATTAGAAAGAACATATTTAACTCTAACTTCATTTTATAGTGCACGTTAGTGTATGTACAACCAATGATTTTATGAGGTATTGACCTATAATACTATGATATCAGTGTCAATAAGGCATTTTTATTAACATAATGTCTTTTAAATTAAGTTACTTTCCAAGTGCACCTTGGTATTCATGTCTCATGGCATACCCTAAAGAGTGATGCTAAGGGACAAATCACCATAAATACTAATTCCTACAAAACGATCATCTATTGGCTCCCCTGCCTGGTTTTGCTCCAGTGCCTGAAAAAAAGCTACGTATGTTAACCTCAAGAGGACACTGTTAATGTACAGACTTATATAAAATCAGACTGCCAAGTGCACACTGCCATTAGTCAACAGGAGAGCTTCATCCTTCAGGGAGTCAAGGAGTGGGTTAACCAGAGTAAGAGCAGGAAGTAACGCTTGGTCTGCATGTCCATATGAAAGAGAGAAATTAAGGGCAATAGCAAAGAAATCAAGATACAAACCCAGAAATCACTCGTCAGCACTGGATGAGGTGAGACCATACTAGTATATTTTGGCTCTGCAAAACAGTCTCCATACACATACATGGTTTGAGAACTGGTATCACAAGAGTTAAGAAAGGGAGAAATTTGGTGACTGCAACAGCCATAGGCACTCTCATATACAGGAAGGTACAGAAAAGCACCCCAAAATCACAGTGAGTATGTCACAGCATGAATCAGAATTCTCAGCATAATTAAAGATACATCCTAAATTCTTTGAAATAATTGAAGTCTTCCCTCTTTCCTTAGGATGACCGTAGTTTTATGAATACCTGAAACAGATTTTAAAACCCTTTCTTACACCTATCTATGACAAGAAAACCTGCATTAATGATATGAATAGCATAGAGGAGATTAGCATGAAACTGTTCAGAAGATAACTATGGATGAAATAGTCAAATGTAAGAAACTGCCCATATCTGGTCTAAGTCAGCGTGACTACATATCAGTTAACTTCTACATAGAACAAGAATTGCTCCAATGTATCTTTAGAGATATCTACAACCCTTAAAAGATAGTATTTGAAAACATTTGTTAAGATTCCAGGACAGAAGATTTGAGAAGTTTCAAGGACAAGAGTCTCTCATAAACTTGTGCAGTTTTCTAATACTTCCTACTCAATTCTTTCCAAAGATCCAGATTCTATTTTATCAGCAGGACATAAATTAGGGTGAGTTCCATCCTCAGCTATGCTGCAAACAAAGCTAAGCCCTGTGTGTGGTGTGCTGCTTTGCTACAATTTGTCTTGCAAATATTTAAGGACACTCTACAATGTTTTGTGGAGGACAGTAACTGCTGGTCTCTGGCCTGCACTCACAAAACCAGGAAAGTCCAACTAAGACCTCCTCTATGTCTGTATCAAGCATTTTTTTTTTTAATTTATTTTTTTTTTTGGCTTGATAAATTATAGACTTGACCATCTAACAGGCCTTTTCTAGCATTTTAAACTTGAGTCCTAGAATTCTGTGATCACCAGTCTCCTCTTCACTGTATTATTAAATATGTCACGTTGAAAAGACTTGGAAATCATCTGTATCCAACTCCCATCTCAATGCAAGGATAATTTAAATTTCACTGTCTTTGGAAATGGAGAATCCAAAACTCTCTGGGCAACAAGGTCCAGTGTTTAACCATTCTCACCGTGAAGATTTTTTTATCTTAGATCTAATTAAAATTTCTCTTCCTGCAGCCTCTGTTCATTGCCTCTTGCCCTTTTGCTGTGAAATTCTGACAGAAGTCTAGCTCCATCTTCCCTATAAATCCTTTTTAAGAAGTTAAAAGTGACATTTAGATCTTCCCCTAGCCTTATGTTCTTCAGTCTGCCACTATTGAGCTCCATGACATTTCTGTCAGCCCATTTCTTGAGGTTATTGAAGTATCTCTGAATGACAGTCCTTCCCTCCAGCTTATTCTTTGGTCCCTGTATTGGTGCCACCCGCAAGCTTGATGAGGATTTATCATCATTCCCACCACTCCGCTCATTAATAGAGACATTAATCAGTATTTGCCCCTGTGTCATCTGCTGAGGAATGCCACTAATAATCACATGCCAGTTGGACTCCACACCACTGATCATAATATCTTGGCAGTGAGGCAAGTTTTCCATCTGTCCAGCCTATTTTTACCACTTTGGCTGCAGAAATACTACTATGGGAGACCATGGCCAAGGCTTTGTTGCCATCAGAATAAACAATATCTGCTCTCCCCTCATCCAGCAAGCCAGTCATCTCATCCTCAGAGGCAATCAGACACAATTTTCCCTAAGTGAATGCAAAGTAGCTGTTACAGTCATCATGTTAGGGTTTTTGTGTCCCAGCAAGTCACCAGAATTTGCTCCATAACTTTACTCAGGGCCAAAAGTGGACCCACTGGCCTATAGTTCTCTGAGTCCTCCCTCTTGCTTTTAATGACTGTAGATTGAATTGTCATTTTCTAGTAGTTTGGGACATCTTCAAATGGCCAAAACCTCTCAAAGATGACAGAAAGCAGCCTTGCAATAACCTCAGACTGTTCCCTCAGTGTTCTTGAAGATATCCCTTCCCACAGGCTTATGCTTCTCCTATTTGCTTAAGCTATGCCTTGCCTGGCCTTTCCCTGCCATTAGTAGTCTTCATTCCCAGAGACTGACACATGGGATATGTCAGGAGCATGAAAACCAACCTTGCCACAGTCAAGACTGAGCCAAATAAGGCAGAGAGCCTTTCCATATCCTTTATCATTACATTGTCTATCCCAGGTCACTTTTTCCTTCTTCATCTTCTAATAAATTGAAGAAAAAACAATTATGTTTTTTGCTGATATATAAAACCAAATAGCATATAAATAATTTTATTGTATTTACACACCAGTTGGGAATGAAACTGAACTGCTATACTAAACAAGTTCATTGTGCAATTTTCATTAACATAGTATTTCAACATCTATAATTAGTATTTTTTGTTGGTATCTCTCATTTACTGTTTGCAGCCTTACTAGGTAACCTCTGGCCTCTTGGAATTTAGAAAATATAGTCATCTTTGATCCAGTATGACTTTCAAATGTTTAGTTTCTCTGCACAAATATTTTATCCTATACATTTACACTACAGGTTTAGCTAGAAACAAAATAAATTGCTCCAAGATTACTTAAACAGAAAGTTCTTAAGCTAAAGAGATCTAAGCAGACAGCAAATCAAGCAGTGGTAAAATAGCAATTTTCTTATTCAGGCAGGTCAGTAATTTTGTGTGTACTGTGAGGCCAGGAATAACAGCTTTGTACTGGGCATTGACCTTAGGTCTCTTTGCCAAGTTTTCTTCAAAGATCTATAAGGTGAGCCGTTATGGTCAGAAATGTGTACTTATAAATCACCATAAATACAATTATACTGACTGAAAACAAAAATCCCATTTAAAAAAAGCATATTAATGTTTCAAAAATCAAGGTTTAAAAATCCCCCAAAACCCAAAAAACAGGAAAATGCCATTTTCAATTGCCTTGGGAACCTTAAATGGAAACTTTAAATCGACATGCTATGACTATTCTCACAGGCTGGCTTTAATCCTATGATTTTCCTTTTCCCTACAATACCAGTGTCATTCAGAGTACACAATAGACACTCTACTCTTCATAACAACTAGTCAGCTTCCTTTACTTCTCCTCAGGATACGTCCCTTTGTTCAGGCTTTATTTACTATGCACTCTATAAATCTGCTCTGATTAGCATCACACAAGGACTCTGTGAGAAAGGGAGAGGGAGAAGTGCATTCTCCCTGGCACCTTTCAATTCCTTCAGAATGTAAGTCCTGCAAATACAAACCTTGTCACAATACATCTTCCAAATTATCCACACAAACAACACTGGAATACATAATCCTCTCTATAGATATCCTTCCCTTCAAGAACTACCTTATTTCCAGAACAAAAAATTCCACATTTTAATCTATGAAATAGGGAGGGTGAGTGGTGGGAGGCAAACAAGAACACAATTATTTGTGCAACAAGGAAAAGGAAAGAGGCAAAACAAAATGTCAAGTGGCTCTTGAGCAGTTATTTTGTTCACCTAAGCCCAGGTATCCTCACTTGCCAAATCCATTTACCACCTAAAGTCAAAATCAATTTCTTATTTCTCTGTCTTCTCACCTGTTGGTGTCCCCATTGTTTCTTCTGCTTTCTGCTAGCACCAGTCTTCCTGCCTGGAAACCTGTAGCCTCCCTCACACTCACAAGTTTTGCCATTCTCTCTGGTCAACTTCCCAAAATTTTGGTCTTCTATCCTTCAACTCTTACCCTCACAGTATTCAGATCAGCTGGCATCTCTCCTTGGAGCTTTCAGGACTCAATAAAGTTAAGGGAGGGATTTAGTGCCCTAAAGTTAAGGAGTGATTTAGGAAGGACATTTTCTTCCTTGTTTTGTTGTCCCACTCTAGATGTACATCTGTCAATAACCCAGAACTAGAATTGTGAAAAAAAAATTACAAAAACAGGGCACCTCTTTTCACCTCAATTCTCCACCCAGCTATGGCTTCAAAGTCTAGAAACAGAGATGCAAATTCTTATTAATTTTGCTGAATTTTGGTCATCGTGACCATTTTGCTGATGTTTTTCCAGCCATTTCAAAGCCAACCTGAATTTCCATGGAGGCAACAAAGACTGCACATCAGGTATAAGCCATCAAATTCTCATTTCAGCAAAGATAGATCTCATGTTTCAAAGCATGGAGTTTATTCACTTCCACAAGTTTTAAAGCGAGGGACGAGAACATAACATTTCTGCCAACCTCATGCTCAGAAAGGGCTGAAATCTTCATGTTTCCTTAGTTCCAAAACTCTCAGCCTTAAGGTGACAAGCTAACAGATTATTTTTGTATTGCATGAGGAGCAAATGAAGTGCTGCAGCTCCTGCTTTAGTCTCACCAAGCAGGTGGAATGTGCCACGTTACATTTTGGTGTCACTGTTTAAGGCTCATTCAGCTCCAGCCAGGACAAAAAATTTCAACAGGATAGAAAATTTCAAGCTGAACACACAAAAGTAGAAAATAAGATTATAGAAATATTGATAGAAAAAATCCAAAACACTTGGATAACACTTGAAGAGGGTGACAGGCAAAAAGGACCATATCACCCATTTGTCCAGATCTCCAGTGTACAGACCTAATGTTCATTGCAATAGAGAAGCTTATGCCTATTTTAAGCCATATGTGTAGAAATCCACAAAGGTCTACATGTTGTTTACTCTTCAGACAGTTTATTTTCATGTTTTCTTCTCTGGGGAGCAGGATCAAACTCTGATCCCACTGAAATGGGAGTTTTGCCATTGACATGAACACATAAGAGAACTCTGCTAGATGTGGGAAAAAATTAGAAGTTACATTTCTGTCTAGAAAAGGAATTGACTCTGTGTTTAGATATTGTGCAACGTTTTGAGTGCCACTTTGGCATAAAGAGTGGCAAGCACAAGAAATAAAATATTAATTCTCAAGCATACAGCCTTTCATAATCTATCCATAACTATAAATGTAAAACATATACAGCTTATGTATATATACATTCATTACTTTATAGGTAGAATGTATCTATATATATGCACTTAGGTTATACATGCTGTACATATACAGTTACAGTCTACATGAAAAACAAAGCATTTTCTTTTAAATTAAGGTTCTGTTAATTCTGGTCATTATTTTCTCACTCTTTCCTGATCTTTAGATACAAGGTAGTCCCTGAGCAATCTGGAATTCTGTCTCCTCCTTCAAACTATCAGGGGGAGGGGGAAATAATTTCTGTTTCTTCAGCTCACATCTCTTATGGGAAGAAGTCAGCTTAAATGTTTATAACACAAGGTCTCCTTAGCTTGACTTATTGTTGGGGGAGATGGACTCACTCACCGTGATATGTAGTGAAAAGTATTGCATTCTCAGGGCAAGAAAGTCAAGGTGTCTTCATGCAGTCCACGAGGGAACAAGCGAATTCTGTGGCCAGAATCAGAGGTGGCAATGAAAGATAAAATCTGAGCCACGTCTTCCTCAAGTATAACCTGACATTTGACCAAAGAGTTGCAATAAGAAGGTCTGAATATCCTAAAACAGCAGACACCTGCTTTCATACTGCAAGTCCAATGGATGGAAGTGAATAAATTCCTTTTCTGCTGCCTCTGTGTCGCTTGGTCTTTGTCAGCCTCACTAATGCAGATAGGGGCCTCTTGCCTTCTGATAATTCTTCATACGTGAAGGCCATGACATGATTTTGACTGGTGAAGGAATGCAAAAGTCAGAGGGCTACCAAAAGATGGGAAAGTGACTTAGTCACTAGGCAAAAGTGAGAGCACAGTAAAACACTGTGGACTAACTCAGTTATTCTGTCCTAAGACAGTTCAAAAGAGAGGAATAAAGGTAACAGAGCACTGGCCACCTGTGAATTAATTTTGCACAGCCTATTTTTTTATCAAAATTATCCAATTATTACAAATGAGTTCACCAGGGTGGATCTTCCAGTCTATGTGGGTATAGTTGAACAAGGCAGAATCTCTATGCCATGTCATATTCTGGGGGATCTCTTTTGCAGGCATGAAAATAATTTATGAATCGAAAATGGCTTGCAAATTGCTTGCCAGATGTTCAGGCAAATAAGTAGGCAATCTTTTTGGTATACAGCAGTATTATAACAATGCAGTGTTCACTATAGATTAGCTTAGGAGGAAAAAAAAAATATTGCCTGAAAGTATTACTCTCCTTTCACATGCTTCTGGTTTTAGATACAACAAGTGATATTGATCCAGTTGATAAATCATTTGTGCCATTCATCCATGCCAGGAAACATTCCATCTATTTACAAACAATAATGGAAATAGAGGTGTTTCACTATTCTACTTGTTTTGGTTTATCCAATGTTACCAAGGCATTTTTACTTACAGTATCAAAAAAACTGAAATAATTTATTCTTTTTTCAAGAGCCCAGAAATCATTTTTATACTATAAAAGATATATTGAAAGGAACATCCGTTTAAATAAGGACAGATAGTTTTCAAGCTCATTCGTGATAAAAATGAAGGAGGAATGTTTCCTTTGATCCAAATTTTGAGACACTTATTTCCCCAGACCTGTGCATAGAAGGCAGTTAACTCCATTTTGATTATGTAGTGCAAATATTGACTTGTTCACTTGTTACTTAAAATGTGATATGTGTCTGACATTTTCTTTCTGCTCTGGATTTTATTATAAAACTAAACTTAATTCTTTCCCATTTTTCTTCCAAAGTTTTATATTATAGTTAACAGTAGACTTAGCATGACAGATTTTAGGAAATGTCTCTCTTTCTGAATTGCTTCTATTTCATGAACTTTTTTCAATTATTTTTTTTATTTAGAAGGCACCATAAAATACATTACAGAATATTTGACAATATGACCTTTCTAGACTACAGAGTTTTTTTTTTTTTATTTCTAATGGTATATAGTATAAATTAGCAAAAAGTCTTTTTTTTCCCCTATACATATTTAAAACTATATTAAAAGATCAACATAAATTTTATAATTTCATGCAATGTAATTATTGGTTTTAATTAAATGAAGTGCTTTCAGGGCTGGATTTTTAATAATATCAAAGTCAAGTTATTGATGGATTAAAAAAAATATCAAAACCTATGACATTTGGAAACCCAAATTGTTAGTAATTAGTAAATATTAGTTCCCTGAGCACTTTGGACAGGTTATTGACAGGGGTAATAATTAGATTACTTCCCTACATAATTAAGATACATTGGAGCTTCCAAAACTTGAAAATTCTCCTTTGTCACACCTGTGCTATATTTATTAAATACTACTCCCATATTTTGATCTCATAAATGCTTTTCTTCTTAACTAACCAAAGCAAATATAACCCCTAAGCAACGTACTGCAAGACATTATCAGCAGATGAACTGTTACTTAGATAAAGGGATTAATGCATTTTTTTGCATATGTGAATCAAAATAACTGGATTCAGATGTGATATATATATAGGGGACACCTCCAAACAAGCACTGATAGAACCTTTTCTGCAGTAAATGTTGCCTGAAGGAGCTAAAGGAGTAGGAAATACAGGCAACCTGGACATTGCTGGAGAAGGGACTGAAAATCATGTGAAGTGTCATGCTGTCTGCCAGAGATAAGGTCCACAAGCTGACCAGAGGCCACAAAGGGTCCTAATGGAAATGAGTCTGCTGATGAGTTTTTATATTGAGAAAAAGAGTGATTATTTTGCTGGCATGATCTGAGGATGGCAGTGCCAGGTGAAGGACTAAAATACATGAAGGTGAGTATATAATGTTAAGTGATATTTTCGTGTCCATAGATGAAGATCAAGACATACAAGACAAATACAATTTAAAATATTTTTGAATGTGCCACCAGCAGAAGACATAAAGAGACTATTCAAAAGAGGGACTCACTTGATTATATAGGTACTGTACTAGTGGAAGGATCAAGATGTAACCTAAGACTGAAGATTACTTATTTGAGACACAGAGAGCAAATTCTGAAAACAATAGCATTATATTTGAGCTCAAATATTCTGAAATTTAAAAAAAAATAAACAGTAGGATTGATGAAGATGAAATGATGATGTATCTGAGTTTCTATAGGAGACCTGAAACACCGTATGAGAAACAAAATGCTATTTTGATAAATAATTCATAATCACTTAATGCATCCCCTCTTTCTTTCAGCTCATGTGTGATGGTCACCCCTCTTCTGACCCCATTAATTTAAAGCAAACTCTGACCTGGGGAAAAATATAAAATGACACATCTGTTTCCATGCAGCAGGCAACCTCTTTCTGTAATCTGCATTTTATTTCACTATTTCTAGGTCAAAGTCCTGAGACCAGTTCTCAGGGCCTTCTGATTTTCTCCCTGCTCACACTTTATCTGCAGATCACCACATTTCCTTTACATCACCCATCTCATGGGGCTTAAAGGCTCATTCTTGATAGACCTTTCACTTTCTCTGCCAGATTATATTAGTCATTATTTTGTCCCTTCCATTTTGCCTTTGTGTGGCTGGTCAGTAGGCCAGTGTGCACTTCAAAACTCTCTCCCAGGTTCCTGACCTAAACTCACCATTCAGGTGGCTTCACTTGTCCACCTCCTGGTTTTTTGCTTTCACATCTTCATATGTTGCACTAATTCTGGCACCACTCTGCTCACCCTAAATTAAAATTAGCAGTAGCAATTCTTTACTCTGCTGTTATAAGGCTGTCTGGGAGACACTTACCAAAGCAGCAAAGCAGATTGCAGGTTCCTAAACATTTTAGATGCAGTTATGAAGAAAGAGTTGCATATCCTCAACCTCTGTCACTAGCATATGTTGTTAATTCCTGGCTGTCAGCTTGAAACCAAAAAGAAATTAATTCCCACCCAGAAAAAGTTACTTGCACCCGGCTGTCTGACTGGGGCGATGCCCTCCTTTGATATTCTCCCTGCATCCCTTATCCCCCTATACCTCACTCATCCCCCTGCAGAGTGTATATGAAGCAAGACACTGTTACCTGTGTCCTGTGCAGTTCGGAACATTGCCAATTCACATCTGTTCCCAAGGCCATGACCTTTTTGCCTCCCCACTTACCCATTTCTGTGCTTTGGAGTGTGCTATCAAACTTGATAAGCAGAAACCCACCGGCTTCTCTTTCCTCTGCCCCTTTTCTTCTGCTCCCTTATCCACACAGGCTTGTAAATCTGACAGAGAAACATGGCTCCACATAAGACTTTGGAAAACTTCTTCCTGGGTTTATAAGTCTTCTCATTACAAGTTACACAAAGATAGCAACAAAGCTCACAGAGGAGAAGGAAAGTAATTGTAATTCTATCAAGACTCCTAATTCAAACTGCTTCAAATGTTAATAGATTTCCAACGCAATACCAGCTAATCCTACACCGTCAATTTGTATAGTGGGAGAATCACCTGCCCTGACATGTTTAATGTGCTTTTTGTAACCAACCACCTTGAGCTGCGCTCTCCTCAGTTCTCATCAAGCAAACGAAGCGGAGGCAGGTCAGTGTGTGGACGGGAATCCTCCGGGGACAGCTGGATGCTGCAGCACGCTCCCAGCGGGAGACATGGTCGCCCATTAAGAAAGTCTCACGGCAGCAGCCCCTGCCATCCCGCTCAGCCCTTGTCCTGTCACAGACTTGCCGTGACAGCCGGCAAATCTCTGCACCTCCCTCTCGCCTCCGTGTCACCCTCCCCTGAGCAGGGAGCAGATGTGGCAACAGCGACTTGCCACAGGAGGTGACAATCTTCCCCACAGGTCCGTATTAAACTAACATTGCAGCGAGTGGCAGGAGACGCTCTGCTAATAGAGGTTTTGTCCCCAGGATGAGAAATAAAGCGTTATCTGACTCGTGGTCATTAAAAATCCCACGGCGCTTTTCACCAGACCGGGGTTTAACACCGCTATCCTGATCATATTCCAGTGCTGGTAATTGCATTTCACCTACTTAAATTCCCCTGATGCACCAGCTGAATTCTCCTCTTCACCTCCTGAGCTGAAATCAGTAGCACCAGCAACACAAAGGTTGCCACTACACGCTGCCCTGCTGATGGCTGTGTTTTAGCAAAGAGCAGCGCTTCCTACCTACAGAGCAAGTCAAATTCTTCGCAGAGCATCTCGATGCATGTGAACGGTGCTATGTACACAGACAGAATAACCAGTCAATAACGGGAAAATTGTGCAGCATTAAAGGATTTCAAAATAAATTAGGCCACTCTCACCACAAATCATTAACTTAAAAAAAAAATCAGACAGCACAGCATATAGAAATTAATATCTTGGTCAGGTAAAGAAGTAAACATTTCTCTAATATAACTGAGAGTACAGATATTGATTTCTGAGCAGATAGGGTACTGCAGCCTCTAGCAATCCTATGATTAAATCACTAGCTTCAGCTCTGGCATCAGTGTTTCCTGCAGTTAAAAAAAATAAAATATATATGCAGAGAGTATCTCCAGATCCCCAGAGCCATTCCTCTGAGTAAACTGGCAAAATGTAAATATTTCCCTGAGGGATTCTGATCTAGTGCTAGATTATGTGACTGAAGTTCATCATTTTAGTACTTCTTTGAGCAGGAAGTAGTTTCTGCCTTTCAGACTTGATTTGTTAAAGCTCTGAATGGAAATAAATTAAAAACTGCAACCAACCTCTGTGACAGGGCTTTCTGAGCACTCTGCAGGCAAAGAAAAGATTTGCTGGTCTCACAGGTTGCGACCTGAGTCCCCAGAAAGTTAACACCACTTTTTCATTTGGTTTTGCTGGACTTAAACCAAGGCTTCCCACTTGGAGGCAGCAGGCACTGCTAAGATACAATACTCCCACTGCCAGAAATGGAGGGTTTCATATAACCCAACAGCATTAGCCACAACTGTGAAAAGCAGAGATCTTTTAAACCGTGCAACCTGTCACCAGAGCAACCTATGCCATAAACTGTGCAAGCAGAGAACTGATAAAAAAAATCCACTGAAATCAGTGAGTGGGGATAATTTAGGGGAAAGCAAAACCTAGAAATGCCTCGGTAATTCAGTTTGCTTATTATTGATCATTACATTTCTAATAGATTCAATATTCAGTACAAGAAAGTTTATCATCCTACCTGTCTCGTCCACTTTATCTTATGGAAGAACACAAAAAAAAAGTTTTATAAAAAGATTTATTTAAAGCTTCCTTAAATGGCTCAAATATTCAGTGGTATACAAAGAGACACATTTTCCATGTTAATTTAAAACAATGAGAAACTTGACCATTAAACCTTTTGAATTTTTTATATATGAATTAAATGAGGATCCTAAATGGCAAGGCCAAGAATGAAGTAATATTGAAGCAGCAGCCCCAAGCAGAATGGTCTGCTAAAAAGGGTTAGAGAAGAAATTATCTAAATATTAATAACAGAGAAGTTACTGGAAATTATGCTTCTTAATTTAACATCATTTATTCCTTATAAATATTTTCTATTTAAGGCCTAATATGCATAAAATATTTATGAAATCTTTATTAAAGGAATTTCACAGTGGCACAATAATTTTTGAATTGCTGAAACAATAGGACAGAGAGCTACACTGGCAGATTGGATTAGTAGCAAATTAACAGTCCATAGGGAGTTCCTCCCAGCCCTACAAACCCAAGGAGTTTATGCCCCGTGGGCTGGTTACTCCTGACCAGTGGAGGGCTGTGCCATGGGAACACGGGCAGGGTCACAGACAGTGCTGCCTGGACACACTTGATTCCTGCCAAGACATATTTGGTCACTCCAGGAAACAAAAATCTATTAGTGCAATTATTTCTAACACTGTGCCATGGTAAACAGAGTGTAGGATAAAAAGTGTACACTATAGGGAGCTTGTGCTACATGAAGACTCTCTTCCTGGCAGTAATATTTCATCAAGGAAATACTGTTTGTACCACCTCTCCCTCATTGCTTCGTTTGAGGAGGTTAGTTACCAAATATATAAATGTGCCTTCATTTTACATCTTTCTTTGTTCCTTACACCTTCTCTTCCTTCCTAGAATGTTCTAATATCTCTTCATGACACTGCTCCTGTCCCAAAGGAAGCATGTTTTCCTACTGTTTGCTACTATTGTTATCAATATTTTCAGCCAATCATTTAATGTAAACTTTTTTTATTCAACTCAGGAGTAATTTTTTTTAATAATGAAAAAATATATATTATTTCTCTTATACAAGTATGAAGGTAATATGATTTAGCAACCAGCAACACCTATTTTCATTTTTCTGAGCTACAATAAGTTACATTTTATTCTGTTTCAAAACTAGTAATCAGAATGGTTTGGTTACTTCTAAATGCCTAAAAAGGCATTTCTTAAGCATCTTTCAAACAAACATGAAATCACAGCCAACTGAAAGCATGGCAGGAATCTTAGGTTTGGAATTTCAGGAAACATTTCCTCTTACGAACAGAGACAAGTGGAATAATGTGACTGAGTATTTATTAGATTTAGTGTGTTCTTGCCTTGCAGACTTTACAGTGGAATAATGCAACAGATCCTAGCAAACGCTTAAATCACTTCTGCTGTTGACCTTGTCCTCCTATCATCCATCACAGGGAAAGTTTTCTTTTGATGTACATATCATAAGGTTGTCTCCAATTTCAGCAATATATTGAAAAAAATGAAAGAAACAGAAGAGTAATAGCAAATGCAACAGCATTATTTTTCCCTTTTGAAATTTCCTGAACTGCACTTTGCTTTCAAAGCAGCAAGCAAGCTTTCTGGGCATATTTTAGAATATAACAGAGGATTCATGCTCGTAGCTTCAGAAACAGGTTTTGCCACTTTGTGTTAGCCATACAAATGCGATGGCTGCATTTTATACTTACTCAGCAATACTCTTTATTCCATCCCTCATAGGCACACGATGAGTAGGATTATATAATTTGCGCACAGGGGGAACAGATCCCTGTCGCCTCGCTACGGATGCATGAGGGAGCATTTTAGTCATTAGGCTGCAGTGTGTTTTGTCCTGCTTCGCTGACATTGGTCTCTGCATTTCAGTTTGAGAAAAGAAGGTGAACCTCACCAACTCAGCTCCCATTTCATGTGATTTCGCCTGTAGGGAAGAGAGAAGATATACACTGAATTTAGCTGTTTATAACTACCAGTGAAAAAAACTTTTCCTGACACGGTCAAATTGTCTCTGAAAGCAAAAACTGCTCTTCTCCTGACCCAAAGAGTCTCCATACTTAAGGCAAAACCCACGTTTAGTTTTACAGAGTAGAATTTTAAATTTCAACAAACTATTTTTCAGTCCTTAGACTCTCATCTCCATGGCAACCAGGGACATTGGGGAAAATCCTGAAACTGTGGAGTAGACACACATTTTATATTTTATTAATGTAATATTTCCTAAAGGAAAGTCCAGGTGACTGTAAATCCCTTCTTTTCTCTATACTTATCTTGGCCTTATTTTCTAATGTTTTCATGCTATTGCCCATTCAACCTCCAACCTCAGCACAATTAAAACAGCACCCCATCTTTTTTCCTTCCCTAATATCTTTCTGTTAGTCTAGTCTCAGATTCAGGACAGCTCTTTCTTCAACTCACTTACACAACTTACAATCTTTTTTTCAGCTGTCCCAATTTATAACCTTTTTTTAGTTGTCCATCTATACAACCTTATGCAACAATCTAGATCTTGAAGCTTCTTCAGACACAAGATATTTAATAACTTGAGCTGTCCGGAATGAGAGGAGAAACAGGTTTTCATCCAAGTCTTCATTCTTGTGTGTCTCAGCTGCTGCAGTTTCCACCCCTCTGGCCTAAATGCCATATGTCTGCACTTCTATCTGTTCAAATTTTTCTGCCAAAGTAACTCTTTTGGCTCACACTTTTCTGGCACCATCTCTCTCATTTGTCTTTGCAAACTCCTTCCTGAGTATAAGACAATTTATGGCTCAGCCTTTTTACAGCTACTATTTCCAGCAGTATCAGTGCTAAAGGTTGGATGGTAAAACTGACTATTTAAACAATAAGAATGAGAACAGCAGCACCATTTCTTAATGCACACCACCATATTCACTCTTGCTGCTTCTGCTTTGCCCAAAATCAAGATGCAGCTGGCTAGTGAGGTAGTTCTCATTTCACCTTTTTGTTTCCTCAGACCTGTGTGCACCTCATAGATATAAAGCAGTTTATGTGCTATCACCTCACCTCAAAATAATTTTTTTCAGAATTATTTCACTCCCTCCTTACTCTTCCTTCTTTACTTTGACATATCAATTAACTCTCAGAGTATCTAGATTGGAAGTTCTGCAGAACAGAATTTCTTTGCTTTCTATGCTTCTTTATGACAATTGTAGAGAATATGATATATGTGTAAAGCTTGAATCCTTGGATGTTACTACAGGATAAACAGTCATCTCTAACTGAGAGAAGAGGCACATTTCCATCACACAGAACTCATGCTAGGGAAACGAGGCAGTCAGACTAACACAGATGAGCATAGATGGATCCTGCAGGACAAAATATCTCATCAATTGTTCTGTTGCTCCTTGGTGTTCCAGTGGCCACAGAATAGCTCTTGGTTTTTAAAAGACGTCATTTTTTGATTTTTTTTCTTTGGTTTTGGGGTTTTCTGTTTGGGTGGTTCGGTTTTTTTCTTCTCTCCTCTGTATATTTGATTTCCCTGCTGAGGACAAAGAATCATGACTTAGAAGACATAGCCTGCTTTTTAATGCATTCACAGTACAACAGTTGGAAAAAAAATAAATAAAAGGAGACAAAAAAATCACTAAGAAATAAGATTATGGGAACAATGGATCATAAACATTCTATTTTTTCATAAAACATTACATTCAAACTTAGAGTGAGGCTCTGCAATACTGCTTGGGGCTTTCAGCATTAACTGATGTTTCATGTGATTGCATTAGTTATCTTCTTTTTTTTAAATAAAATTTAATATATTTTTGTTAGCGCACCATCAGGTAGCTAATAAGGTATAAAAAAAGTCATTAGCTTAACCTCAGAAAAATATCTTAACTAGTGAACTATAAAATTCTGAGCTCTTTTAAGCATCACCTGGAGAACTAGGAGGCATGTTGCCTCTCTTTAATGCACAAATCTGAAATTGAATATCCTGCAATACTTGAATAAGCAAGTAATGAGAGCTGGTTATGCTGTTAGCTCACAGATGTGGTCACTGCCAGAAAGGGCAAGAAAGAAGCAGCATATGTGACAAAAAAAATGAAAATATATTAATGAGATTTCTAATGCAAAGTGAAAATCTGAGGACATCATACACATAAAGTAAAACTAAGAAGTCAGATTTTTTTTTAATTTCATTTTTTTTTAATCTAAAGCCATCTAAAGATGACTTTATCTAGGGAACTGTGTCACCTCATTAAATAACCTCAGCCAAGCAATTTGATCTGCACAGCTGAACTTGTCTACCCCAAGAGATTTCCAGGGAAACCCACGGGATTCCATATAGGTTGCAAGAAGAAAGTTACATGATAAATTAATTAAATTCAGTTTATATTCTGTATAACTTTGTAATTAGCATAATTTCTGTATCTCTGCCTCTCCATATGGGTACATACACACACAGCGGTAAAGTCTGGTCATTTAAAGGCTGGTTGTGATGTTTTTGTTAAACACTGGAAAAAATCAAATGTTAACAATAAGCACAGTTACATTTCTCTGAATATGGTTCTTTTTTAAACAAAAGAAACTTGATCAGAAAAAACCCACCAAGACTCACACTCTATGCTTTGCAATCCAATTTAGTCTCCTTTGCTTAGGATGAACCACTGTGTGAAAAGCTACCAAACATACAGGCGTAGCCAGTGGCTGCACAATAAATTGCAATTTAATATACATTTCAATATAGTTGGTATAAAAATACACATTAAAAACGTATTTTCAAAACTCTTGTAGAGAGCAGATCAGAGATCTAGTAAGATCAGAATTGCAAATTTATTGGAAGATATGGAATCAATTATACCAGATGTGGATTAATATTTGCTTGAATTCAGCCCTATGATTTTGTAACTCAAACCTGTCATATTCCATCTATCATTTACAGGAATTCTTTCTTCATTATTAAGGCAAAGATATATCAGATATGGGGGGGAAAAAATAGTCTATAAAATCTTTTGCCACCTTTACTACAGTAAACCAGTATCATATTTTATAGTTCTTTTACAAAAATAGGCAGGGTTTTCTACTTATCTTCTTAAACAACAGTAGAAATAAGACCAGCTATTTTGCTTCCTCTGCTCTTGAATAATCTGTTGCTTTCTTGTTCATTTTACCATTACATCTCAGATGAAATCTCAGCTTGTTCTTCATGCTCCTAACCCATTTTTTTGCCATTGCAATTATCTCTCTAAGTACGTTACATGTATAAGTAAAGCATTCAGGGACTGAATTCTTATGAAAAGATGACACAACAAGAAAAAGCATACTTTAGTCTGTGAGCCCGATTCTCCACAGCTACCTTACAGCAAAGCACAGAATTAAATAAGAGCAATGCTGCACAACTGGCAGCATAGTTTGATCTTTCCCCTCTCCTTCTGTTTTCTTCAACAGCATCATCAGCAAGGATAAAATAAATAGGTAATTTTTATGCAAATTGAAAAAACCTCTACATAATTCATTAGAATAAGCTACTATTTTTAAAAACCCTTGTCTCTCTGTGTATGAATACCATTAAATAAGTTATTCCTGTTTTCACTTTTGGACATAGCCATGCATGCTATGCATTGTTGTCTGGCCATAGGCACAAAATTATTTAAAAAGGGAGGATGCATTTAAATTCTGGGACTTCAAAGCCCTAGGGTGCATGTCAGAAGGTGTGCAGACAGCCCCAGTTCCACAGCTTTAACATTTTCTGCTTTCCACAGTCTTATATCAGCTGACCAATACAGCTCAATAACTTGCATTTCAGTTTCTTGAACCTCAGAGAGGTAAGGACCATCTTTCTCCCTTCTGGAAGCTACACTTAGTATTTGAATAGCTTAAGATCAATGCATTTAGTGCTGACAGCTGTTTATCACACCCAGCTAAAAAGAGTTGGGCTGACAAGACCCCTCTGCTGTAAGAAGGGCTGTTAGGGGTCCTAATTGATACAGAAAACTAAATACCTCTACTCTCTATAGCAGGGACTAGCAGGTTGCCACATCAACAGGATGGAAAAGAAGACATAAAAGCCTTCTGTTCATAAAAGATTGTGGAACTCCAATCTTCAATCCTTGACAAAAGTATCCTGGAGTGAGTTTGTTGTGCTTGATGAGAACTTGGCCATACCATCTGTTTGAGAACAGACTTCAGTTAAACAAACCTCTATGCAGGTGCTGAATGGCATCCATGCAGCTGATCCATCCAGCTACGGTGAGCTGAGCTGCAAAAACATCTGTTAGCAATTCTGCTAAAGACCTGGATGTCTGAGCCTACCCCATGGCTTGGGGGTTTATTCCTCACAGGGAAGGCATCACCTCTCTTGACCTGCTGGCAATGCTCTGCCTCATGCAGCTGTTGGCCTTTGGTGCAAGAGCACATTGTCAGAACGTGGTCAGCTTGGTGTCCAGCAGAAACCCCAGGTCCCCTTCTGACCTTTTCAGCCAGCCCTCACCTGTATCAGTGTTTGAGGTTACTCTTCTCCAGGTGTGGGACTTTTTATTTCCTTTTCTTTGAAATTTTTTCTCCAACTTGCTTCGTCTGCAATAAAGTATTAAATTAATTTGCAACACAAAGACCTGTGCACAAGTGAGGAGCTGAGCCTAGGAAACAGTATCACAGCAAATGCACTTAGAGGGGAGAAAAAAAAATGAAAAAAATTTGGAATAGCTTTGCAGAATGACAGCAGGAATAAGAAGTTGTTAACAGTACTCAAAAACAGTGACAGAATATTCTGCATTTAGCTTGTACACTTCTATCATAAAACTATGCATGTGCCAAAGGAATTGCAGGACACAGGCCTGAAATATTCCTTTTCCTTTGCAAACTTCACCCTAGAAGTATGTTCAGGTTTCAAAAATAAAGACTTGTAAAATGTTCACTTTATCAGCTAAGTGTGCAATATGTAATATTACATGTTTTATGAGCAGAGCTGACAACAACAGCTATAAGTGGGGACTATCAGTCAAGTCCTGTGACAGGACTCTCTTCATCTGACTGTAGTTACACCCTGTTTTAGACCCCAAAGCTAAACTTTTTTCTTACTTTTTATTTCTCTTTCCTATGTAATTAAAAATATTTCTGCTTCTTCCAAGACACAAACTAATTTTAACATGGGGATCATATTGATACAAGAGTATTGAAATTGTTCTGCAACAGAATACCCTCCCATTCAAAGTTAAAAGCCTCAAGAACTTCAGTTCACACATATACAGGATGAACTTGTAAGAATTTGAATAACCTCCAGCATTAGATACCACTCAAAGATGTTCCCTGAAATTAATCCTCTTAGATATGATGATTCCTTTGCTCCAGACTCAGAAGTGAGAGCAACACAGAAGGGAGAATGAGACCATTTTCTAGTGTATAGCAAAGCAATACATTCTCTTCTAGGCATCATCCCTTAAAATAATCATGCAAACTTAAAAGCTTCCTGTCTTTATATCTGAAGTAATCAAATAAAAGGTATCTGTAGTCATAAAAGAAGTATTTTTGCACACTTACTATAGTCACTTTGACACCTTTGAACATTTAAGTGTATTCTGGGAGAAATCAGAATGAATTTCAGTTGACATCAAGCTCTACAGAGTAAAATCCATTACAGGAAAACATAGAACCCCATATGGACTTCAGGTACAAAAGGGGAGTGATCAACAGTTCGTTGCAGCTGGGTTGTAAGACAGTTACCCAGACGGTCAATACAAAGATGCTAAATATCACAAAGTTTCCGTCCTAAGAACTTAAAGATTTTGGCCCATGCTGGGTTCTAAGCTAGCAATGAATTTGTTAGTAACCAAAGCTAGCAATGGATTCCAATTCAGCAGTCAATCCCACTCATGGGCTGTAAGGAGACAAGGAACCTCAGCAAATGCAGTATTTTTTCCCCTGGAGAACAAGTCCACTAATTTCCTTTGTGGTTAGAAGGCAATAAATTACATGAGATAGAATTATAGTTAGATGCTTATGAGTTTGCACCTTTAGTGCCAGCTTACTTAATAAAAATATTAACTAAAAATATTCCACAGGAATCATACTACAGTTCTAATGCACACGGCTGAAAGAAAAGCAAGCAGTAACTATGTATGAGAACATTGAAGTCCCCATTATCTCCTATCTGTAGGAGAGTTCAAATTACAAGCTTCTACCTAAAAAGTAGAACTGGCCCTCTAAATCACACTGAGCTCCATATGACACACAGCAACACAGCCCATATGTCTCAATATATTTCCTGGAGATGATTTAAAAGAGATGCAGAGTGTATTTCAGGAGGCAGAAAACCAAAGAATTGATTTAGAGAGCTGCAAACTCTGCCTGCCTTCCCACAAAGCTATGTAATGCTATGTGTATTAAATATTTAGGCTGTTGTTGGTTCAGAGCATCTGGAGAAATGATGGTATATCTCTTAATCTAAATAATTACCTATCACCTAAACCAAACTCCACATTCATCAGGTATAAAATATAATTCAGTAGGGAAGAAGCCATATATTTAAATACCAGTGTTAAGACTTTTAAAGAAAAAGGTATATAGTAATTAAAATCAATCAGAACCAAAGAATGAATCAATTGATTTTTGTAATTTGTTTTGCTGTTGCTTCCATCTTCAGTCTTAGCTTTCCTATGAATTGCTTTACCAAGCAAACACAGTGAGTCATTCTTGCCTGCACAGATTAGTAAGTTGTTCACTTAGAAGAAAGGGTGGAATGCACACACATTTTCCATGAATTCTTCCACTACATTCAATGAAGGCATTCTTTATGTTTTCTTTACTTTCCTTGGAAATTCACTTTCGGTCCAAAAATTTCCAGGGCCACACAATGTTGAAATTTAATGAATGAACATAGAAATTTCTTGCTAGAATTCTTTTCAAAGTACTACAGTTGTGAAGAACAAAACACCCTCTGAATTGAAACTAGACAAGCAGCTGAAAGCAGTTTCCAGCCTCAGGGGGAAAAAAAAAATAAAAGTACATTAAACAGTGAAATGTAAGAATTAGTTAGAATACAAGAAATAACAATTAAAAAATTCCTTTTCACTGTGATTTGTATCCAGCTGCTGTCCCTGTATAAATGCATCTTGATACCTAATGCAACTGAAGCATCCGAAAAAAAGTTTTGCCTGAGAAGGGAGAATGAGCTTTCATGGTAAGAATCTTTCAAGTAGTGGACAACAACAACTTATCTTCAGACAGTTAAAGCAACAGAGAAATATCTGATTCTGCTAAAATCTGAGTTTTGGCTTCTCTACTGGGAGTATGTTGGGCACAAACAAAGACAAGGCTCTCTTCCTATAAGAAACTGGTTGTCAAGGCCCTCAAAGTGCATCATCCTGACCTCCAGCATGACAAGATAAGCAGAAAAAGGTCAGGGTTGGTACTCCTTGTTGGTACCCAGAAACGGGAACTAAGGGGAACCATGGATCACACACCATGGTATGGATATCAAAACAAATAGGTTTACTCACTCCAAAGCCCTAATGACTTAGCAGAAGATACTGCAGCTCATGCACTATAGCAGAGCAGGGAATTAATATTTCCAAATTCATAGTAATGATCTAAAATTTCTAACAAAGTCCTCCATTCGCAGAACTGACCTCAGAAATAATAAATGCACGTATGGTAGATGAAGACAGAAGAAATATTTCAATAATTGAAATTCCCCAGAAAGATCAAAGTCTAAAAGGTGCACATATGAATGATGTAAAAGATACATGCATAAAAAAATAGTTATATTTCTATTTTAATTTACAGTCTTTGCTGCATTAAAACTATTATATCTGCTTAGTTAGATAGAAATGATAAAGGATAAAGACCTCAGATTCCAATGAAATCAAGAAGAGCTTTACCTTTGTTTTATTTGTGGCCAGAGTATTACTCACAGGGCTTGTGAGGAGGAATTTCCAGGATGCACTGTAGAGCACCTAAGTCAGATAGCCACATCTTCCTCTGCCTCTCATTTTGTACATTATCACTGGTATTTCCACTAAAAGTTTTCCTGAGTCAAAGTTTTCTCTAATAACATGACCCTTCTTGAGTATGAAACACATCTAAATAAGATGAGATATTTAGATGGTAGGTAAATCCTTAATGCCAACACCAACAACTTCAGAGAAGGGAAAATGCCGTTTTATTCTTAAATGGAGAGCAAAATACCAACTGATAAACTGGTCAAACAGGGCTTGATCACAATTTATTTCTGACCTTTTAATGTCTTCTGTTCTCAATGATTTTCTGTCATTTCTGCCTAGCTTGGACCTGAGATCTGTCCCAGATGTGTTTAGCTTTATGTGGCTACTTAACTTTCAACCTCCGTTTTCAGGATTGAAAGATAAGTAACTAATTGTCACCAAGATATCTGAGGATTTATCAGCTGTCCACATCTACCAGGCTGGAAAAAGCCCTACACTTGGAAACTTTGTTGTTTCATGCAGAATGAGTGAGGAGTTTTATGGTATTCCGTGGTTACAGCCTAGTGCTGTCAGTGTCATTATTGGGGCCAGGCTGATTCCCTCCCTGCCCGCTGCTCTGCCAGGCAGCAATCACCTTCATTTTAAACTCACCTCTATCTTGAAGCGAAACAGAATAGACTCACTTAAAAACCCCCTAAATATAAACAAATCTGAGCCTCAGTGTTATTACATTCCTCTTGAAGTGTGACTGATTGCTACTCAAGAAATACATTGTTTTATTTGTGCCCACCTAGTACACACACAATGCTGCTCATGTATGGAAGATTACTCCACTGGTGCTTATGTTGCCAAGTGTCTTATCTTTCATCACTTTGCTTTTTATTTTTGCATGTAACATCTGAGCAGCTAACAAAGCACCAATGCTGCAGGAAGGTAAAAAGAAGTAATTTAAACCCAATTCTGCACTTTTCTGTGCTTTAAAACAGCCATTTATAAGGAAGTATTAAACACTGTTGAGAAAAACGCGTCTTTGGAAGACAAACAGAAGCCCGTGCAAGTACAAGGATTACATCGAGATAACAACAAAACGCTTCAACTCTATGCTCATAGTTTAGAAAAAGAGAAAAAAAAGCCACACATCCATCAAGTCTGTTGTTTATCCAAAGCAGTTATTGCCCTTGAGTTACATTTCTAGACCTTATTGAAGAACAAGCGATACATTGTTAACGCTTAGATCAATAAACAATTATTGTTCTTTGTGAGGTGCTGAAAGGGGATTTAGAGACTTTACAGGTAAGAGGCATAATTTACAAGCGGCTGTCAAACAACTGCACCACGTTCTTTCTCCACACCCCCTCCCCTTCCTCTGTGCAGGCTCTGGCAGAGACCACAGCTCAGCCCAGCTGGCTGTCCCATGGTGTGACACCCCATGGGATCAGCAGGATCCCTCAGCTCCTTCCAGTGGCAAGGAAGGAACAGGTTTGGAACTCTTCTTATCTGCAGCTCCCCAACAGCTACAATTCATCTCAACCACTAGCTTCATCAACTTGTAATGATTTCAGCTTTTAAAGAAAATAAGGAGATAAACTGACAAGTTCGCATCCTTGCAAACACGTAAATAATGCTACATAGTTAAGGGCTTCTTCTGAACTGAAAAACGGAACAAGCCCTCCCCTTTCTTCAGAAGTGAAGTAATTAACATTGCCAGACACAAGCATTTTGTAAATAATGGATGGCCCAAAATCCCAAACACAGTGTCTGTTTCCTTTACGCACACCCACAAGCTCCAGTTTTTATACTTGCAACACTTAAAATGGTGTTTGTACAAAAAGCTCCCGGAGTGGGACATTTTGCCCTTTTCTAATAATAAGGTTATTGATCAGCTGAGTTTACTAACCAGCACAGTGTCATCCTGTTCCTTTCTTCTCATTTTCTCTCTTGCTTAAATAATGTAAAAAACATCCCCTCCCTCTGCCTTGTTATTGCCTTTACAAGGCTTAGTTTGATCAATTGCATCAAGAATGAAGCGTAGATTCATGAGTGCAGTAGGATCTATAAAATAGATCATAAATTGTTTCTGAGGGAGCTCAGTAATGATAGTTTGCAAACACCTGCTACGACTAAATACACTCTTGTCAGATTTTTAGAACCAGAACAACTGAATCCCCAAAAAAACTTAATAACAGTGTGTCACCAAAACCAGTTGTTGTGAACTGAGTAGAGTATGAGTCTAATTGAAGTTCTTTGCAGATCCTGGGTGTTATTGAAATAGCAGGGAGTGCCCTCAGACCAGATTCGGCTTTTCCTTGCTCCGATACATCTCCCTGGTTGCACTCAGGTGCTCCAGGACCAATTCATGGGAACAAATCAGTACTTTGTAAACAGGCAGCAATTTTCACTTAAAACACTGATACCAAAGCACTATACAAGTCCTAAAAGTTCAGTTAAAGGTATGTTTTGTGAATAAGGAACAGCAAAAAGCTCATATTTGACTATAGCAAAAGACTTTGCAAAAGCTCTGGATAATAATCAAGGAAGACTAACGAATCCCACCCCAACCTCTGAACATGGGGTTGAGAGAAGCTTCACACTTCATATTCCTAGCTAAGAATTACTCACCTGGCAGCTGTCCAAATACATTAACACAGTATGTCTTACACCCCATCTTGTGAGATTAAACATGTTTCATATGTGTATGCAACCTTGTGCTCTTTTTTTCCTCAGTTTATTTCCTGGGCAGTGAAATGTAGACCCACCAGATGATCTGCCATATCAATGCTCATGACCT
>JAWWEW010000001.1:7752666-7832084 GCA_035583185.1 Anabacerthia variegaticeps | reverse complement strand
TTTTTTTCCTCAGTTTATTTCCTGGGCAGTGAAATGTAGACCCACCAGATGATCTGCCATATCAATGCTCATGACCTCTCACGGAGTTCTAAATGAAACAGTAAAGAGAAGCACACCCTTTACTATATAAACAATAAACTGTGAAAGTTGTGAAAGGAATTATTTCACCTTAATAAGAATATATAGAACGGTACACAAACAGAATTTCTCACCATATATATTTTTAAAGTATCACAGATTGACATCATTTTCCCCAACTCTTTATCATTGTTCCCCAACAATCAATTAGATGGACAAGATTAAAAGAAAATAAACTAAAGATAGAACCAATTTTACATTGGGGTTTTGGAATGATCCCTTGGATCATATCAGAGGTTCTGAACAATAAGTCAAACTGTAATTTCTCAAATGGTCATGAGTATGAGTGCTCCTAATGCAGTCACTTGATATGACAGGTGAGATTTTAAGAAAAAAACCTAAAAGTACTTTTAGATTTGATAAGAAATCTCAAGTGTTACTAATATTACACCAGGGTTCTGCCTGGACAGGCTACAGCTGTTACACCATCACTGCAGGTATGAAATGCTGATGATGGGAACTGACTGCGGGAACTGACCCAACCTACTCCTTTGGTTAACTGTATCAGACAGGGAACAATACATCTAGAAAAATCTGAAGAAATTAGATGTTTCCAAGGCCAGGGTGACTTCCTGTCCATGAGATCTTGCTTCCACTATCTGCTGGTTCTTCCAGGAGAATGACCGCATTTCTCTCCGATTTTCTCCACTCCCCAGAATGGATGAAGCAAAAAGGAACAGGGCTGCATCACCTAGAATATTCCATTAACTTGGCAATACTAATCCAGTTGTAGGAAAAGCAGTCCTTTTTAGTGCTGCTCCATGCTCTATGTCCCTTACTTTACATAATAAAATGTGTCACATATATCTTCTTAATTGTGTCTCCACTCCTCCCCATCTTAGTTTCTCCTTTTCTGTCACATAACTTTCATTCAGATGGATTTGAGGGCTGAAGGGAGGGTGAGCTTGTTCCAGGACCACCAGCTCATTGATAACTGTGATCTTTATGAACTTGTACAACATTATTTTGAATATCTTTTGTATTGAGTGTTGTGTACACACTGAGCACATCCCTCTGCACCAAGCACTGCTGCACACCCAGACATCTGAGATGGCCTCACCACCAAACTCCTTCTGTGACTGCATGTCTGACTCTGAAGGAATTGAATGTTGGTAGGTTTGCCATGCTTGCGTGGCAGAGTCCAAGCACCCCTGGGAGCCTTCTAGGCACTGACAGGAGTGACCAAAGAAAGCAGCTGCAGCCACACAGGGGCTGCAGGCAGGGCCAGTGAACCTGCAGAGGTGCAGCCTGGACTGTGAGCACACTGCAGTGAGGCACAGCCTGGATGTTCAGGCTGACATGGCAGCTGGATAGGGACACAAGTAACAGCACCATACCATGCAATGGCTCATTCCCCCAGTTTTTTGCTATGACTCTTGGTTCAACAACCATTTTTTTCTCTGATGGTTCATTTCCTTGCCAGTGTCCTTCACTCTCTCTAGGCTGCCACTGTTGCTGCACACAGATCATGCACATTGCTCCCCTCTCACACCAACCCTTCAAACGTCTTTCCCCTGTAAGAATGCACTGCAAAAGGATGGATCAAAGAGCAGCTTTCATTCCTCCCCTTTTCCATTTGCCCTGACTCATCAGCATTTCCAATCCATCCCTCTTCCACCTCACTGCAGAGCCAAAGGCATTTTGGAAACATATTTGGAAATATCTCTGTGGAGGATTCAAGCACCAGGAGCAAGGATAAAACAAAGCACCTTCCCCCTGAAAAGCCTTGAAAAGGCAAACAATCTCAGTAGGGGAGTTTCCCCACACAACTACTCAAACCTACTCAGGACAGTACTAGGGAGACAGGAAAAAATAAAATAAAGCTTGAGATAGAACACAGAAAAGAACTACATAGTATTCTCCAAGGCGGTAAGTTTGTACTTTATAATTTACACGTGAATTTTAATTTTTAAAGGTATTCTTTTACATCTCTGTAAAAATGCAGAAAATCTTTGTACTTTGTTATCTTATCTATCCTACTGCAATTTTTCCTTCCTAATTGATCTTCAGTAATCACTTCAGATTACCTTGATGAGTGATAACCTATCACACAAGCTTTAATCCATTTGATATATTACTACTGAGCTCCAAGATGCTTTTGGAAGGATGAAAATAACACAAATCAGAAAATGATCACTGAGAAGCAGGTTCAGCTCCATAGGATCTCTTTCCAAGACTCACAAAGAAATTACTTTCAAACTGTATTTGAGTCTGAGACTTAGAACATCTCCTATAATTATATCCTGTATTTATATCAACAGGTCTCATAGAACATATACTTCACATTTCTTACCTTTTTTTTTTAAAAAAAAAATATTGACACTAACAGCAAAATAACTGCATGGACAGTTTCAAAGGGATTTATATCCTAAAGATTACTTTTGCTCTTTCCTTTTTGGCAAATACCCTTTAAACTCATATTCATCTAATAAACCTGCATGCTTATTTTACATTTTCATAGTTATGACATGTAGCTGTTTTGGAGAAGTATCTTGATAACTTATATTTCCATGATCTCATAATGGAATACAATAGAATTCCTCTCCCTGAGAAAGTAGTTTTGGTTTTCTCACCCTTCACTTCCCGGCTATTTACATTTGTCCATACTATTGGAATAAATTGAAAACCAACCAAATTAAAAGACAACATTTAGTTTCAGGCATATTTAAGGCTACTTTGTCAGATTTTAGTGTGTATTTCACATATGTTTTAAGTGTATCTCAGAGTAGATTTGAAAGTATTTCTGCTTCTACTAGGTAATCCTTTAAAACTTTAACATCAACATTTACTGTTGTAAATGCTGTCAAGTATTTGGTTCTCTGTCAGCTAAGCAGAACATCAAGTCAAGTTTCCTTGGTTCACAATGCTCCGTACCATTTATACTTCATTTAACATCTTTTCAACTTGTCAATACCATAAGTGGGACAGGAGTCAAGGCATGAGCGTGTGTGTCTGATGTCTTTTGCAACAGATAATTCAGGGTATCTTAAACATTTTAAGTGCATGCAGTATAGCTTGACACACTGTAACAAAACTTGCTTAACAAAGGGAAGTCGGCAAGTCCAAGATGCTTCGCTAGTGTAAAAAAGATCTAAGACTTTTAAACGGTAAACTTTGTATTTTTGTCTGAATGACTTTTGGAAGCATATTCTCCATCCCTTTCTTTCCTTTATTCCTTTTAAGCAAGCTTAGGAAAGCATGACTAGTTTGTTATACTTTAGTCACTGCAGGCATAGCTGAAGATAACATTTCCTCCTGCCTAAACAGAATTCCTTTGGTACCAACTTCATACTTCCATTTCCAGAAAGAACAGCTATTTGAAAAGACAGACTTTGAATTTGTGATTTTTTTTTTTTTGGTTGCTATGCTGTCTCATTTAACATTAAATTCCTGAACTGTTAAAAAAGAAAAAGGAAAAAAATCACAGAAGGTTTTTCGCTTGTTGCTTTAACATGAAGTATTTACTGCAAGTGTTTTGAAAGTCACTTCTTTTCTGGCTTTGGACTAAGACCCTTCCCAGCCGCCGCTTGTCTGTGGTGTGTAACCAGTAGGGGACACCGGAGAGGGAGCAAAATGCCAGCTCTGCGGAGATCTCTACCATCAGCTTTAACAAGGGTGGGACACAAGGTCTTCTCAAACAGCTGTCACAGCTGTCCTAGTCCTACTCCTACTCACAGGCATGTGTAAAGGCATGAACTCTCCTGATACATTCACCCTCTCATGTGAAACAGTGGGGTTTTTAAGTTTCCAGTAAATTATCCAAGAAAATTCTTTTAGGAGAGGTCTTTGGTTTGCTTGCTACCTGTCCTTTTCATTCTCGTTTCTCTGACTTCTTTCCTCATAGCAAGACTCACTGTGACAAAAACCTGACACCATTACAGCTGCTAAGAGGTTTGTGACATTTCTTTGTTTCTGCTGGGCTGAGTTAGGAAAGCTTCAAGGTCATCTTCAATATAAATCTGATCTTCCCCTACTTATCATTAACAGGGGTGATAACACATTGTGATGCTGATAACCCATTGCAAGATAAAATATCCAGTATATATTTCCTGACAGCATGACATCACACAGATATACGTACAATGAATGCACATCACTAAATTTATGTAATACCAAACTTCATTGTCTATTTAAACCAAGTAATAATTTTAAACCATGCCAATAGAGGCAGGATTCCCAACAGAAGTGCTTATAAATTATGCTTGTAGAAAGCAAGAGTTGTTCTTGCGTATTAGTTTTCTCATTTTGAAAGGAAAAATCCATTAAATTGTGGTCATGAAAACATCTGCTGTTTATAATGCCCATATTTTAGGAGAGGTCAGTTTTTCTGACTCTGAAAATTCTGCCTTTCTGATTGTTTCTATTGTAGGTATATAATTGTGCATTCATCAGTAGAACCATCATAGTGTTATTTCATGGAGGAGTGGAGACACACTTCCCTGACCTTAACCTTAAAGAAATCGTGCATTTTTACTTGTGAACTAAGAGTAGGCAAGAGGACAAGTGAAAAAAATATCAAAATGTCTAACAATGTAGTGAGAAAAGTGCTCAAACAAGACTGAGTTTCCAAGGTATAGGCCTATTCTTATTGCACCTCAAACTGATATAAGGCTTTTAAAAGAAATTAGAACTGTTGCAAGTATTTTTCTCTTTAGGAAGACAGATAGAAATTCAGAGAGATGCTTTGGCATTTTCCTAAAAATCAATGGTAACCTCCCAGACTGGGATTTTTGTTACACTTACACATTGGCTGAAGTTTTCTGAATGGTAGAAATCTAAATCAAGTGACAATATGCTCTATTATGATTAATACAAATATACTGATAGCCTATACCACAAGAAAAATACATAAAATTTCTTTCTACAGATGAATATAAGGTTCACTTTCCCCCCAGCCTTTTTGGTATCTGTATTTGAGCTCTTCATCTGGAATTTCTTTAAAGGAAATTGCAAGAATGAGGGATGTGATTGACCTTGACTTAGGGTAGGCATCTAAAATAAGTCAGACTAATCACAGTCTGCTTCTCTCTAGCATCCAAATAGGCAATCAAGGCAACTAGCTAACAGAATTAACTGATATATTTCAGGCAACTTAAAAGAAAGTAATTTCACTGAGGATTGGAAGCACAGCCTTTTCAACTCAGTAGTTGTATCAGTCACAGTTTGGTAAGACAGTCAAACACCCTTTGGACTTTTTATGCCTGGACACTCAAGTTTCTCCTATACAATATTGTTGTAGTGCAAAAAACAAACAAAAAGAAAAAGTAAAACATTGAGATTAGTATCTGGCTGTGGTTTGAGTCCTTCCTAGCAGAACGCAGGCAAACTGTGCTGAGTGGCAAAATATTAATCTCTACTGCAAAAACCCTAAACTTTTTTGTTGCCACTAAAAAACTAATGGTTATTGCTAATTTGACATTGGTTTTCAACATCTGCAGAAAGCAGGAGGTTAAACAGTCAGCAGCCACACAATGGCTCCCATCTGGAGCCTAGGGACATTCTCCCTGACACATGGAATCACAGGATGCTTAGGGTTAGACAGGACCTTTAGCTCTAACCCCACCATGATCCTTTACCTTGCACCGAGACAGCAGAGAGGCTGGAAGAGAGAGCCCATTGTGCTCAGTAGCTGGCTAAGTTTGAAACTGAGTCTCAGAAGAGAAACATGAGTTTTTGGCAGATGGAGGGTAGAGCTCTGAGAAGCTTGCAGCAAGATCCGTGCTCACATGACAGACACTATGCCACATTTACTCACTTTATCCTACACTTCACAAACAAATTCTGATTTCTCACTGTAAATAAGTTCTCTGAATAACAATATCTTCATTATCTACTATTTCCTTCTGTGTAGTAGTCTCGATTCCACTTTGACAAAGAAAAAGGGTATTTGACCTCTCTTTTGTTTCATCTTATACTTATGGTTATATTACAACAACATCTGAGTGGGTTTGTTAATTTTTATTATTTAAAAAAGCCACATCTGGGGAAACTCTATATGCTGCTGAACATTGCAGTTAATCTTTTCAGTACCATAAACTAATGATTGCACGTACTAAAAATCTCTTCCGCTTTCCAGAGAGAAATAATTGAGATGAGAAGAAATATAATAGCACTGAAGATTTAATGGCCTAAGGTGTGAAAAATTACCTCCAATGCCAGAATGAAAACCAATGGTTGACAGCCAGGCTCTGCTGGATTAGCCAACCTGATCTGCACTGAAAACAGTTTTCTTAGGCCCTAAGGCAAGAAATTCTGGACAAAGAAAGGACTACTTTACCCTGGAGGCACAAGTACATTTTTATGACCTTGCACACAGTAACACAAATACAGAAAAAGCATACCTAATTTAAAAAAAAAACACTAAATTCACATCAAAACATAACACTTCATTGCCATACTTCTTCCTCTGAGGAGACAATGAGATAACAAACAGCATCTGACAGATATTTAGTCGCATTGCCTGATGCGTGAAGTCCAGTAATGGAAAAGTAGAGCAGTAGAGGTGGTATAAAAGGGGCCAGACAGATATTTCCAGCTTGCTCTCTGAAATGAAGACCCAAGGGAAAAGGGAGAAGAAAAGGAAAGAAACTTCTTGCAGGGA
The DNA here is from genome assembly GCA_035583185.1 of Anabacerthia variegaticeps. Lineage (NCBI taxonomy): Eukaryota > Metazoa > Chordata > Aves > Passeriformes > Furnariidae > Anabacerthia > Anabacerthia variegaticeps. The sequence continues at coordinate 7,825,345 of JAWWEW010000001.1, read as the reverse complement.
AATTTTGTAAAGTAAGCAATTTTCTAAAAAAAAAAAAAAAAAAAAAGAAGTAATGCATTTTGACTTGCAGTTAACAAAGTACAAACGACTAAATAGATTTGAAAATGTTATATTTTTCTTTAGAGGGCATTCTAACATGAAAGATACTGTGCAAAGGCAAAAGTATAAAACTAAAATCAAAACAAGCTCCCCAGTCCACCTCTAAAATTACATAGCCTTGAATGAACTTCAGAACTGAAACGCTTTAAAGCTGTTACCAGACTTTATCTCTTGCACTTTTGTCTCTCCATAACTGGAGAAGTAAAGCAGAGTTAAGATTCTACTTCTCCACAAGAGGATTTTTCCCCAAATTACAGTTTGTTAAATACACTCAGCTCTGTAAGATGAACAGAACACCAATGGAAAGTCAGTTTTTGCTAAGAACTATTTTTACACTTCTCTCTTGCTCCTAGCCAATTACAGATGCCAACTTTTAAAATATACACAATATTAATCACAAAGAAAAAATTACAAAAGAACAGTGTTAAAGAACAGTATTGTTCCAAGTAACACACAAGCCTGAAAGCAGAAAGTGATTGCTAAACTTCTAAATGCACCAAAATTTGGCATGCTATCCAGCAGGGATTCAGGCTCTTTTGCTGGAATTTGTCTTACAGGAGTAGAGTTATTTCCCTGTGAATTAAAATAATTAACATTGAAGCCTTTCAGCAAAATTCACTTTTGACCTACATTTGAATTTTTTACTGAAGTTTGGTTTCTGCCTACCTATTCTTCAGCACACATTCAAATTTCCTATGGGGAACAAAGATAAACACCAAACTTCAATTTCTCTTCAGTTGGAGCATGAAACATTCTTAATCTGTAGTACTTTTGCAGCATATTTTGGGAATAACAGCTTTGGTGTGTGGGTTTCCTCTCTACTTCTCCCTCAGTGGGTAACCCTCCACTGAGCACATCAGGTTCCTGACTTTCCTGATGCCCACCTTGAATCCTCCCCCTGCTCAGCCCACTGGGCTTCTCCCAGCGTGGACCAGTTCAGCCTCCTGGCAAAACAAGTCACATCAAAGATTGGCTCCTTCTGAGACACAAACCCCAAAACAACTGCCCAACTTTTTGCTCTTTCAGAGCTTAAGCGTTCCAGACTAGTAGCCTCTTCTGGATTTGGCAGACTTCCTAGAAAATAAAATACTATTGCCTCACACAAGACTTAGCTGACAAAACCAGCAGGCAGGGATCTTGGGACAGATGTGATTTCTTGCAAAGGAGGCTCTGTTGGAGACCAGCTTTCCCTCGCTCTCGCAATCAGTGCTGCTGCTCCCTGCAGAGGCAGCAGGATGCCATCCCAAAGGGCCAGCGGTTCAACTGCATATGCATTTTAGCAGAAGCCAGGGGCAGGAGAAGGGAAAGCCAGATTTGTTTGCTCCTCTCTCTCTCCTTCCTCACGGCCAACAGGAAGAAACGATTTCTAGCAAGAAGAAAGGCGTAGGCTTCATACTATCTGCTCTTTCTGAAGTACTTCCAACATGTGAAATTTGGAACGAAGCAATGCGGATCAGACTAATAAAACTCATTGTTTTCCAAGAGACTCCTTTTCCAGGTAAAATAATCTCAGTTTTACTGCTAATTGCAAGAGTCATGGTGAACAGCGTGAAATTGCCCATCAATATCCAGTTTTCCTCCCTCATGGTTTATTTTACTGCTACTGTGCTGCAGTTTTATTAGCACAATTCTTGTAATACTGGACACATCATTGTCACAACATTTTAAGCCTGTGCTAAACAAACACACTGAAGGCCTGTTGGTGCCAAAACCAATCCAGTCATTAATTTAGCTCCAAGATGCCAACTAAAAAGGCAAAACTAACACCTGATAAAATAATCAGATATTTTTGAGGAGTGACCCATGTCTGCCCTTTGCTTTACCAATAAGAGGGATGAAGTTCTTTTCTTTACAATGCCTAGACTAAGCAGATCCAAATTCTGCAGCCTTTGGAATATTTAATTGTATTTTTCATTTTTTAATTCAAAAATATTCCTATTACAAAGTGTCAATTATGAGATATTATATGAAGAATTGTGACATGGCAAAAGAGACATGACTGAGTGCAACACAGCACAGGGTGTCCTGTTTGACTTAACTGCTTTTAATTAGAAATGAGATGGTATGAATTGTCCATGAATTCATAGTCTATAAAGTTAAAATAAAAAAAAAAAAGAAAGAAAGAAAGAAAAAAAGTCAGTTGCTTCTTTAGGGAAGCAGTCTGAATCTTTTCCAGGGGTATATTTCATATTCAGTACAGTGCTATGAAGCAGCTGAGCCCAGCAACTTACAGATAGCAGAAATTACTCTCTATTCAGTTTGAAGAAAAAAAAAGGGTGTCTATATAAATGCTGCTCCTCATTATCACGAGGGTGATAGCTATTTCAAAAACAAACAAAAAAACCCCATGTGGGCATCTTACACATTTATTTAAAATATTCAGAACGTGAGGTATTAAAGAAATCTCATCAAGCACCATTAAAATTAAAGGAAGAATACTAAATTCAAAAACTAATTGGCCTTGAGGGATTTTTTTTTTTTAACTTCAGTTTTACAAAAGAATTTAGAAAATGTGAATGCACCTGAAGCACCTTCATTTATGAGCATTCTCTCATTCACAGAATTAAACAATGAATCCATGGAAGTACCACCCACATGTGTAGCAATACAGTATATTATGAAAGCATAAACCAATTTAGAAAGCCCATACTTACACTTAGATAATGAGTATATCAGGTTTTTCTTGACCATGTAGTGTGTCAGAAAACACAACAGCAGCAAAAGAAAATGAAAGAAATCTGTCATGGTAGTTGTAAGTCATGCAAGAGTAAAGCCTGATGGATGTGAGCGAGTCTCTTTGCGATGACCCTTCTTTAGACCTACTGCTACCATTACTGACACAACCGTATTCTGTCCCAAGATAAATGATTGTCACTGATAAGATGAAATAAATAGACAATCAACTACCTGATCGAAATTCTCTCTACTTTTTCTCTTTTTTTGGTGGTACTATTTAATCACTGATTGATTGACTGACTGGCTGATTTGAAAGCAGGGTCAGTTTCTGTCTTTGCTTTGGGTTATCTTCCTGACAATGGGGGCTCAGCCATAGCTGGAAGCATCTGAGATCTTCTGACCTGTATTAAGATTTGAGAGTCTCGTATTCCTGATTCTCATAATAATGAGCTAGTGAGATACAAACAATGCTCATTTTCTGTACAGACAGATACACTCCACCCTCATTATAAAACTATTTTCAAAAGCCAAGGATATTGAATGCTATAACAGTAATGTCAGCTCTCATGATTTAATCATGAGGCACACAAGTTTTTCGTTTAAATTTGATGTTCTCATGATCTCAATATTTTTCATGCAAATCTTGTTATTTCTGCATCCTTTCACACTCCAGCTTAAATTGCTTGTCAATTGCATTGCTCTCCTTGAGTGCAGTGCTTCCGAGATTCACCGGTATGATTTTACTCATCTATTTATAACTATTACTTTAGCTTTTTAACTTTTAAAGAAGATGTTATACATCACCCAGAATCTCTTAACTGAGCCAGATGAGTTGGAAGCAATATTTTGGTATTGTTTGAGGGAAGGCTATTGCAGAAACAGTCTAATTTCCAGTATTTAAATTAGCCCAACAGTGGTGCTCAGAAGAACTGACAGAAGCAAAAGGACAAAAGAGCAAACAGAAGAAAGAGACAACATACAGGAAGTTAATAGCAATGTCCTATTCCAAATATGTCTCATGAGAAGAGGACAATGCATTTCATCTCTACTGCACCTCAAAACATGACAGCCTCTGGTCCTTAAGTCAGCAGCGACTCCTCTCACTCCTGCTTTTGGAAATTCTCTATCCCTACCCGCCCATTCTGCAACCAGGTGGATTTTGGTGCCTTAACCCTAAAACATCACAATCTTTTGTGTCTGTGAGACTGAGACCTAGCCCATATACCCAAGCCATAAAAATATTTTCTTTCCTTGCTAAACAAGGAGTCATCAAAGGATTCTAACAACCTGCATGTGTAGCTATGCTCAGGCTGAGTCTAATTAAAACCAGTTAACTAAAGCTGACCAGGATGGCTCCAAGGACTCATTCTTGTAGGAATACTGGCAGGACCAAGGAAACCACACAAAGTAACTCAGTGTTTTAAGCATTATGAACAGCACAGTGACACCAGACACCACCAGAACAATTGAATGTGAATATTTGATAATCAAAAAGGAAAATATATCTATGTTCTAGGAACAGTAGCTTCCAGTGTTGCTACTTCTCTCTGCTCTCATAACCTAAAGAAATAAAACAGGCATGCCCTTGTCCTCTCTCTGCCCATTTGTCAGTTCTTTTATAAATAAATAAATGTCAGTAAATCAGCAGAAAAGTGAAGATTCCCCACTGGTCTGTGGATTAGACATGTAAATCCAAGGCTGCAGCACCGCTCAGTACTCAGCTGCTCTGTTTGGTCCACCAGCTGTCCCTGAGCTGGTGAGCAATTCGGTGCCACCTGCAAGGCTGGTGCTGCTGGGCCTGTCTGTGGTTAGAAAACTCAGGAGTGAGCACAAGGTGATCTGGAGATTCAGGGATGCAGTAGTCAAGGGTTAGAGACAACGGGATAGGAGATGCAAGCAGGGGCTGAGTTTACTGTTGTCACAGAGCACATAAGATGTGGATTCACAAAAAGTTATGATTCTTTAGTTCCTCCATTTACAGAATAATATCTTGTAGGACTCACTCCCACTGGGCCTACAGTCCCTTTCTGAGAGGTTTCCACATCATGTGCTGTCATACCATAGCAATACTTCCTATCATTTCTGGATAGGAATAGGTTTTTTGTGTAGCTGCCTAATTGGAAAAAACATATTTTAAATAAAATCAAACTAGCTCATTTTCCTCCTCTTGGTATGAAATACCAAGAATAAATAAACACAGGCTCTGTACCTTTTCATAATTTTAAAGAACTATGCACTTGCACAACTAGTGCAGTTCTAAAAAAAATTGTATGACTGTACAAAATCATCAGCACAACTCTAGATTAACAAAACAACCTCACTAAAAAAGAAAGAGAAGTTTTATATATACACACACTAAGCCCCCAACACTGAATTATCATCTTCCCTGGAGAAAGCATTTTTTTATTAAAAGTGCTCTAAATGAATTAAATTATTGATGAAAAAGAGGACAGAGCAAAACTAAAAAGCAGTAAAACTGCTGAGCATCAGCAAGAGATAAAATATGATTTATGTACATATGGGCCAGAACAATTATTTTGCAGTCTCCTTTTAGGCTTGTCTAAACACATTCTTTGTACAGGTAGAGAGAAAGAAAAATGGAATGCTCAATCAAAGCACATATCACTAACTCTCTTTGGGTGCAGGAGAGATTTTTGATTAAGCTTGTCCACTGGATAAGCCTAGCAAGAGTTGAACATATCAGAAAAAAGTGATCTTTGTCTTTCATTTCAATTTTGGAAATAATGAAGGTTAGGAACTATAAACTTAAAGCAGTCAGAGATCTGCTCCATTTGTGCCTTAGAGGAGGGAAAAGGCACAAAGTCTGAACATAGTAACTTTTCTTGAATGACTTACATACAGATGATCTGTTTGGAATAGAGACACCAATGCTCTGTCCCCCAGGACTTCTCATACATGTAGGCAAAAGTGATTTTTAATGTGTGCATGCCCAGGGGGCACAGCCCAGGCTTGGGATAGGACTCTTCCCCTAAAAGAAAGGGAGACTTAGGGGGAAAGAGCAGAAAGTGACTGCAAGAGAGGAGAAAGCTCTCTAAGTGTCAGGATATTCTCTCCTTCCATCACTGAAGCTACAATGGCATAAGGAGGGTGACAGCCCCTTCCCTCACCCCCAGCTCTTTCCGTCAAAGTCAGCAGTGCCAGAAGCTCAAGGTGATGCTGTCCTGGACTGTGCAAAGGACACCTTTGCACAGGCAGAGGGATGGCCTTCAAGGGCCCCTGGATGCATGGCTCTCCTCAGGCTCTGCTGGAGGAGAAAGGGAGGTGAAAACAGGGCTGCCTTCATCATCCAGGAAAGAAATAGGACAAAAGCAGAGCAATGTAGCGTGACGAAGAAGGGGTGCCTGCTCAGTGAGCTGGGACAAAGGCTTGTAGAAATCTGTCAGAAATATCATAAGGAAAAGTATAGAGTTATTACCATTTCTATAGTCCCCAGGATCCTCCGGTGGCAGAACATTTTCAATGATTGTTTCTGTTTGGTGGAATCAATTATCTCCTGATAGATTCTCCTTCCAAGCTTAAGATTGCATTTAAAAACTCATCTGCTTTCTGAATTCTAATTGGATATGTTTTGAACTGTAGATTTTTGGGTTGAATATTTTGCTTATGAATCTCTTTATATTTCAAAGTGGTTGCCAAACCCATTTACATGTCTGCATGGTATAAACTGTTCTACATGCAGTATACAATTTAACTTGGATATCTGCTTTATTAAGCATGGTTTGATATGCTATCAAAGTGAGAAACAAAAAGACAAAGCTGAGAAAGATGAAGCTTATTAATGCTTATGTATTTTTAAAGTCACACTTGTGCCTTGGAAGCTTGATTTATTATTTCAATAGACATTCAGATGTGCTAGAAATAGTATTATTATTAATTTTATTTCAGACAGCAAAGTGAAAATGAAGGGGGGGAAGGGAAATAAATTAAAATTGCCCTTTTTATTTTTCATTGTTGAATCAAGCAGTCTTATATGTAGCTGATATTATATGTGCATAATACAATTCCTCCTGAAGGATGCTTCACAAAAAAGAATAAATCCACATAACATACCGATGCCTTCCTTACTCAAATCACTTGGAAATGTAGTGGGCATTTTTCTGGCTAATTAGGAAAACAAGCTGATATTCGGTATGAGGACATGAGACTTGGTCTGTTTGTGTAAATACACATTTGCAGGAGGTGCTGTCACACTCCACCCCAGCAGTGCCTGGCCTTGTCAAAGAGCTCTGGCCGAGAGGCAATTTGGAGCCCAAGTGCCACTGGAATTGTGGACAAAGCTTTCCTGCCGTCCTCAAACAAAGAGAGAGCTGATTGCCTTTCTCAGCTCCATGCCTTGCTCTTGTCATCCAGGGCTCTGCTAACTCCCGGGGAATAACAAGAGGCATGTCCTGTGAGTCTGCTGCTGAAGGCCATCTTAAACTGGAGTGGGTGGAAGGGGGAGCGTTCAGACAATCCATAGGTATCACCTGTTCTGGAATGCATTATGTGGTACAGTCGAACCATAATTAATGCTGTACGAGCAGTTATTTTACAGCTGCTGATTTTGTGCATGGATTGAGGTGCTTCAAAGTATGGATAAATGTAGAAGTGAAATATTAATAAGAAAAAAAAAATCAGCTTGGGGTTTACAAATTCCCCCTTATGATGTGAACTCTAGGAGGAGCCACTGCATCTACCTCAGTCCAGAAGAACTCAAGTAATTTTATGTAACTTTTCCTTGCAATTTCATGCTGGTTTTCTTTCTAACGCCTCTCTCTTACAGAAATCTTTCCTCAGACTGTACTTCAGAAGGTTATGGCACAATACAATAATTGCAACACTTGATTAAGGGATAGGAGGGTTCGTTTGTTTAAGTTTGAGATTTGAATTGGAAGATGCTTCCAGATTTTCCAATTTTCATAAGCAAAGCATGCTTAGTAAAACTCCTATAAAACAATGTGAGTTTTAACTTGGAGAACCAAGTTCATATTACAAGAAAAAAATAAAAATCTACTTTTTAGCAATGTTAAGCACTTAGAAGCTCAGAATATGACAGAAAAACATCATGCCCTAGGAGCTCTGGAAAACCCCACACTTACAGGGCTCACATATTTCACTCTGCTAATTAGTGTGCTGTTTTTCAACAATACTTCCCATTTGAAACACTAATTTGCTCTTATTTGCCAATCTATAGTTGATTATGTGCTATGCCTGTTATACAGTACTTCATCCCAAAATAACAAATAGCATTGATGACATGTTTGTTAGCAAACATCTGATGAAGGAAAAATAATAATTCTTTTCATGCACCAGATCACTACAATGTCTGACTCAAAAAATTTCATTTAAAATTAATGTTCAAAAAACCCAAACAAATCAATATTGCAAGCATATCAGAAGGTCAGAGAATGTTTTTGCCTTTTGAATAGAACATTGCCCCTGCTGCTTGATGTGGCCAGTCCCTCAGACCCCAGAACATTCCCTCACTACTCGCTGGCTCCTCTTCAGTGCTCAGGGCCAAATTGCACCTAAAGGCTATGACAGTGCAGCTGTTTGCACATTACAAGGTACTCTGGCACATCTTAAGATGAGATAAAAACCTTCCAGTCTGCCTCACTAAGGGTTTTATTATTTCCCAGACCTTTCCTCTGTAGCATAATGAGAATAAAAGCCTCTGAGATTCACAGATCTAACATAAGGTACCATAATGCATAAAAACCCCCAGCATCTTGTTCTTCAATAAAGAACCCAAAGATGTCACAAAAAAAAAACAAGGAAGAAGGAACTGACATTAGACAAAAGAAGCTATTTTCCTTGAATAAAAAAAAAAATCAAAAAAAAAATCAAAGTTTGAGCCTACAAGAGATTTCAGGTTTTAAAGCCAAAAACCTGCATTATCAGCAAACAAGTAGCAACAACTTAAGGATCCCAAAATACACTAATATTAATACTAGAGCTCTTCTATAGGTGACTTAATGCTCATTCAGTCTGATTCCTTTCAGAAAGATATGTATTCTGTTATTTAATTATCACAATATTGTCAACAGCTTTACCATTCATTATTCTAAATACGCTTCTCTATATATTCTTCTTTGCCCTCTACAGTATTTTTACAAATGCCTATTGCTAAAACTCACAATTCTCTCCTCCCCTACCCAATAGTCCCAGGATGCAGTCATTTCTTTCATGCATTAAATTTAAGGATGAAGGAGAAAGAGCTTGGTGGTCACTGTGTTGTTTGCATTCCCATTTGGATTACTGCTTGAAAAGCCTGAGCTTTCTGCACTATTACTGAGACTGAAGTAACTGCCAAAACTCAGAGAAGTAAGGTTTTCTATTTTCTATCTAGTCAAAAATACCTGATAAGCCCTTTATGCCTATATAGCTGTCATTATGCCCAGGAAGAACTTCCACTGGTCTAATTAATAACAGTGCTTCCAGATACTGATGCTCAAGCAGAGATTAAAATTGCTTAAAGATGAGGGTGAACACTATTTCACAGATGGGAAGAAATTATTTGATTAATTGGTTTGCAGAAGATTTCAAAAAGAGAAGGAAATATAAAATTCATCTGATTCAGATGCCAGTTATTTTTAGATTACTATATTTTTGCCTGTAAATGTATCTATACACATGTATTACACACACTAACACATATGTATCTCTAAGGACCATTTAAGCTAAAAAACGTGTTCCAGAAAAACATTATTTTTAAGGGAACTAATATTCATGTGTTTAACTTGTACCTCTAAATGTAGGAATATTAAGTGCTATTTTGAAATCTAAATATCACAGCACAGTTTTGGTTTAGAAGAGACCTTAAAGGTAGTCTAGTTCCAACTGCCCTGCCATGGAATGCAGCCATGTGAGCAAGTACATGCTTCCCCCACACCCCACATTCCATCAGCCCCAGCTTCCCATCATCCACCATATATTTAGACTATTTCAAATGCAGGTACAGGGGGAAGAGAAGGAAAAGGTACAGCCCGACGTTACCTTTTCCAAGTTAGAAAATGGAAGGGCATCTTCAGGACAGTGATAAGTTCCTCCAGAAGATAGGAGGACAGAGCATGTGGATTTGTACACATAAACACATTCCGCAAATGTATGGAATCACAGAGGAGTCAGTTTAGTCCATATTGGGAACAAGAATCACCTATTCATTATTTTCATGCTCTATATGATGATCGAGTAGCAGCCTCCTGTGCAAAAGACTTAACACAAACCGAGTCACCAACACACTTTGGGACCTTCTCCTACCCCACAAGAAGACAGGGGTGGGCAGAGTTTGTGCAAGGTGGTGAAGAGTGAGGAGCACAATTCTGAGGAGGAGGAGAAGCAGTTGAGGGAGTTGGGCTTGTTTAGCCTGGAAAAAAGGAGACTCAGAGGGGACCTTATTGTTCTCTACAACTACCTGAAAGGAGGTTGTAGCCTGGTGGGGTTGGTCTCTTCTCCCAAGTAAAAACTGACAGAACAAGAGGAAATGGCCTCAGGTGGCATCAAAGGAAGTTTAGATTTGATACTAGTTAAAAAAAAAAAAAAATTCACCAAAAGGGGCAGTAGGACATTGGCTGCCCAGGGAAGTGGTCGAGTCACCATCCCTGCATGTGCTTAAAAGATGTGTAGATTTGTTCCTTATGGACATGGTTTAGTGTTGAACTGGGCAGTGTCAGGTTGGTGATGTCAGAGGTCTTTTCCAACCTAAATGATTCTGCAATTCTCTATCCTGAGTGAGTCCAGAGAATGGATTTAATTCCTCCCCTACATGCCTGCTGAACAGATGCATCTTTTACTCTCACATATGTGTTTGTTTGTCCATAGCTTCCAAACACCATTTGATTTATTGAGTCAATTCATCAACTTGGGTCAGGTTGAGACATAAATCTGTGTCCTATACCCACATAGCTAATATGCTTAAAGTAAAGTAACAAACACTGTGCTTCCAGATAAGTATAGTGAATACAAAACCTCACAAAACAGCTGAATGTGTGTGGACTTGATGAGAAAGAACAATGCTCTGGGACACAATAATCTTTTCTGTTGATAACTTATTCCAAAAGTCTACTGAATTTTGAGTGTTCCTTATATTCCAGTGTCTTCTCATGTGTAATACACATAAGAATTTCACTCTTGAATTCCAGATGGACATCCAAATCATTTGATATTTTTAAGCCATAGTTTTGGATATCTTAAAAAAACTGTTCCTCATTTTGAATCTTTTTACAATACTTGGAGTCCTGCAATAAACTGTAGGCCATATTTCCTAAACTCAGAATTTATGTGGATCTCACAGAATGTGCCTGTGAAACTTAGCATGCACAAAATAAATTAGTGAATTACCTTTTTTTTGGTAAAAACAAATGCATTTATTTTGTACACATTTGAAAAATCATTAGTCCACAATTTTCAGGGGAAGTTTCAATTACCACATTAAAAATTTACTAGCTTACTTAAATGCAGCCTGCTCTTCAGTTAATGAATCATAACCTCTATTGTTCCTATCCATTATACTATCCATTATAAAGAGTCAGTGTTTTCTTGAAGGCACATGTGAAGCAAAAGCTGGCATAACTCAATGTACTCAAATATTTGCAACATTATGTTGCAACCATTACATTCCAGCCCTTTGCGTCTACCACAAAGCTTTCTGATTTAGGGCTCAGGTTAGACTGCTTGCTACTGATATTCCAGCATCCTTATCCCTGACTATGCTAGCACCACTTCAAAACCCACAATGCTGGTGGACAGCAGTATCACAGCACTCACCAGATGAAAGCCTAAGTGGAGGTCTATCTATAGTCACTTGTCTAGTTTTACCCAAATAGTTTGATGCAGTGGAGTGTTGAGCTAAAGGAATCATTATTTTCAAATGCAAGTGTTCTGCCTTAAGAAGAGGAGGCAGAGAAATGGGGGTGGGTGGAAAAATCTACATTCTGCTAAGCAAAATAGATTTTTGTGACTAATTTACAAGGTACCACCTGAGGTTCTGGTTTTCATGTTCCTAATTTGACATGAGAGAGGCTCAGACTGTCCCAAAGTCTGCTGCTTCTGCCATAGTCACAACAGCGCATTAAAGAGCTAATTTTTGTCCCTACAGATCATCAACCCTTCTGCACTATGATAGTGTAGCTAGTGAGCTGTAACCTAAACCAGTTTCAACAGTGCTGCAAAACAACACCGAGCAAGAAGCAATGTTTGCAACCTTCAGGGAATTAGAGAAAAGGCTAAATACTATACTCGGCTGAGAACGCAAGTTTTAACTAAAAATATCAGAGATTATGTTTTTCAGCCTGGAGAACACAAACTGAACATCAAGGGACAAGATAGAAAACAAGATTTTTTTTTCCTCCAATTTTGTTTTAAATGGAGAAACAAGGAAATCCTGATGTAGCATTTACTCCTTTGCCTGAGTCATAAATGTTTTGGATCTTAGACTGAAACAATTCCTTTGGTACTCTTTTGAGCAAACGTGTTTCCCAAAATGGTGCCTTGTGGTTTGTTTCATGCATCTCTAGAACGCAAAAATTATGCAAGTCTTTACTTCAGTCAGATTGAAGTCTCCAATCTTCTACTTTAGCATTCTATTCTAACCCAAGCTCCCTTTGTCTTTTAAATGAATGTACCTCTTCCTAGCCTGAACCCACAGAAAAAGCACAAAAACAGCCAAACATAAAAACATGACTAAGACATGAAAGCCGTTATTCACTTTGCCCCTACACTCCCTGCCTCTTAATCATTCCTCTTGCACCTGACTTAAACTCCTTGGGACCAGATCAGACACTGATTTTGTATTTGTGCACTGCTTGGCACAATTGTTTTCAATTGCTCCTTTTACACTAATTTAATCTCCCACCTGCCGAAAGATCTGTAAACTCAGCATAAGAAAAGTCCAAGATGCAATCACTAATGTTCTCCATTGCAACACTTTGTATTTCTGCATCCACTTCATGAATCTTTCATCTTTTCAAGTAGAGGACAGAAATTCAATGTCACTGCTGCTTTGATCTTCTGACATAACAGAGCCCAGAAAATATTTCTACTGCTGATATCCTCATATATGCTTTTGAGGACACCTACAGCTGCTGACTGGCCTGGAGAGGTCTCAGAGAAAGCACACCATATATTTAAGTCCTGAATTTACATTAGACTAGTATATAAATCTCTGATAGAAGACTTGCATTGTTGACATAATACACTTTTCAGAAAGTGACAGCAGTAGGTACAGAAATACAAAGTGAAACAGCATTGTGGCTTTCAGTCTCTGTTTCAGTGAGCATTTTGAAAAAGGCATTCATGGAAACATAGTGAAAACCAGAGCCAAATTGTTGAGCAGTAGGAGTCTTGTTATGTACATCAGTTATAATTAGGAGGTCAGCTGGTTATCACACTGATCTGTGGACTAGAATAGGAACAGTTCATCTGATTGTGTTTGTCTTGTGCTGTTAAAAACACCCACTACAGAACAGCATTAGAGAGTTTTCATACTCACATTAAGGCTCTAGAGCACAAGGAAGCCTTCCATTACATCGTCTGCACACATAAAACAACATTCACCACCTGAGGTTTTGGTTTTCCAGGCCATTGTTCTATGATTTGTGTATTTTGCCAAATTAGCTATATATATATTTATACACCTTGTCATAGCTGTGTCTGGAGTTTCAAGGAGAAATGTAATATTTCTTGGTTACCTTGTTTACCTGGATAGTCTTGTGCAAAACAGCTATAAAGCATTTTCAAAACAGAGTGGTATATTGTTACCTTTGCTATAAGAAATAGCAAGACAAAGCATTGGAACACCCAGCACAACTCTGTCTTTAATTCCCTGGAAAACACCAGCAGTTTAAAAGTCAGCAACATGCTGACTGGTAACAGAAAACCTGAGCTGGAAGAGAGGGCTCATTGTTTTCATTCAGATTGCAACACTAATTAGAATTCCATATTATACATTTAAACTGATTAGTTACACATATCTATTACAGGCAACAAACTTTCACTGAGTACTCTGCAAGCACTACTGACTAAAGAGAACTTGAAAAGACTGTCAAGTTGGACAAATTATTTTGCTGGGACCAGAGAAAAACATGGAGGATACCAAAGGCAGCAAGAAGAGATCTGAGAGACAAGTAATGGAAAGGAAACAAAAGAATGATGTCAACTAGCAAGGAGGAGGAAAGACACAGCAAGTAGGATCAGAATGAGAAGGAGGAACAGGAAGAGCACATGAAGAAGTTTCTCTCTGCATTAGGAGAGTAATGGTGAAAGAGGGGACAATTCAGTCTTTTGAGTTGACCACCTCTAATCTGAAGCCTCATTTTTGCTCAGTGACTCCAGGGGCACTGGAGGCTTAAAAGCTGTGCCCAGAGAAGCTCTGGCATAAAGAAAACGTAAAAATGGTTCACTGCTCCAGAGCAGGGGCCCTGCAAAGTGAGAAACATCTCAGCTGCAATGGTTCTGCTGACAGAGCACCCATAATAAAAAAAGTGATATGTTTAAACAATAAAATAACCCATGGATTCAAGAACCTTTTATTCCTTACATTCTCTTAAGGTGAACTATTACAGCTACTTGATAAGGTATCTCACAAACAAATGACACCAGAGTGTTTTCTCCCCAAATGCTACTCTAACGTTACAAATTCTCTCCTCTGCTCTAGGTGCAGTGATGAGACAGCTTCTCAATTGCCTTTTGTGTTTCTAAAGGTGTCCCCAAAATAGCAGCCCTGTTCACAGCTGCTTGAAACATATGAATATGTAAAGTCCCTAAATGACCTCTTCTCTTTTTGGAGAAATGTAGTAACAACAGGGCATGATGCTTAAACATCTGCTACATTCTGCCTAATTCTACTGATGATTCAATGCAAAACCTAAGTATCTTATTTTCCCTCCAAACTTTCCCTTGCCTTTGGCTGATTTGGTCTCCATTCAGCTGGTGTATGAGATGGGCCGTTACAGAGATCTGTGCTGAGGGGCTTTTCAAAGCAGAGTAAAATGTTTGTCTTTATGAAAGTTACCTCCCAAAGAATGAGGAGTTTCCTGCGAAGGTTTTAAATATGGAATTTTTCCTCCCTACAAATTATGGACGAATCTAACTTCTCCTCCCCCCTCCTTTCTCCAGTTGACATCCTCAGTTTTCTTTTATGAAGTAATTTTAATTTACACTTAGAGTATTTTTCTAAAGCCAGTTGTAGACTTGGTAGGAAGCATGCCAATTCCATTATCCTAGAAAGTAACTAGAAGTGGATATTGCAAAAATAAAAATAAAAAAATGCAGTAAATATCCATTCTTGTCAGACCAATTCTACCCTTCCTTTTCCCTTTCCCCAGAAGATTACCAGTTCACACTTGACAAGTTTGCAGCAAGAGCAGATACACAATCAGGTGAATGTATCATTCTGTCAACCAGACAAGGCAGAAAAACATACTAAGGACTACCTAAAGATTATAATCAGCTATCTTGCTTGGACACCAGGAAATATTTCACTGCAGTTGCATAGAATACAGCCAAGTCCAACCTGCTTTGCTCTTTGATAGGCTTGTAGAAGGCAGCAGATACAGGTAGATAAGCTGGTCTAGTTTTCTTCTGCAAGCAACTAGTCCACATCAACCACAGTAACCAAAAATGTGCACAAATCAGTATCTAATATAGTTAGTCCTATAAGAACTGAAGAAGTTATCAACGTGCTATCAGTGTGTGGTATATGTTGTATATCTGTGACATCTCATCATACCCTTGTGATCTTCATCTGAGCCTCAGAAAGAAAGGGAAGATTTTTCCAAGCCAGGTTGCTGCCTAGGCTTCATTTCTCAAACAACTTGATATATCTGATGGTGAAGATAAAATTATATTCTTGCAAATATTTCTAAAGCCCAGTTCCATTTCATGTTCCACAGATGCATGGACACCTCCTCTCCCCTTAACACTGTTAACACTTCTGTTTTCAAATAAGACCTGATCCCAAGCAAAGCTGTTTGCTTCTGGGGATGGAAGCTTCATATGAGTTCCTAAGTTCCTTGTATTAAGTCACATAAAGGGGTATAAATTTGCAGAGCAAAAGTTACCAAAGAAAGTCAGTTAGACAGGAGATGAATAGAACAATTTAGGAAATAAACAACACAAAATCTATACACGGGATTAACAGCAGCTTTCTCTTCACAGCCTTCAAAGCACCATCATGTGGCAAAACCTCACATTTATAGTATATTGTGTACTGATGCTTTGGAGATAAGAAAAAATAAAATCTATAAATACTATCCCCCAAGTTGTTACAGAAACATTTGTAGAACATAAAGTGATAGAATTATTTCACAGGAATACATATATTTGTGACTAACACTCACAGTGCCTCTGCTTATTTTCATATACCACTCTTACCACTGCCATCTTTGCTTTATTGGTTATTATTGGTAAGGCTGCCTTCTATTTACTCTGGCAACACTGTCACCTATTTATCCCATCAGATGCTGAGCAGCTGCAGCCAAGTTACATACCAGTTTTACAATACCTTAAGCATACCTTCATATGAACTAACAGCAGGAAAAAACCAAAAACATTCATAATTAATACTTACAGCAAAAATGCCCTTGCTCTCCCTTCTGCAGACAGGAGTTCCTCAACTGATACATTTACTCTGTTCTTTAAGGGTACATATTATCTGTTCCACTACCAGCCCTGCAGTCTCAGATCCCATCCCCTGTTAGAACAGCAGCACACATGCCTGGCCACCCTCTGCTCTGCCCTGCCAGCTGACAAGCTTTAGTAAGAGCATTATTCTCACCCATGTTGCCTTTCCTCAAGTACCATTCCCCACCTGCCATCACTCCATTACTGAGTTCACTGGTACACTTTGATAGCAGAGCAGTTACTTCTGTCTTTACTGATAATGGTAGGAATAGTGGTGCTAGTAATTTGGTTATGATTTAGAGAAGCAGAAAGAAACCCTTCATACCAAGTCTATTCACTGATATTACACCAGGGATCCCTTACATACATCATCAGTATGTAGGGTTACCACATGGACAAGCTCACAGTCCCATAAAATATATCAGTGGTTAAACACACACGGGGAATAGAAGGAAGAAGAAAAGACTATTTATTGTATGGAGGTGACTGTTGCATCTTAGTCTTGCAGGCTGCTCCAGATGGGGAGACTTCTGCCTTTTTAAAGTCACATCACAGCAATGATTCCCCAACTACATGTCCCTGACAGACACAGTTTAACAAAATTATTCATCTACTCCCGAGTGATTTTATTAATGACTTTAGAGAATTGAAGGAGAAACTCTTGTTACCTAAAAGCTCACTGTGCCAGGAAAGCAGTACATTCCCAACTTAAATCATACAGTTACATAGCAAAAAAGGACAACACACTGCACAATCTGTCACTGTTTTGATAGATACAGGCTGTAAAGCACCCATTGCAAAATGCCAGCCACAATCTTCTATTTTCTTCCTCCTAATCCTTGTTTGAGTTCATTGCTATAGGTCTGCTTCACATTAATAGGGACTTCTACAAATAAGTAAATTCTCTGAATTCAAGCATAATTAATCTAATGAGACTAATAGTGCTAGTATTAGAGCTGTAGTAATACAAGATTTGCACATAAACCATACGTTTCTGTGCTATTCCACAAGCTACTTGTTCCCAGATGAAAGCTGTTGGTAGTCTGTGTTTATTTTTGTTTTGAAGTAGATCATAATTTGTTTCATTACTGACACAAAAGCTTCCCTAGAAAGCAAAAACATTCATTTGTTTTAATTGACCCTGCCTTGAAATCATCATAGGATTTGTTTGTTGGCCCAAAACATTTCAGCAATGCTTGTGATTACAAATCTAACTGAAAACACGGATCTGGAAGCTTTTCCTTTCAAGGAAACTGTTTTTATTTTAAGAAACTGACTCCCCTCTCCCATCCTCCAAGGCCAAATTCTTCAAAAATTTAATTTGTCATTGCCTACAGTGGACTTGTTCAATTGACCCCCAGAATAGCTACTAAAAGCAAACTCTTTACTTCATGGTGCACACAGTTTTCCAGTATTAAGAGTCAGAACATTCATGTGGAGCATACATGTGCAAGGTACAGGTGTGGAAGTGGAAAAAACAAAACAAACCCCACATCTTACCAAATCAAATCCACCAAACAGACTCACCACTATTAATTGGCTCTGCTGTGCATATAGCAAGTAATGCAACTGTGTGCTAGTGCTCTGTAAGGGCTATTTATATACACTAACACACTGAAATACACTGCTGGAAAAGTAGAGGTCTAAAACAACAGCAAAGCCCAGTCTCACTAGTCAGCCCTTGTCTGCCTTCGTTAGCATCAGAGAAGTCTAAGAAGGACCTACACCTTTATGTGACGCAGAGAATTAGGACCAAAATGATCCTTCCACTACCTGACATTGTTTTACACTCTGAAGTATATTGACCCTTTTAAATTTGTTTACTGTTTTGACCTTTCTAAATTAAGCCCTTAATACTTTTTTATCCTGTGCTTTATCTGTGCTAAGGCACAGAAAAAAACGTGAGCTGGGTATAAACTGATCAAAGATTCATTAAGAGCAAGACAAATAACATATCAAGTTAGGTGCACTTTACCACTTAAACAGGAGCTTCAGTAAATTGTATTTCACACCGCAAAAATAAGATCTCCCTAAGAAGCCAGAGCAAGCCAGGCTTTGTACAGCTGATATTTCTGTGTTTGAGACCTTCCAATCTAATGTAATGCATAAATGTCTAATACACACAATGCCACTTTGAAGTTATGAGAACAGAAAAAAGTACAAAAGGTAAAGAATGAGACACTTATTTAAAGGAGTCAATACAGGTTAAGGATTCAGAGTTGTTTAATGGTGCTACTAATCATCGCAATATCCATGTAAAATATATAGAAATAAAATCACAGTTTGGCAAAATGTAGCTGCACCACATTCAGTGGAGATCAGAGAGAAAGGGCTGCTCTCTGTCATATTTCTCTCTTCTAGAAAATGAGAAGCCAATTGCCAGCATTAGCTTCCTGCAATCAGTTTGCAGACATGGAAGCAGTCAGGAATCAGAGATTAAAGCTGATTTCAATTAAGAGGCAAGAAGCAAGACTGTACATTCCAAGGAGAATCCCATCACCTCTATGCCAGTGCAAAATAACAGTTCTATTCAGTAGGATGGGCATCATCTCAACATCTTAGTTCCCTATTCCAAGTACTAAACAGCAAGACTTGGACATGTTAAGTGAGGGATATTCCCCTCTGAAAAACCAATACAGAGCATACAATCCACAAGACACCATTTAATGAAATACAGTCAAGGAGTTTAAAAATGCAGTGAGATAAATCCATTTTAAGTACATTTCCAGCTCCTCAAAGATTAAATCAGTCTAAGTCTGAGAATTTATAATGGATATATAAGGTCACGGTCAACCATTTATCTAAACCAGCTCTGCTTTGACTGCAGAAGTGGTCCAGATGAACTCCAAAGGTCCTTCCTGTCTCAATTAGTCTGTGTATCACCCATTCGTGCCTTGTCCCACATTGCAAATAGAGCATCAGACCTCCTCCCTTATCCTATGACACATCTGAACTGAGCCAGCTACATTTGCCCCCCCACACTATTTTAAATACTATAGTTGTCCTTGAGAATATTTTCCACAAGCTTCCCAATTTCACTTCCAAAACTCAAAATGCAGTAAACCAGCAATTGTTACATGAAATTTGGACAGACATTTTGAAAAAACAAACAACCCAACATGTCTACACAGTACTTAAATCCCAAGAGTTTCTAATACAAAGAGTGATGGAAGCAGCACTTCTTAATGAGATGGACAGCAGTGATTTCAATGGGCTTGCACTCATGAGCCCATGATTATAGTACATCCTACACTCCTGCTGCCATTTTCTCCAATTGCACTGATTTCTACCAGTGCAACTTGTCTTCATGACTTCGTGCAGGAATGATAACACTTTGGAGACAAACAGGTTTAAACCAGGAGAGTTGTACTGCATTTCCTCCCTGCTAGCACAGAACCTTGCACTTGCCCATGCTGTGCTGTATTTGCCTGCACAGGATTATGCTCCCTTAGCATTTTCTGTCATCAGCTCCTTTGATGACTGATGTGACTGCCAGCATACCCTCATGGTCACAACTTCCACAGTGCAGCACAGTTCCAGCAGCTTTTTAGATTCAGGATCCTCAGAGTCCAAAGGTCCAACCACACCACAATGCACAGACTGTGCATTTAAACAGTCACAGAGTACAGCACGATGCTGAAACTGCTCATGGCTGAGATACTCTTGGGATTGAAAGCAGGAAGTCCTGCTCAGAGGTAGAGCTTATTGGGTTAGGTGCAATGTCATATTAACAGTTACCATGTTTGCTGGACTGGAGTAGCTATTGCAACATATTCCTGCTTAACGACAGTGCAGATAGATTTATATGAGTACGTGTACACACACACAAAACTCTTGCAACTAAGACTTCTCTTGCAGTTCTTCAGGATGGACTATAAGAACATACTCTTTACACAAAATCTGCCATTAAACACACTGCACCTTTAGTAAAAATATGTGAAGTGTTCATCAGAGACTAATGATATAAGAATGTGAAAAAGTTTTTTTTTTTCTTCAGAGCAAACAAAAACTAAAAGGAAAAGTAAAAATAAAAAGGCAAATAAAGAGTAAAATAAAAATGCAAAAGAAGCAAGAAATAATGACTTCCACATTGCATGGACTGAAACCTCACCTGTTGTGCTCTTGGAGCAACAAAACAGAACTAAAATGTTAGGTTTAAAAGATTAAAAAAAATCACAACCATTCTTAGAGAAGCATTGAGGCTCTCTTGCTTGTATAAACACATACTGCTGGGCTGAGAGCTCTCTTTGTGGCAATGGCACCTTTATATTCAGCAGGATTGCATCACCATTCATATCACACAGAGTGTTTTACTAGATTTTGTTCTCATTAGCTCTGCAAAGAACTGAACTAAGAGTGAGAATGGTGAATCCTATTCTTTCTTGAGCATTGTTTACCAGATCCCTCACTAACTCCCAATCAGTTCCACCTCTGCAATTTTATTGAAGGCAATGAGTTTCCACAGGTACTGTCATACACCATAATTAGAAAGCAGTCTCAGTTCAGTGAGACTTTATTGGCTTGACAAGCCATACAGAGCTTATAAGTGTGTAAGCAGAGAGAGAACATTGCCAGCTCTGCCTGAAATCAAGTAACATCCATCTAGGAGAAAGTGACTTCTCAAGCCTGAGCTTTGATCTCCTGTTCTGTCTGTCAGCATCTGCAGTGGATGGGAATTAGACAATCTCCCTTAGGTATGTTTGTGATCACTGAGAATGCTTCACATTCATGCTTCGTGTTTGAGGTCCCAGCTAGAAGAGCTGCTGTATAAATACTGGTTTCATATTCCTTAAGCACATTTAATTCATGTGATGTTTTTTTCTATGCAACAGTGTACATTCTACTCTCTGACACTCTTCTGTTGCTTTGTAATAACCCTTATGAGTAGCAATAACACACACACAATAATGTGTTGTTCTGCCTCTTTGTATTTTGGTTAGCAAAGCAGATAATCTCAGCACCCTGCCTGAACGTTTGCTGTTGCACTTCAGTACTCCTCTAATATCAATGACAAGCCTAGGGCTCTTGAAAGGAAAATTAACATCTCAGTTAGGATGTCTGTAGGGATTTTCCAAGAGCTTCTCAAAACCAGATATCTCTTTCCTATTGTTAAGGAAACTTCCCAGTGTGGCAGTTCATGGGACTCTCAGGCAGTCACACTCCCACCACCACCACAGACTCAGAGCTAGGACCAAAGCCCTTTCACAGCAGTGGCTCCAGCATCCTGGAGGGTCCCCTCCTGACTCTCTGCACACCTCACTCACTCAGGTTTCCTCACAATTTCAACCCCAGGTTTCCCTTAGTAGAGTCTCAGATACCTGGTGTCAAGGAGGACCCCTGGGCTTTAACCCCTCTCACAGTCCAGGCATGCCAAAATCTCACTCTTCCTCCTGAGACATCATCATGGCCATGCATCTGAGTATCCCTCACCTGGCTATGCCAGAGTTCCCCAGACCCTTTGTTAGCCAAAGGGTCAGCAGTTCAAAGCCTCCTACCTGGGTCTCAGGCTCCCACGACCCAGAACTCAACCCATAGCTGCACCCTGAGCCACCTGCACTGAATGTATTCCCCAACACCGTGGAAGTCACTATGCTACCTAAAATCCAGTCCTTCAAGGAAAAACACTGTACCTGATTGAATCCAGATCTTCACTTTCTCAGTTTTTAAAACATGTTTTGCATTCTTCATTTTAGATGAGGATTTTAGGAAATATTTTTAGAGGTTACTCAAGTCATAAGCTTCTTTTTTCTCCAGCTTATTTACCATATTAATTGTTGTGCTTCATAGGCCTGTGCTACATCCACTTACTAAGAACTTGAAACATTCAAATGCTCCAATAACCAGGTATGAGCAGTATTGCTTCATTCGTATTAAGTAGCCACAAACACGGACTTGGCTCTAAAGACAGGGATCTTAATGGAATCCTGCCTTTACTATGTCCATTGCCCCACATATTTTTGACTGACTTTGATCCTTCAGGGAACTTGGACACCCCCAACAGTTCCTTGATGAGATTTGGCAATTGCATCAGTTTGAGCCACGATGTCACTTAAATCCTCATTTTACTCTCTTGTGCTATTGACAAACATCCCCCTCTACAAACCATCCATATGAAATAAACCAAGATTTAAGGAATCCTAGTCCCATGTTTCTTAGCTCATTAAGTCAAGTTCATGAAATATTTCCATATCATAACATCATGTAATATCATACACTACCTTCCACTTCTACACTTGTCCCACTGAAGTCTTTGCCTCCTGGGCAGTCTTGAAGATAGCTGCATTCAATCCCTTAAGAAACCTAGGCACTCCTTCCCACGGGTACTTCAGGCCTTGTGTAGGCTCATGATCTCCTTTTTCACCCTTCCCCATTCAGCTGCCAAAAATAAAGCTGCTTCTTACATTTAATCCTACAGGATAATTGCCTCAAGAAGTCTCCCTGCCCCCACACTTTTGTCTAAATGAATCTGTTATCAGTGTTTTCACCTTTGCTGCCATCATCTTCACAGCTTCTTGATTTCCATTTCTTTCTCTTTTTTTTTTTCCCTCTCCAGCTGCAATAGTTTCATCTAAAGCCCTGACATAAGGTGCATCTCACTACTGTTACCTGCATTTATTACATTCATTTCCATTCAGTCAAAAATGCTTAAATACACATGTATTTAAACCTTGGAGACTTCCTTTTGAGAAAGTACATCATGTCCATATGACAGAAATTACAGTTCAGCATCAAAATACAGGCAGAGATACCTCCACTAGGTTTCAGAGAGCTCTCCACCTCCCAGAGTTGTACTTAGTTGGATTAAATCATTGTAATACTGTAGCCTTTGTCCATGGACAAAGGGGACACTGACTTTCAGCAACGTAAACTTTATTTTTAGAGCTAGGTAGAGCCAAAATTGTTTCTGCTTCAGTACTCATGAATTCAAATTCAAGTTCCAATAGGTACCCTCTAAAGCCCTAGAAAGATAGTTTTATGTGTTTATTTTTTAATGAGACTATTACCTCATTTTTGTATAGAAAGCATTAGGTGTTTTAAAACATACACCATCATTTTTTAGAACTAAGGCATTTCCACAGCAAGGGTAACCTCTCTCACCTCCTTCTTCTGCCTCTTCCCCAAGCTTCCCAAACCCCATATGCCATCAAAATGCAGGAGAAAAGGGAAAGGGTACACAGACAGGAATTTACAAGTTTGTTGAAACAGAAGTCAAGAAGGAAATAATTAAATAGATAAGTTATCCTTTCAGAAAAAAAAGAAGCCTACAAAAATCACACTCCCTAAGATAGCTCAAGAAAACAAACTAAGACAACCTCACCTTTTTCTGCTTGCAGAGTTCCTGACCCACTCAGCTGCAAACCCACGCCAAACCACATCCCAAGCAAGAGGTGAAATCCAACAGGTTTGAGTGAAGCAGACTCTGATATACCCTTTCCCACTTCAACAGCTGCTGCCAGTTGTCTCATCACAGGCACCTGAGGAGCTGAAAGTATCAGCTCAGTTTGCCCCTTAAAGATACAAAGGGTTCCCTGCAAGAAATTATTTTCTCACAATAATTATTCAGAAAATGTTAAAAAATTTTTCTTCCAAATTAAACAAAGTGTGAGATTTAAAAATAAGAAAGATAATACTTGGTCAAATTTATAAAAGAAATTAGTAAAGCAACAGTGTTTCTTTCATGAACAGGCAGAAATTTGATCCTGTTCCTCTAGGTCTTTATTTTTTTTTTTTCCTTTAATGAGGGGTGGAGATGAAAAAAAAAAATAAATAAATATATAAGATGGGAAGTAGAGGAAATTCTTTCCACAAACACCTAACCATTTTCCCCAACTTTGTACCGTTATCCCACTTAAGAACCTGAACTTGTTTTATAAATATATTTTATGTCCTCAAAATAGCATTTTCTTTTTATCACTTCTCTGAAGTAAAATGTGCTTAGGTACACCATATTATTGTGTAAAGTAATATTCAATAATCCAAAATATTAAAATGGTTAGCTAGACTTTTCTGTTTAAATTTAGATGACAAATATTATTAGTAACCTGCAAGCCCTTAGATATATATTTTGAAGCCCCACATTTCAGAGTAATTCAGATTTTAACTTTTTATCCCTCATTAAGCTTCCTGTGTATTGAAAGATGACCTGTTCTTCACTGATCTTGGAAATAATTACGCACTTGCTAAAGTTAACATGCTGTAAGTAATCATTGCGATGACCCCTAGTGCATATAAAATTAAGTAGGCATGTTTTAAGCCATAGTTCATTTTATCACACTATTTCTTTTTTTTTCACTTTGTTTAGATTAGTAATGAAGAATGATAAGACAGACCTTTGTGAAACTTTGAGAAATCAGAGAAAGAATGAATAGTGCAAGTCATCAACGTGGGCCTGCCTCTTTCTACAATGCATAGGCAAATACTGATTATTAAGATTTTTTCCATTTCTAAATAAATTATCATCATGGCTAAAATGCTGCACTGAAAAGTGCTTCTGTCCATCTATTAAAGAAAATAATTCTCCAGGCAAAGTCCTTTGTGATTCAGCAGGAAACCACCAATTCAGTCAGTCCCTGCAAATATCGGGACCTCCTTGCATGAAACTCGTTGCACACAGCTGAGCAGGACTTTTGGAAGTGAAATAATCCTGTTTTTCCTTGTAACTTCACCAGAAAAAGACCTGAAGGCTTGGCATGGTTCCTGAGAGAGATGGCAGGGAAGAGACCAGCTTGCAACTTTCTGGATTTTTGAGTATTTGGAAGCTTGGATCCTGCCAGAAGAGAGAGCCATGTCAGGGAAGTGTAAGATGTTTTAAGTGGCTGAACTTAAGTGTCAGGAATGCAAATTAAGGTACATACTCTCTACAACAGCTCTCAGGTAATGGAAAATAGTGTTACAAAGAAGTGACAAATAAGAAAAAAAAAAGCAAGCTAAATTTCCTAAAAGCTTTTGGAAGCAAGAAATAAACAATATTGTTCCCTACTCACTGAGGGATATCATGGTGACTGGAGAGACTGAGATAACAAGGACAAAAAGGAAGGGAAGACAAGCAATGTAAGGGGGTTACAAACTTTGCTTTTCAGCTTTGAAAGGCATTGAAGTGTGGCCCTTTTGGCTTATTTGCAAAGCATATAGCAAAGACAACAAAACAGTGTGGAAGTTCAGCTGTGACTCACTATGTATATAGATCATACAGGGACTCGATCTTGAAGCAGCAAGGGAAAAAGCAACACTTCTATGAAAACAGGTAGCTTTGCTTCTGTATCACTGTACTTAAGTATCCCTTCAAGCCTTCCATAAACTTGTGCAAACAGAATAGACACTAAAAGAATAACAGACATCAGAACTGAGTGTCAAAAAAAGCATTCATAATAATGTTTTGCTTAAAGTGAGACTCTCAAAGCCCTCTTGAGCACTCAAGGATGTATTCCTTCAGTCCAGTCTGAAAAAAAAAATACAAAAAAAAGGCAAGTCGTCTCCATTTGCAGATTATTTACATTTTAGAGCTAACAATAGCTACCTCTGCTCCACCAAAGGAGAGGGTGGAGTTGTATGTGCTTTTGCATGACCAAAGTACAGGCCTAAAATCCCCAGGCTCTCTAACAACCCCAGTGATGGGAAAATTCCAGATCATCCCTTATAGCTCCCTGCTATGAACTTCCCTCTAAAGATGTCTGCATCTCATTATTGACAACATATATATCTGTGCCTAGAAAGTCTGACTTCCCCATTTTAGGACCCCGACCTTCCTTTCTTCTTCATTTCCCCAAGGCAAATCTCTCCCTACAGGAAATAAATAGTTAATGATACTTCCCTGTCTTCTCCTCTTGGGCTCTTTTGTAATCCAAAGGCTTGGAAGCATCTCCTACATGTGTCAGCAGTTAAGTACGGTCTAATTTAATGTGTGAATTTCAGCTCATTCTTATTCAACACAGCATTCAAACATATGTGACAATTTCAGTTTGTGGGTAGGTTCTCCTGAAGTCAGTGGGGTTGCAGACACAACTTTTATGTTAAGCAAGGACTGCATTTACTTCAACACGGTCAGCTTAATGCCTGGCTGTGGTGTGAGCAGCAGAATTCCCTTCAGTTCAGAGCAGCCATTATCTCAACACATTGAACAGGGAATTACATATATATATGCCTATATGGATGTGTATGCACATGCATATATATATTTGGGATGCATATACATTGCACACACATTGCTTCTGACAAGATATGAACAGTATAGCTCTTCTTCCAAAGTCCCAGCTAATTTTATATTAAGATGTCACTGTACTGACTTGGATGAAAGAAATACCACCAAAAGCTTTCAAAGTCCATCCTAACTCACCAGGTTTGTTTCAAAGACTCTAATCTCATGTATAATGCCTTGGTTTATATGGACACTGATAAAACATAGACTTTCTCTACTTTATTGACCAGCTCTTCTCAAGCAAGGTCCTTTGAGTAGCTCTATCAGCTAGACTTCGCTCTCCTGTCAGGGCCAGGAGCCCATCATCTCCAGACTTGGCTGGCAGCCTGGCCGCCTGCCTGCTGCTGCCTGGGAGCCATGAGGCAGCTCGTGCTCACCAGCTGCCTGTGTCACCTTGCCAAAGCCTGTGAGGGATCTACATGTCACCAGCCACCTGGCACGGGGCTCCCGGCTGATTGCCACCCCTTGCCCGAGCCCAGCCACCCACCACACATCAGAGACATGCCAGCAGATCTGAGCTTCCTCTGCCAAAGTCTGCCCAAGCCCTGCTCTTGCTTCAGCCTGTCCCTGAGGCCTTGGACAACCCCGTGCCAGCAGCCACTGCTGCTCTTGTCCCAGCCAACACCGGTGGCTGCTGGGCACTGCAGTGTGGCTTCCTGGTCCTTCTCCTACAGAAACTGCTGGGCTGATTTTGCTTGCCTCTCCCTCTCCTTGGTCTTCAGCCCCCATGCTGGGTTTGAATGAATGATCCTCAGATGTCTACACATCTTTGTCCACTCAGACTTCTCGGTTCATCTATAAGGCAATTTCTGTTGCTGTTCACATCTGCTGGGAATGAGGAAAACCTCCACCTCCCGTCACTGTTGCATTCCTCTTCTGCTTTCTTCCTCCAGAAGTGCCATATAGCCCAGGGGTTTAACCCATTCCTTCACACACTTGAGCACTTAGACCATAAAGAGAAGGACTGACCAATGTGCCAACGGGAGGGCAGTCACTGCCACAGCTCTGTGACACCCTTTTTAGCTTCAACTCTTGCCATCTTGCCATGTGTTGTATGAATACTCAAGCAGCTGCTATAGCAGGAAAAAAGCAATTATGAAAACTTTTATATCTGTCCTACATAACTACTCATGGCACCAGTGTTATCTATTCTAATAAACTCTACTTGTATTTAATGCCATAGAGTTTGGTGAAATGTTTGGAGATCTTGTTTTGTCATCAGTACAGGAAAGTGCTACAGTAATAACAGTAACAATTTCTCCCGTCTAAATAGATAATTCTAACCCTAAATGTCTTGGCATCCAGGTTCACTAGATTTATCTACATCCATGTTACTTGGGAGATGAGCATTTCTCACAACTCCTATGATACAAGCTGCCTGTGCAGGCTTCTGCAAACTTGTCCCTCGTGTCTCATCCCTGAGACCCTGTGCTGGAGATCTAGGAAGAAGAATTTGTGCTCAGCTGTTAACATTGCTTCTCAAATTTTTAACCTGAAGTAAATGTTTAATGAAATATGAAAGGGATGAAAGAGCAAGCACAGGTTAACGCAGAATTAATTTGTCTAAAGAGGGTCAGAGATGTCAGGCTCATCTACAAGGTTAGCCATGAAAAAGATAGTTTCAGAATAAAAAAAAAAAATAGCTAAGACAGAATAAAGAGGTATGTTGGAGAAGGAGGAAATAAAAATAAAAGGAGAGGCATATTTGTCCGGAGTAGTCTTTTATCTGTTTCTATGATTCCTCATGCTCTTGAGTTCTAAGCCAAGATCAATTGGGATTAATCAGTTGTATAAAAAACATTGTGAACTCATTGCAGGCTTTTAGAGTTTAAATTTGTTTATTGAGCACAATTTGGTTAGCATCAGGTGCTGAAGTTACAGACACCAACACTAGCATAGAAATTACTTTATTTAGCTCCCAGTTGGAAGTTTCTATAGCAACTGGGTCCTATAACAGGAAGCTGAGTTTCTGGCACAGGAATACTGCTGCTGCTGCTAGAGTTTGTTAACACTGTATTTTTGGAGCACTCAGCTGTTCCTCAATGCTTTCTAAGACCCAACCCCCCCCCCTTTTTCTTTTTCTGAGCTCTTTCTTCAGCATAAATCTCCCTGCTTAGTCATACTTGTAATGGCATTTTTTGCTCTTAACCTTCCTTCCTTGCCTGTAACAGAAACCATCTATTTCAGTCCAAGTTCAGTTTCCCTGGAACATCTTGCAGGGTGTCCTGCATTCTCCTGTTGTGCAGAGGGGCAGAGCTGGAGGGAGAGGACTTGGGTGCTGAAGCTATGAGGAGTGTCCAGATGCCTCTCATGGGCCTACTGCTACTCATGACTTTAAACCTGGGGCCAGTTCTATGGAAGCTGCTGCTGCCCCAACTTCAGAACACAACTACACCACAACTTGAAATACCCTCCTGCTTTTAGGTAGGGTCAGGGCTAAAACTGTAATACTGACTTGCAAACATTACAGACTTTGTTGCAATTTCTCTGATGTGTTGGAAACTCATGTCTGAGTTCCACCTTCAGGCATTGAATTCCACCAGTCAAACTCCTTTCAGTCCTGTCCCTGGACTACTGAGATATGTTCAAAAGCTGTGGGAGTACTCCAGGAAGAGAATTTTATTATTGCAGAGTGAACAGATGTCTCTTTTACCTGTAAGACATCTTTATTTATACATCTTTCACAACTCTGAATCAATAGCCTTTCTTAGCAACTAGATTTATTTTGGGGTGACACACTCAAGTGCTTGTGCTGGATGGAGGTGCAAACCATTGTTAGGAAAATAGAACATTCATATAAGTAGGTGTTTGGGTGGCTCAGTACTTAGCAGGAATTTTGAGATTTCTTTCTTGGTGTGTGGGTTGTGTTGTTTTTGATTTTTCTTTTTTTTTTTTTTTTCAATTACTTTGCATGTTTATGGGTAAAACAATGGCAGTTTGAATCATCAGATGTTTATACTCTTTAGTATGTTTTTTTAACTTATCTGGTTCAATTCCTTCTACATCAAAGAATAATACCTTTTTCTACTCAAAACCCTCTGGAGATGTCCCTTAGGCTGTCCTGAAGACCTCTGTCCCATGAGAAAGAATAACAGCTATCTCAAAGCCACAGAAAACAAAACCTCGTATCAATGAAATGCAAATTTATATTTGGTCACTCAGGCACAGCATAGAACATATGTTCTGAATAACAATAGCTTCGAGTATCCCTAGGTAGGCTGGACACTGCAACTAGAGTTAATTCTTGTGGTTCTTCACACATGAAAGCAAAAGCTGTGCCAGGGTCTCACGTTATGGCTCAGGCAGCAGCTCCAAAAGGACAGAGAACAGTGAACACTGCAAGATGACCTGGCTGTGCACTGTAGAAAAACTGTAAGAGCACTGAAGCTTGTGGGGGCTTCAGGGTTTTTTCTGCAGAAAAACTTTCAAGAGAAAATATACCGAACTTGCAGCAGGTCCAGCCCTGGTCTGTGTCAGGAAAGTCTAGATGGCTTGGATATTGGCTGTTTGCTTCTGTTGTTATCTTTCCTATACTATTCAATTTGGCTGTCTCTTATCACTCCTAATAGGGGCTTTTGCTTCTCCATCTGACCTTAATAAAATGGGATCATCCTTGCTCAGGTTTCTAGGATTGCTATTTTAGGTGTTGGCAGTTTGAGAATATCTGTCTGAAGAAGTATTTTCCTTTCCTTTTCCATAGCCCTGATTTTTTTACCCAGTCCAGGTGTGGTTTCCCTGTCCTGGAATATTGATCTGGGGCCATTTGTGGGGTGCTTCAGTCTGTCAGGGGTGTCCCATCTGTCCAGGCACATTCTGTCTCCAGCAGCTGCAGCCTTTTCACCTCTCTTGCAGCAGATCTCTTCCAGGAAATTTACAGCTTGTCCTCTAAATTCTTAACATCTCACTGCTGAGTTGCTGAGAGGGCCTATTTTGGAAAAGGAAATCAGAGCCCCAGAGAAAACCGTGTTTCCACATGGTGCTGAAGGCAATAAGAGTCTCTGGGAGACCAGTGAGAAGATTAAAATGCTGGAATTTGTTGCCTGAAAATCATTCTTCTTCTCTCCAATGAGTCATCCAGCATCACAAGCAATCTCAGCATGACCTTCTGCCGCTGCCACTCCTTGTGCCCAGAGAGCCCACACAAACCCAGCAGAGGATATGTTGCCACCATCTTTTGGCACAACACTTTTCCCTGCAGCACTAAAGATTTTCATTTTCTTCTATTTCACCGTCCCAGGTTTCTGGCTTCTCTCTCGACAACCTTTGAAGAGTTTTTGCAAAATGGCAGCTGCAAAGGTCATCGCTTTCTCTGTTTCTTTTTCGCTCAGAGACAGGAATTGTGCTTTGGAACAGAGATTCAAGGCAGCTTTCCAGAGCATGAAAATCCAGGAACTTAGCACATTGTCTACAGCCTGCAACAACTGACCAAGAAAGAATAAAAAAGTAAAAACAAACCCAAAAAATTCCCCCAAACAAACAGAAAAAAACAACACAGAAGGGACTGAAAAACGATGGGTCTACATATTGATTTGACTGATTTGGAATGATAGGACTTTTCATCTTAATGAGGGGCTTTTTTGGACGTATTTTTTTTTTCCTTTAAAGCATAAAGATATATAAATATATATATAGTTCACATACAATAGGTGGGTGAACTATATTTTACATTTTAAGTTGAAATTACATTTTAAAATAAAGGATGTCCTCTTTAGAAGATTGGTCAGGAAGGAAAAATAGTAATTGGATTACTTCTGCATTTTTTTTAGATTTACATAATTTTCATTCATTAATCTACATTTATTATTTTTTTGCTTAATTAAAGTCATACTTCCATTACAGAATGTGACTTATCACATACTGTATGTTATGTAGAAAAAAAAGAAACTTAATTTATGAGAGATGTTAATTCCTTCAGATAAGTCCACTAAGTAAACACTTCAGTAATAGATCATAGATTAAAAGTGCATATTTTATGATAGTTTCTAAGAAAAATCATCAGTGAACCACTGTGAGGTAAAGAGTTCACCGCTGTATCTCAAATCAGCTTCCACTTAGTGTTTTCAGTTATTCCTAATCTTGTGCTTAACATATTTCTAATGGAAGAAATGAGCTCTGAAACATATAGAAAAAAAAGAAAAGGAACAGCTGCAAATGTGATCTTGGGATCTGAGCAAAAATTTCTTTTAGCTCTGGGGCTCTGCACTCAGTCCCTGCTCCTTCCACATACAGAGACCAATTTTCTCCCTCTACACAATTCTCACATGGGTAAGAAGCAGCCTCCAGAAATCTGGATCCCTCGTTGCCTGCTAAAGGTGTTGTCTCACAATATATTTAAGGGAATCAATGGAGATATCATGGCACAGAGGGGCAACTCTGTTGCTGTCCATCCTTCATAACTCCAGCACTGAAATCCCACCTATGCTTTCGTGCCAGCACCCAAAGTCTCTACAGTCTCATCAGAAACTGGATTGTAGTATTGATCCACCTGAAAATATTCCACTAGAAATGTTGTAGGTGGATAAGTTTTAAGCCAAACCATGGCTTTATGACCAATAGTGGTAGAGGCTTAAGTGGCGAATCAACATAATGGAAGGAGGAAGGACCCTGCGCACAAAGGCAGTATGGACTTAGTTGTGAAACTTTTCCCTGTGATATTACATCAGCACCATTGAAAAAAATTATTTGACTAAAGATAAGTAGTTATTTGGTGGTGTTTAGATGTTTAAAGTCAGTTTGTATCAACACTGTTTGCTTACGAGGCTGTGCTCTAGGAGCAGCTTATTGTGCAGCTCTGCTTGGAGTAGAAACCCTTTTGACTTTGTTGTCATACTGTGCACACAAAAGCACAACAGTTCTTGTTATTATATATTAGGAAAGAAAAGCAATGATCTTTAACTTTTAAAACCACAATTTAATTTAAAGATGTTGATGATAGTGACAAGATACACAGTGAAGTGCATTGCTTCTGGAAGATGCCACATTTTTTCATGAGAAGAAGCAGAATCTAGTTTCTGCAGCTACAAATTTTATGCAAAAAAATTAACTGTCAGTATGCCACTTGGTGAGAATACAATACCAGTCATCCAAAAATCTCAGAATTATAAGATGGGTGTAAAAATTGCCATGAAAGTTTCAGAAAAGAAGATGAGGCAGAGAGAGGTTATACTAAGTATTTTTCAATGAACACACATTTTTCTCAAACTAAATACTGTGTGCATTTAAAAAAAAAAAAAAAAAGAACTTGCAAATATTATAGTTTAACCTCACCAAAACTGAACCAAAACTAATCAGTCATTATTTTAGAATTAGTGTTTATACAGAGATTATCTTTGGAATGTATGTTATGTCTTGGGAATCTGGCGTAGTGACTGAGTTCGGCATGTCTCATTTATAAAAACCCTCTTTTCTAGATGCCTAATATATTCAACTCTATTTACTCATTAAAATAAAAATAAATAAACAGAACAACCAAAACCACCACCAGCCAAAAAAGCAAAAACCACCCTCACTGGATTCTAGATCATGAGTACACAAATAATTTTTGAAGAACTCAACACATAAAATAAAGGTGGATATAAACCAGAAATAAAACATGGACGTGAGAACAGCAGTTCCACAATGAGTTGGACATTAGTGAAGATG
Organism: Anabacerthia variegaticeps; assembly: GCA_035583185.1. NCBI lineage: Eukaryota > Metazoa > Chordata > Aves > Passeriformes > Furnariidae > Anabacerthia > Anabacerthia variegaticeps. The sequence continues at coordinate 7,792,113 of JAWWEW010000001.1, read as the reverse complement.
AATGTTATCATTGACAAAATTAGAGTAGAAATAGATATTTCACTGAAAAATCCCAATTTCTTGAAGTCAGTCAGAGAGAAAGCGTGACACCTTTGGAGACAGTTCCTGAATAGTCTGTATCTGCAGCCTCCTGCAGAACACATGAATCAGTTGAGAAGTGACAATTGTGGGGTCACTTAAAGTCATAGAATGATTTGGGTTGGAAGGAACCTTAAAGATCATGTAGTTCAACCCCCCCTTTACATTTTCTACTTTTAAAGAAAAAAATCCTTCTTCTTTTTAAGTAGAAAAGGTTAAATTTCTTGTTTCAACGAGCTTAGACAAAGTCCAAAAGAACCAGAGTCTATTTGTGCTCATTGTCCTGCTCTAAGCATTATGCAATGTTACCTGTAATTAAACCAACTACATGGGCATGACACTTTGATTGCACTTTCTGAGTATCTTCAGTATAGTGGAATTACTGACAGCTAAAATCTTATGGAATTGGCCAATTTAGGCAAATCCTGTACTGAAGGTGTTGACCTTTTGGAAATGGATTTCTTCTGCACATTGGGTTTTACTTCCCCTATCTTGTTTCTCCTTTAGCAATTATTCATCTTTTATGGCTTCCTCCAGCTAAAAGCCTCAGCAACAGGAACATTTATTCAAAATCAGAATGGAAGATCTGGTACTTTTCTGTACATTAAAGAAGAAGAAAGTTCAATTTTCCTTCTGAAAAGCACGAGAAAGACCATTACATGAGATGTAAAGACAGAGAGAAAAAGGGGCTGAATTCCCAAAATATTTGATGGCAGAAGTAATAATAGCAATGAATGAGGCCACATAAATGATTCATGAGACTCATTTTTTTCCTATTGTTACTAAAAAGAGGCTCATTATTACTCAGAAAAAATGCTTTGTTGGTGATGTAAAAAGAAATCAGTATTTGCTATCAATTACTTTCATTAACACTGTGCTTTTGTACACGGTTTTAGAAATATATTTTATAACAATATAATTTTGTAATTTCATCCCTACTGTGCTTTGAGCCTTCTGAGGCCCACAAATCTCTTTAATACCTCCACTCCTGCTGATAATAAAAAGTCTTGTGGGTGTAGTAACAGCTAAAAATACAATAGTAAATGATTCGTATATTACCATTTCAGAGGTCACAATGGGTAACAAAGAGACCACAAGCACGTAAAATAAACATCCTCTAAAACACAGGCAAGTGGTAGCTTCACAATAATCACTTTGAAGAGATGTGACTCCTTTAAGGACATTTTCTTCTTTAGTTTGAAGGCTGTTAGAAATATGTGAACATATGTTCTGAGGCAATGAAATTTCAATGGGATATTTTTTCCTTTTAAAGCCCAATCCTTAAACCACTGACTTTCAACATGAGACAGCAACAAAAATGAGTCAAGCTAGAGCGCATATTTAGCAGAGAGATGTAAGGAATAAACAGAGCTAAAACTGGTTTTTTTTTGATTCTGTAAACAATGTGTCATTAGAAGCCAATAAAGACAATAAAGAATGGGATTACCATGCATCCATTTGAGAGATTTCAATCAATGTTTAAACTGTTTTGCAGAATTTAATGTAAAACAGGGAGTTTTCTCAAATAAGCAGTCAAACCAATCCATTATGCCTGTAATCACCATTATGCCTGGGTGTTCCTGTGCTTTAGAATAAACAGAATGTGTACATTCTGTTGAAGTGGTACCTCTGGCGTTTACCTTGTTGATACTTTTTTTTTTTTAAATACTGTATATTATCTTGCTTATCCTCAAATTCTTAACATAATAAATTTTCCTGAGTCTAGTTAAAAATACTTGAAAAATAAAATCCCCAAACATTCTTGATAGGGCTATAAATATATATGAATGATTATGAGGCAAATGAGGCCAAACTCACAGTATTAAAATACAAAGACTATGCATATGTGTAAATCATGTCTAATTATTATTAGAGTGTAGAGATTTGCTGTAAGAAATTAGTATTAATTTACCATAAAAGCATGCTATTCAACCTTCAGAAATGGGAGCTAGTATAGGTCCTGTTGTCCATTTTCCCCTGCAGTTGAGACACTAACAAAAGGGATGTCTGGGTCTCATGGGAAATTTTACACTGAGTAATATCAGTTTTACAATCCTGTTAGGGTTATAAACTTAACTCATGAGACCAGATATTTCTGTATAAACAGCAGAGCGGCATCACAGACATTTGATGAAAGGAAAGGAAAGCTACATCAGAAATCTTTGCCTCTTCCAGAGAAGCCAGAAGGTTTAAGCAACTTGATTTGGATTAATCAGATGAAAGAAAGCACATGCAGGCAGAGAGACTGATGAAGGTAATACCACTCACATGTTTTGTGAAACATTTTGCACTGCCCTGCCTTGTACAATTTTATAGCTCAACAACAAGAAATCTAGCACTGGTTTTATAGATTATCCATAAGGAGAAATACAAACCACACTGAAAATGAAGGGATTCTGTAATTTTTATATTTATTTTTAATTTTCTTTTTCTATGAGGAGTGGGTTTGACCTGCTTGTTTGATGTAGTAGATATATTGGGGCAGTAACCTGAGTAATAAACCAATAGAAGGAAATTTTGCTTTGAAAGTAGTAAATTGGAGCAAAATTATATCCTATTACAATGCTAAGAGAAATAGTAAGCAAGTTTCAAAGAAGGGGAGAAACATAAATTTGACATTTTACATAACTTCCTACTGTGCACATTAATATTAAAACTGTGTGACTGTGATGGAAACTATGACTACTGCTGGGAAAGGGTGTTTCCTGTCATGGATAAGTCTATTGCCAATGAACCCTATTTTCTGCTCAAAATTGTGGCCTTCAAACCATAAAACTTCTAGTCATTGTACTGTCCTGACTGCTCAGTCTGAATGGAAGTGGTCTTCTCTGAAAACCTTCCATTCAGAGAGACTGAAATGCAATGACATTTGCCTAAGCTGCTGGACCAGCACGTATCTGCTGCATAGAAATGAACCAATTCAGTCACAGAACATCTGCAGATGGAAAAACTTCCTCTGGAAACTGACTTGCTTCCAATGGATACAGACAGCTAAAGTGTAGTGCAAATTGAGAGGATACTTGTATTATGGCTGTGGTTTCCTTAGATTAGCATTTATTTTAGTGCATTTATTTTTTAGGTGCTGCACAACCTCTAAGCTTTTACATGGCAAATTCAGGATGAAGATGCTGTAGGGCTTTGTGGCATGGCTTTCCCATGCATGCTTTCATCTTGTTGCCCTCCTCCTCTCCTTGCCTTCTCTCTCTTTGTAGTTCTTCATAACCTCCCTCATCACAGGTACATCCCATGCTTTTCCCAAATATGGTCTTCTGCCTGCTCTCCCTGTGCTGGTTGTGCTTTATTACTCTGTCCCCACTTCATTTTAAGCCCAGAATTCTGGCTGGTTCTGTGTAGTCTGTTTCTTCATGCCTTCAACCCACCTTTATATCTTGCCAGGATAGGGTTACTATTTACATTTCCATGTCCCTCTTGCCCTCATGACTCCACTGTTGCACTTTCATGAGTATTATTATCACTCTTATTCTACATCAATGATCAAGTACTGCAGCTGTGAATTGCTGTAGAGGAAGAATGGAAGAAGGTGAGATTGGATGTGGTGACTGATGCTGTCATCAGCAATTACAGCGCTGTGTTCTGTGGACAGCTGGAGGAGGTCCTGAAATTGTGGATCTACCAGCTACTTTTTGCCCTATATATGCTGAAATTCTTCCCAATCTATTGATTGTCCTACCTTGATGCTTTGACCCATAAAATATTGGAATAGCTCAAATATATATTTCAAGGGAATATCAACCAGACACGGAGAAACAACTTCAAGGTGAACAAGAAGTCTCACAAACTTTGCAAATAATTGGAGATCATGGAAAAATTGCAAATAAAAAATTAGAAGGAGTGGTTATGGAAAGGATAAAATATCATCTATTCTAGCTGACAATTTACATGCAGCTTCCCATTTTGCACATACTTGTGGTCTGGAACCACTTTTTGCTTTGTATCAGGCACACTTGTTTGTTTAGCAAGTAAGGAACTTTTCAGTTGTATGGGCTGAATGACAGCACGATCAAAACCTGTATGATTTTTCCAGGTATGAAGTTTTGGACTTCCACAGAGTCAAGAAATCTGATAAATGTCAGCTTCATTTAGTGCCTTGAAACCAGATGCTCAGCTCTCTGTAACAGTAACTCAATACACAACAAAAAATATGTTAGTTGGTCTCTTAAAGGTTCACTATTGGCACTGAAAAGTCACCTCTAGGAAAAACTTAGAATCACAGAATCTCCTAAATTGGAAGGGACCCACTAGGTTCATCAAAATCCAAATCCTGGCCCTGCACAGGACAGCCCCAAGAATGACAACCTGTGCCTGAGAGCATTGTCCAAAGCTTGCTAAGAATGTTTTCCCTTTGAAAATAATAAAAAAAAAGGTTTCATATAAAAATTAGCAATATTTAGCAAGATGTGCTTGCCGGGAGATGTGGTTCAGTTGTTTTGTCTTCCTGTTCTTTCTGTGCTTGGACTGCCTTCTCACTGAAACGCAATAATGTTTCTATTTGTTGAAGGAAGACCTCTAATTACATTTCAAGTAATTGGAGGAGCTAGAGTAACACTTGTAATTAAATATTTTTTCCTTTATTTTTTATTTTTTTTAAATATGTCAATGTCAAAGAACTTAAGCTCAGGGGCAGGAGAAGAGCAAAAAAAATTATTCTTTTTTTTATTTTCTTATGACAGAAAAGTCCTTCCTTCGAAGTAGCTGTTTTTAATGAGCCTAAATCTGGACCTTTAGCTCAAAAAAAGAAAAAGAAAAAAACAACCCAAAAAACAGAGCTCACGTTTCTTGCCAGCAACTCAAGAGTCCAAGTACTATTGATTCTTCAAGCCATTAAGAACCCGAGTCCCTTAATGGAGTAAATGGCATCTTTAATAGGATGTCTCCTATGTGAGTAGAAACAGTTACCAGAAAATACTTGTATAATGGCCCAAGTTATGTTGGACATAAAGGGTCAGATAAAGGACTATTGTATTAGGACGAAAATATGCAACACCATTCCAAGAAATGACAACCAAGTCCATCCATGTCCCGCTCCCCTCCCACACCCCACAATTACTAGAAATTGCTAATGATATTGCAGCTATAGTGGAAAAGAAGGAAGATATGGACATGACTGCTACTTACATCATCCTCAAAAAAAGTTTGTGATGTTCTGCATTAGTGTTCTATATCTACAGAACTGAACTTCAAGAATGGGAAGGTTTATGTAAAGATTGAAAGTTGACCAAGAGAAAGAAAAAGAAGAAGAAAGAAATTGAAGGTGATGGTTTTATTTACAGCTTTAGGTAACACAATACACAGGTGTAAAAGGTGTCAGTCATGAGCTTTTACTGTTCATTTAACAGAAGAAATCATATGGAAAATGAAAGAAATAGCAATTGCCAGTAACGTAGTCAGCATCAGAGTTTGAAAGCTCATGATGGACAAGACTAGTTTAAAGTCCATTACTAAAAAAATAAAGCATGAATTTGCAGCAGAAGAAAAGAGCAGAGACTGAACCTGAGCATAGATAATCTTGGAGCATTGGGACTTCTGGTACCACTTGTTGGATCCAGAGGAGGACCAGAACCTCAATAGGACTGTGACTGCCACTCTCACCAACAAGTTTTTCTTTCCTTTTACTTTGCACTCAGGGGTGCCACGTGGCACTCAGCACAGGGGCTAAGGAGCTCCATTCTGTTGGTGCCCCATGGTGCTAGGTTATACATCTGATTTTTGTGGGTTTAAACCAATTTTTCTCTGAATCATAGTATTTATTGTAATCTTCTCAAGTAAATTGTAACTCTGACTTGCAATCTCTGTTGAGTGGGGTTCATTTCTCCTGCTCCCAACAATTTACCTTTAAACCAGCACAGCCTAATTCAACAACAGGAAAACAGGTGAAAGTACTGTTTTAGCCATTGAACTGAATGCCTAGAAAATTATTTAACATATCTAAATCATCAGTTAGAGACATCATAAATCTGAAGGGTAATATCAAACACAAAATGTTGCTTTAAACAAAGAAGCTACAAATGTATGATGTTTCCTCTGCTAGAACTGCATTACTTCACTAGTTATCAATTTACCATTAGAACTGATAATCTGTTCTTTCAGGGAAGCCGGGCAAGAGACTTACTGAAATCTATCTCCAGTTTCCTATTCTGAAACAACCTGAGCACACATTAAGAATAATTTAAGTCAATTATTTGTTCACACTGATAATCACCATTATCATAATGCTAAACATTAAAAAAGCAATTTATTTTGAATAGCCTTGAAGTCATGACTATAAGTAGGATTACCTATGAAATCAGTTAAAAAACCCCTCATGTTGTGCAAGATAACCTTTTTGAAAATTTCAACTGATGTCAATGGAATCACTTACAAAGTAAGCTATACATGGCAGAATACAGCTTGCCATAGAAACAAAAAAATAAACATTTGACCTTTTCCCATGAGGAAAAAAGTAATCAAAACCAAGCTAACTAATAAGCTAACAAACCCTAGGTGTTTTATTACTGGGAAACTACAAATTACAATAAAAAAGCACAGTTCATGTTATGCATCAGTATACTACAATAGTGTTAATCGTGACAACCAAAAGAGCAATGCAATTGGAACTTAAAAAATTTAACAAGGTTTCTTGGAATTTGCTCCTAAAAAACTCAAATCCTGTGGGTTCAATGAAGAATGAGACGACCCTACTCTTCCGAGAAGAAAAATAACTTACAATCTCTACAGAAAACCACTGAACATGTGACTGCAACATTTAGAAGTCATCTTTACAGTCGTGGATCATTACCAGACAACAATGATGTTTATATGAAAATCAGCTGATATTTTCAGTCAAAATTCAAGGCAAGTTTGTCTCAAGACACTTTTCTTTCCCCTCTCCTTATCTTTCACAAGGGCTCTTTGTGTAGCAGCAAGTTGTGAGATGAGAAATGTGTGTTACACTTCTGAAAGTACTGGCAATCTCCTGGGAGAAACTTGCTCTCATGAGACATCTACAAAGAGCAAGATACTGTGTCTAAACCTTAATGGTTTAATTAGGTTAGCTTAAGTTTTAAGTCAAAGGTTCATTCCCAGCTGTGAACTGTTTTTACCAACCTCCACTGAAAACATGCAAGTTAATGCTTCCTAATAGCAGCATTTGTTCTATCCAAGCACAGCTACGGCATATTGTGAGAAATTACATGACACAAGTGGGAATTAATATTGCAATTAAAGGTTCTGAGTTTTGAAAAAGATTAAATAAACATATTTAATTCACAGTTTTCTTAATTGAAAACAATTAAAAAGCACAAACAGAAATGAAGGCAAACACAATCTACAAAATTAAGAACTGATGGCACCAAGAACTTTTCTCCCAAAGGGGACCAAGTGCATCAAGAAAATGACTAAAAAGTGACTAGAGGACAGAAATATACAAATTAGTAAATGAAGTGGGATAAAAGTATTAAGAAACTGGGAAACAAAATATCTAGAATTTGTTTGTATTATGCAATCACTTAGATCATGTTTTTGTTGCTTTTGTGTCTGGCAAGAAAGTACTGTGCTCGCTTTAAGTAAGACAAATGCAGTGAAAAAATGGAATGTAGAGGGGATAAAGAAGTAATAATTTGTTGGTTAGTTTATATTTTACACTCCTGAAAGTAGCATGATCCTACATGTGCACCAAAAATCACTTGTGTGGGAAGCATTGGAAGAGGAAATTGGGGGGCAAACTCTAAGCAGAAGGATAAGAACTGGATAAAACCATCACGGACAACACAGAAGAAAATATAGTGTTCAATCAATCTGGCAGTCAGGCATGATTGGATAAGGCCAAGTAAGGAATCCTTTTCCAGGGAGACAAAAGTCTCTCTGACTCCAACCATGGAAGAAGAAGAAATGGCAATCTGCTACCATACAAAATGTCTGCAAAAATGAATTGTAGTAGAAATGCCATTAAAAGTTGCTTCCATCTTCATATCTTCATCCACTTCTAGAATTCTCTTACTGTCTCTGTTTTTGTCACCCCACTGTTGAGGTTATTTGCTAACTATAAAGAGGCCACACTGAGCAACAGTAATGCCTGGTATGTTCGCCCAGCTCATAACATGCTGAAAATGTTTACCAGTGTAATATTCACTTCAGGGATTGAGTAAACCTGATCAAAACCATGCACATACATTGAATGAAATCCTTGGCAATGTTGTGGTCCATATAATCTCAGGTACAAGAACTAATGGAGCATAAAGAATATGCACAAACTGTAGACTCAGACATGCAAAATCCCACCGAAAACTGGAGGTAAAACAGCCAGCCAGGAATGCCAGCCTAGATGGGATGCTGGGAGAAGATTCAGAGGTGGGCTCCAGCACACAGGGTGTGGAAGAAGTGACTGTATTCTACATCCCCACTTAGACAACTACACAACACCTAAGGGCACATAAAGCTATCAGGGCAGCTCAGGTTCAGAAGAGCTTATCACCACATTAACCCTGTGTTTCCCTGTTCCTTTGGGGTGTTGCTGAAACAACAGAATCTCATCTGCTGAAAGTGCAAACACATTGGTCCAGATTTACTTAGCAATAATGATGAAAGTGTAGAAGTTCAGACAGGCATGGCATTTGGTTGCAGAACTCACAACTATGAAAAGTGTCAAAGACATTTTACGTAATGCTGGGCCAAAAGATGGTACAGCAGGATGAATTTCACTTGATAAGTAGTGGAGAAAAAGGGCAGCCTTTGTTACTCAAGACAGTAAGAAGAAGAGCAGTGTTAAGATATGTTATTCACCAAGTCCAGTTATCTTTCCTCATGGTCTGTGAACATCTGTGCTGATTTGAAATCATGCTGATTGAACCATGCATTTTAAACTTAGGTAATTATGCAGAAGGAGGGAAAACCATAGAACGGCTTGGGTTGAAAGACACCTTCAAAGTATACCCAGTATTGCTGTAGGCAGGGACATCTTTCACTAGACCAGGTTGCTCAAAGTCCCATTTAACCTGACCTTGAACACTTCAAGTGATGGGGCATTCACAATTTCTCTGAAAAACTTGTGCCAGTGTATCACCACCCTCACAGTAAAGAATTTCTTCCTCAAATCCAAAATAAACCACGCCTCTTTCAGCTTGAAAACATTGCCCTTTGTCCTGCCACTACAGACACTGGTAAAAAGCCTGTCTTTCTTATAAGCCCTCTTTAGATCCAAAGGCTAAAATGCTCCTACTTATATACTTCAGGTATGTAGCTATTCTGTCTCACCAATCATTTCCTTCAAGTAATGTTCTGCAGCCTCTCCAAATTTCACACATTGCAAATTGAGTTTGTGGGGGCCGATTCATAAGAAAATAGATTTTCTTGGGGTTTGTTTTGTTTTGTTTGTTGGGGTTTTTTTAGCATTGTTGATTTCTGCTAAGAGTTACAAAGAGGTCTGATATGCACTTTTGGTAAGATGTTTTTGAGTTTTCTTGGTCCTCTCTTCTCCCTTTAAATTCCTGAATCTATTAGCATCAATAAGAATACACTGTCATGAGCCTTTTTAGCCTTTCCAAATACTGCTCTGTAAAAAGGGCATTAAAATCATTACGCTGTTGATTTTTTTGTTTGTTTCATGAGGGAAAATATCTGAGAAATGTTTCAGCTTTGTTCTGCCTACAGACAGACTTTCATTTACAGGGGAAGATTAGGATCTATATTTCAAAGTTTTGATAACAAATAAGAAATTTTCCATTTTAATTTAAAAGCCATAAGAACAGGAGAGAATGACTGCCTTAATTTTTCCATTTAACTTATCAATGACATGCATATACATAAATATATAAAATATAAAACTGATAGAAATAGTAATTTAGCTATATTTTTTTGCTTGTGGAGGAATACAATCTATTGAAGTGGAAGACTTGGAAACAGGATGGGAAAAGGACACATGGAACTATCTTGCCATTGCGAAGAACAGGGGAACAATCCCTTGACAGTTCCCGAGTTTGATAAATGACATAAGATTCATTCTTAGATGTTACAATACAAAGTTTCTGCTCCTCTTTCCATCGACTGAACATCATTCATAATCATGAGTTAATCCTCTTTCAAAATCTGAAAGTTAGCATGACTAAGAAAAGCCTTTCCAATGGCTGGGTTGTAAATCTCAAGGACCCTCATCTATTCCAGACCTTTCCTTTGGAAATCTTCTCTTTTGGCAAGTCTCTCAGCAGAAAACTGGCAACAGAGTTGGTACCACTAAAATCTTGAAAAATGGCAAAAAGCTTCAAAAACCAAACACATTCAAAGCATTGGCACACAAATTATTATTTTGAAAGCATAAGTAATTTCCTAATAACTCCTAATGATCTACTGCAACCAATTACACCAGGAAATCCACCATAAAATCTCTGTTATCAGGCTGAATTTAGTGGAAAGTTTACAGTTGATGTGAAGGGGTTTTCAGAGCATCATGAAATATCTGGTGCTTTTTGCAGATATGTTTTATTAAAAAAATTATATTTTTTTAACAACAGAGTAAAATTTCTTTGTGCCATAGAGCTTTTGCTTCAATACTACTAGAACTCTCTAGATCAAGACTCCTAGAATGTTCTATAAGATGGAATGCAGTGTTATTACACTCCAGACGCAGGCAGTATTGCTATAATTTTAAAGTCAGATTGTATGGTGTGTCTCCTGATGTAAAATAAAGCCCATTCCCTTGCCAAAGATAATTCATCTCCTTAAATATTTATCTTTATGTCATATTTATAGAGGGAGGAAGCAGAAGCAGGTGTGGGTTATCCAGATCTCAGACAGGCAGAGTTTGTTTTATTCTGTGATTGAATGTTTCAATACTACAAAACAAATAAACTAAAAGGAAAAAAATCTGAAAATTGCACACCACAGACCTGGTAGATTTTCCTGCAACCTTGCAAGCTTCCATATGAAGCCTTACATTGAGCTGGGTTGAAAAAGAGCAGATGACAATCTTTTCAGCATCAGGCTCACTGTAGTTTGGGAAGAATAGGCTTCTGAACAAAATTACATCAAATTTCCTTGCATCACAATAGAAAATGTACAACTGCCTAACTGTGCCTCTCAGACAAGGCCCTGCCACAAACTAGTCATGTGAAAAAGGAAGAGATGATTCTTAATTCTTTACCATATTGTGAGGAGGGGAGAAGGGCTGACTAACACAGCAGAGCTTTTCAAGAGCGTTAATGAGATTTATGCAATGTTACACTTCCACATGGCCAGTAGGCTTTTGAAATCTGTGTTGCTTAAGTGGCTGCTGCAGAAAGTACCAGAGAAAAGCTGACAACTGAAAATCATCTGAAACAAAGGGTGCTGGAACAATGAGAGGAACAAGCTGACCCACAGCAATTCTGAAGTTGATGTCTGGTTACTCCTGGGTCTCAATCTGTCATCACCCACACCACGTGTTAGTTGTATATATATCTGTAATGCATACCATTCATTTTGCCATTTTGTCTACTTGTCAACAAAATCCAAACATTCATCCTAAATTTCTCCCTTTAGGGGCTGCCAAATGGACAACGCAATGCAACTGCTCCAGGTTTTATCTTTCAGTGACAGAAATTGTCTGATCAAGTTATAGTTTCAGGTGCTTCCACGTGCCATCACACCACACTTGAGCACACATGACATACAGCCGATTTTGTGCCATAAAACAGGATTCTGCTGAGCTGCAGCACAGTCCTCATGTGGTTTCGTATGTTTTGGGAAAAAAACTCAAAAAACAAAAGCAAAAGGCACACAGAGTTTAAAGCTGGCTTACTATGTAGAGTGAGTGCAATCTGCCCTAGAGCAGGCTATGGCTGAGAAGTGGGGATTTAAACAGCCCTGCACCACCTGGATTCCATCAGCAGTGACTGTGTAGCCACAGACTGGCAATCAGGAGGCCACAAACATATCAGACACTGGTATATCACCAAGGCTACAGAGATATCCTGTCATTGTAGGAATCACAACTATTTTTTTCAGGTTGCTAATTCAGTGGTGGTTAAATATTTCTCAGTCTGGCTCAAGGCCATTTTATCTCCTCCATCAGAGAAAGATTTCTGTAGTTAACACAAGAGTTGCAGTAGTTAAGAAAGAAAAACAATAGATGACATCCACTACAGAGGAATTTTTTGAGCACACCCACAGAACTCCATCCCATTTAAACCAAATTTCCCTTGATTTCAATGCTTTTGCTGTTGAGGTTGTTGTAGCTGTTGCACCACAAGAGCACAAACACTCACCCCATCCTACACGGTGCCTTGGCTGGATATGTGAGACCCCCTGGTCGGCCAAGCCCTGGTGGGCCCCATTCTGGCTATTTCACACATCCTCAGCACCAGCTCCAGCCAATCCTCAATTAGGTCACACAGGTGGGCAGGGGTTTGGGGCATCCTCAAAGATTCAGCATACTGCAATTGGAAATGGTGAAGTAGATTGCTTTTATTTTATTTTTTTTAATGTAATTTATGTTTAATTATTTTCTTATGTATTGACTTCAGTTATTCCAGTGTAAAACCAGAAGAATTACATCCACAGTATTGGTTGCAACAATGCTAATATTACAGAGCCTCCTCTGATTATTTTGCTTAAAGAAAATTCTGATACATGCATATTAAATAAACTTTTTAGTTTTCTTTTTTATTTCATAATAAAAGATGTCTGGCTTGGCCAACTGCAGATAACAGATTGGTCGACTTTTTTAAAAAAACAGTAACATAAAGAGAAAATTCTATGCTAATCATTGGAATAAGAAAAGGAATGCTCAATAAGGGATGAGAAAAAATAGTGATGTTCGGTATGAAAAAGTCAGTTCCTTTCTTTCACCCACTGAAAATACATTTCATTTAAAACAGCAAATGCTGTGTGTGCCTTTTAAATGACAAACCCACAAAAGGAAGGGAAAATCTGAAATAATTATTTGTAATAAGTTGAAGCACCCAGAGACAAGAAATTACACAAGAAAAGCTATCTCCCTGGGGATACTTTTATTAATTTTAGCTTTTGTAGAGAATTCAGTCAACTGAATTTTCTTATATAGTCTGTTCAGTTTTAGGTGATGTACATAGACATTTTTATTTGTAATGTAAAATGGAGCTACCTGAACAAAACAACATATTGATGCTATCATATTTTATAATGACTCTGTGGTCCCATGGTCAGAAAAAATTAAGAAAACAACTAAAATGTCAAGTGCTTATTGTCTGAAACTTCCATGGGAATCAACAGCTCTGAATTTTTCAATAAATCCTTTAAGGAGCAAGAAATTTGCCCATAAACACATCCACACACAATTCTACCAACTCTACACAAGTTAGTCAAACTTTCCTTATATTCTTTTGGTAACTTAAAACAGATTTTAAAAAAAAAATATAGAAAGAGAAGGAAACGAGACTGAGAAAATGGAAGAGAAAAACTTATATGCATTTTCTTCCAAAACTTGGAGTTATATAGCATTTTAAATAATCATTCAAACACAGGGAAAGGTGTTTCTCTTTCCTAAATGTACTGAAAAAGGTCTTTCTATAACTAGGTAATAGAAATTCCTATTGCAATGATATTGGAGTATGATGATTTCTTTCCAGATTTTGTATAAATAATAAAGGACCGCTATGAGTGACAGTTTTCCTGCAACCAGTTCAACAGCAAACAAGAATAGCAAATAATACCATCTAATCTGGAGAGATATATTTCTGTTCTGAGTAGGTGTTTAAATTTTTTTTATAGATCAGTTTACTTTTATTATAGGATTCAATTTTTGTGACTTTTTTGAATATATTACTTCATGGAAGACCAGGAAAAAAAAAGATTTATATTTATAAGTCTTTCATCTGCACTGAAATCCGCAGACACAAAGTTGTTACACTCTGTGACTGAGGCAGGTTTTAAATCAGTTTATTCTGAGTTTTAGGAGACAACGATTTATCAAGCAACACAGTGATGCTGTTATAATCCGCAACTGTGCTGACAAACCTTGTACTGTAAAATACAATTCAGTTTTTTAATACCTTCCAATTAAATTAAGATACTTATCAACATTGTGAAAAATACAGCAAGCCCACCCAAATATTTTCTTCTGAATGCAAGCTCCAGTTCAGTTCCACCTACCAACTGATTGGTCCTAGGCAAACCCTTCATGCTATATGTGAAAAGCTTGACTATATGTGAAAAAGAGCATGTTTTCAACTGAACTAGCTTCAGAAACATGGCAACACACCATTTATCACCACCTTACAAACAATTCCACTGCTAAATTAGGAAAAAAAAATCTACATTAAATCATCCTATGATATGACCTTAGTGGACATAAGGGGTAGTTTTAGTTTTGAGCTGTTAAAGGCAATATAGTTTTGCTCTAATCATCTAATATACGACTACAAAGAATTTACTTTAGCAACATTAAGAAATGCCTGACTTTTTATGAAAATAGAATACAACTTTTCTGAGTAGACATTCTCCTTGATGTGTTTAACTTCAGCCAGTTGTCCAACAAATAAGGCCTCCAAAAATCATGATGGAGAAGGGAGAAAAGATACACTTTATTTGAGGCTTGAGGATGGGCAACACACAGCAACGCTATTAACACAGGTTTATATGTCAGCAGTTGTCAGGAGAGTGTCCACGCTGATAAGGGCTTGCACCAAAGGCAGAGATATTTTCTCTCTGGGTGTAGGAAAGGAAGACATAAGTGCTGAAGATCTGTCAGGAAAAAAGCCACTTGTAATTTGTTCTTTTCATTTTCGAAGAAAAGATGAACTGAATACATTCAAGTCATAAACGGCTTTCACACACAGTACATATACATATATGTTATTTGGCCACTGGAGACAACTTTGTTTAAGTGGAAAGCATCTGGCATGATGACAGCAAGAGGAAACAGCAGGGTCATCCCATCACTGAACTAGAAACAGCACCTAAATTCCTCAGGCAAAGCATTGGTTTATGTATGTAACCAAAGGTACCTGTCAGGCATGAAACAGTCAGCCTATTTCAAAATTATCTGGGTGATAATGAAGGCAAGAAGAGTGTTGATCTGCCTCCAAGACAAACTTTTGAAGTCTCTAAATTTTGCCTAGCTCCCATAAACAGACATATGGCAATATGAATCTTTAAGTGCATGCATTTCCCCTAAGCTTTTCCTAAAGAAAAAGTTTTGACACAATTTTTTTGTTTGCAGATTGTGCCATTAAAGCACCAGACTCCCAGTGTGTGATTTGGGATCCCAGGTTATCAAAGTTTTCCTTAACATTTGGACATTGGATGGCATACTAAAATTCCTTCTGATAGTTTTCTTCCCCTCTGTATCACTCCCAGCAGAGTCAAAATAGGTATTTTTGGTCATTAAAAATTTATCATGGCACAGATAAAGACATGAGATTTCTCAATTCTTAGGTTTACCTACTTAATTCACCAAGAAATCATCATAACAACAAACATATTTTAAGATTTCTTTTTTTCTAATAACGACAATGCAGCCAGAAAATTAAAAGATTTAGAAAATTTTGGGAAAGTTGCAGTATTTGGGTTTCCCAATGACTTCCTACTAGATACAGAGCTGGGAGATTTATGTTCTGCAGCCTGAGACATGAAGGAACATGGGTTTTTTCCTATTGTAGATGCAATTTGGGGTTATCTTCCTTGGCTTGTACTTTTGGTACTAAAATGATGCCTCTGTTTGTCTTTGTCAACAGATGTTCCCCATAGAATGGAAGATTAATAATTTCTTTGACCTCTCTATTGAATGCAAATATTATTGTCAACTTTAATTGGAGCTACATAACAAGTTCATTTCTGTTGTCATCATGGAGGAGAACATAAAACCCAGGAATCTGCTTTCAGACCCTGTGGTCACATTCACACATGCGCCCCTATACAAACACACCCCTTTCTCACCCCATCATTCTCTTTGATCTATGTAAGGAAGAACCATTCTGGGGAAGGATTTATAACCCCATTCAGATTTATTCAAAGACACTTCAGCATTGTCACCAGTCCTGTTTTGCCAAATTTGCTAAGGTCACCAAGAAAAAGTTCCAGTGAGGAGGAGAATGTTTCTGTTGCCCATGACAAATTTGCTGACATCAATCACTCGAATTCCACCACCCAAACACAGGCAATGGTATTACAAAGAAGACCACAATTAGCAACCAGAAAACATCATTTACAGAGTACATAAAATCTCATTGACCCTGTCAAACTCAAAACACACGTGCTTGCCATCACTGGTAATTAATTTAAAGTTTAGTGCATTAATTATGTTAATACCTAGCTCACTCCTCTAACATGCAAGAACAACCCATAAGATTCAATTCAGAACCAGATAAAAAGCTTTCTACTTTTCTTCTGCTTCACCATTTCTGTGTCTGCAAGCAATATCTTCTTCTAGTTGCTTTCCTTCCCCTAGGAAGAGTTTAATGTCATTGCTCTCAAGAGGTCCTGAGCAAGAACACAACGAAAGACTGTTCCTTGCTGAAACTGTGCATGAACACACAGATGAAGGCTCTAAGCTTGTATAATCACAAACTTTTTAATTAATGCAATTTCAAGCTCTTTATGCTATCAGCAGATGGTTTACTTATGTGTTGTTGCAACACGCACCAATGTGAGTCAAAATAACAGCATATAAATTATTAAGTGAATTGCCAACATTATCCATGCCTATCCTATTTTTTCTAAAGGAAGATTTGAACAGCTGATTTGTAATTAATATTAATGATATCAACTATCAAACATCAAATGTATGTGGTTAGATAGTACTATGTTTTTTTTTAAAATATGGTAGCTGGGATAATTTAGCCATAGTTTTAATTTGTTAATAGAATTACAGCTCTGCTGTACTGCTTTTTTTGGGTGCAATAGCGTGTGATAACAATCCCTTTTATTTTCTTATCTAAACAAGCAAATTGCATTTTATAATCATGACCAAACTATCTCTATTTTTTTATTCCTCAGTTTATTTTTCAATATAATGGATATGAAGAGCACTTGCACTCACAGGCTTATTAGTAAATAACACAAAAAGCTTTTAGCAGGCAGATATTGCAGAGATATCTTTTCTAGACCTATGTCACTTCGATTCTTATTTATTTCTCCAGAGTGCTTCTCAATACAACAGACAAAAATGATAGGTTAATGAATTTAGTTCCTACACCCTTAACAGTAGCTTGCCCAGAGAAGTTCATTGTCTGTGCACTTTGAATACATTGTGCCCAGAGTTGCTGTATGACGAAGGGAGACAGTTTCATTACTTGGAGGCTTTCTTGTGACAAACTCTGTTCAAGAACAGGTATCAGAACAGTAATTATACAGAGAAAAGAAAAAAACAAAACAGCTTATGTCCTTGACTTATTTTCTAAAAGGGATATCTGGCATTGATAGTATATATTTAATAGAAAACGAAGGCCTATTAATTAGGTTTTGATTTCAATTTTAATCTGTCACTTGATCAGACAGCTCCTCTAAAATGTACAGGGAATTTCGCACCTTTGCGTCAATTTTATTTTGCATTCACAGATGAAAGAGAACCTTGTTCAGTAGGTTATTATCCAAAAAAATATAATGTAGGAATGGATTACAGATAGATAAGTATAGGCAGGGATTATAGATATAGATACGGAATATTTTGGACACAGGTAACAAATATTGCCACTAAATCATTTTGTCAATACCAAAACTTGTGTTAGTCATTGTGTGCCTGTGCTGCAGAAAGGCAGCTGCTGAGGCATCATTCGGATTCTTTAATGACTAGTAAAGAACACATTATAAAAATGTAAAGGTTTAAAGTTATTTTTAGTTAGGGGAACCAGCATGTATACCATGCTTCATTAATCAGGCTTCCTAAATCTGATAAATCTCTCCCAGTCTAAGGACCCAAATGACTACCACATGCCAGTCGTATAGAAATCTAGACATACACAGTTTTTGCTCTTTCACAGCTGTAATTCAGTTCACTCACACTGCTGTCTTTGGTTTTCTATGAGTAGTAACATATGAAAATATTTTTTCCACACAGAGATTGATCATATCTTACCAATTCATGTATTAATCACTGAAATATCATTCCAGTGCAGCATTACACACACACACACACATAGAGCAAACCATGATATTTATTTACAGAAATGCAGCATCTACAGCTGCTGCTCTGGAAACTGATCAGTAGCTGTTGTTCAAATGCCATGGCAGGAGGTCTGGAAGCAAGGCGATCCCAGTAGCTCCCAGTGCCATTCATTCTGTTCCACCCACCTCCCATGCACTCCAGACTCAGCTTCTGGAACTGTGTGTGCAGTTGCCTTTGAGCTCCTGGGGCAGCAGAGTGGTTAGGGGGGATTTCAGGCATTAATTATTAACAGCTTCTGTTGTGCACAGTTCCACTGCTGAGAATTTGGGATTACACAAGCCAGACAGGTCTAACAAAAGCAGTGTTTTACACCGTGCATTTTTTAGCACTTTTCATCAGTGTTTTGGCTAACATTATTTTAAGGACTGTTCAAATTCAGCAGTAGAGAAAAAAACGGATACCTAGAAGGTTTTGGCAAGCAAACCCTCTCAGTCTCTCTCTCATCTTTAACCTGAGTAACCCCTGTCAAAAACCTAAATCCTTGAAGCCTCTCTGCTGCACTAAACTTTACATGAACTCAGAGAATGCTTCATATAATCACAGAAATTAGACATGAAAGTAATTAAGTCAACCTGTCCTTCCTCTGCTACTGAAATACAGTCCAAGATTCAATGACAATGTCTGGCCAAATAGGAATGGATCTGTTGAGCAAAAAGGAGTTGCTATTTAAGGACCTGAAATACATTCATGACATGCATAGGGGAGTTTTATTTCAGAATAATTGCAGTTTGAAGCCAAATGCACATTGATGCTTGGAGCAAATAAGCATAGTCCTGGAGCATGGTTTCTGGTTTAGTTTAACCCAAAAGGAATCTCATTTGCATGCCATGAGGCTGCTCCACGATGAAAACCAATGCACAGTAAGGGAGGACAGAAAGGAAATGAGCTTCAAAACCTCACTTCTGTGCTACTGCAGGCATACCTGGTGAAATATTTAGTTGGCTGACTCTGAATTTAGGACACCCAAAATGTATATAAAGTGCTGTTTGTTTTCCTCTTGACAGTCAATGTTCTTTACTTGGTTTCATCCTACCCATCTGTGGTTCCTCCCACACACTTCCTGCTGTTCAGTGTTTTGGAGATTGAGATATCCATAGTCATATTTCCCCAGAGATTATCAGATACCTGAGATATACACAGGAGTCTGGGAGAGAGGGGCAGAGAGGGGACAGACAAGCTGTCTTTTCAGTGCTTCAAGCTTGGCCACCTCTGGGGACACACACATTACTGCTAGTCCATTCTCAAAAGCTTCAGGTAGAGACCTTGGACCAGTGAAACAGATTTATTTTTGCACATGACTCCAAGGTATAATTCAGTGAACAGTCAACTTGTGATCCCAGCAAGAGTTCTTTTTTTATTCCCTTGATTATAGTAATTAACATTACAAACAACTGTCCATCTCAGTTCTCGGACCATTGATTTTATGCTTTTAAAACATGTACCCGTCAATTCTCATACAGATTTTAAATGTAGTATATTTAAAACCATGTTACCTTAGAAACTTAAATTTTTTTACTAAAAATTACCTCAGAAATTCAAAAATATTTAATTACTGAAATTTCACTTAGTTCAAATTCCTTTCCATTTCCACACTTTTGTTACTTAGGTATGGTTTTATTTCATTTGGCTTCTTTAAAAGCTAATGACTGGATTTTTAGTCAGGAGGGTGACTAATTGCAAAAATACACAGAGGAGAAAAAAATATATTGGACTGTGTGCTGTAAGCTTGGAAGAGCAGTTTCCAAACAAAATAAAGCTACATCCTCTGAATTACTTTCCAGATTGTTTACTGGCACTCTCAGTAAACTGTATTTGTTTAGGTCAATATTTTGTATTCATTGGGGTATTCACAGAAAAAAAAGAAATCATAATGTTTCCTATCTGTAAGAGAAATCTGTTTATTTTGCTGTACAACAAGAGCTTGCTTAAATTTTTAAACAGAACTTCTCATAGTCAAAAGGAAAACAACTAGGGAAGGGTATTAGCCAAAATATCTGTCAGCTAAACAGAACTTGTAAATCCAGTCAAACAACTAAAGGGCATTGCACTGTCAAATCATCAGATTGCAGATCCCTGCCCTGTGGTTTGCTGTCTTTTAGAGAAGGATGCAAACTGTTTAGCTTTCCCAAACCCTGCCCCCCTCCATCTGCCTACTGACCCATGCAGCTGCCTTAGCATTCGCATTCGCTCCACTGGAAATTTCATGCCTGCCTTGATAGAAGAAAGTAAAATGTTGCAGTGACAGCAGCTTCAATGGGACTGAGCAAAGAATGATGGAGAAGACTAAATGTGTTATATCTATGGATAGCTGAGAATTGGATAAGAAAACTTTGTGAATCACTGTGCACCAGAACTGTCAGAACAGAATGTTTTAGCAGAAAAATGAAAAATACCCCAAAGCCCCAAACCCAAAACTGTAGTTTATGTCACCATTAGAAAGGGAAGGCGATGTATGTAAAGAAGATGCACTGCATAGAAATTTAAGTGCTCAAATGCAGAATGCAAGCATAAGTGCCTAACCTGCTAAAAATCATATTAAATTCTACTGAGACCATTTATAATAAAAGAGTCTTCTCTGATCTTGACCATCATTTTCTTCACCCTGGCATTTAGTGAAAATGCATTTTAGAAGGTAATTGAGCATGCTTCCTTCCTCTGGGGCCCATAAGGCTATTTACAAAAGAATATTTAAAACAGTAACAATGTGATGGATCTCCACAGAATAGTTTCCTTAAATATTCATGCAGGTAATCTTCTGAAGGGGCACACACTGGTTGATCAGCTTCCACAGGATTCACTGAGGCAGGATACCCTGTAGACATGGTAAGCACAGAAAAAATGCAAGCCATTACACTGCACTAGAGTGAGAAACAAGTTTAGCCTCAGTAACAAAAGAAGCATCTCAGGAAACTCAGTGCAGCAAAAAATGTTATTTCAGGCAACATTTTGCACAATTAAAAAAACCTTCAGGTGACACGGAAGACATTGTCTGTGACTGCCTGTGCTACAGCCTTTGTGTTTTCTTGCACATTATATTTCTGTTTTGTCACTCTGTAGACAACTCAGGCAAACTGCCAGACACAACATCTCAGGAGGTAAGGTTGAGACCACAAGATTTTAATAGAGTTTACAGGCAGTGTAGCAATTAGCTACATCCAAATTTAAAAAAAAAAAAAATCTAACCACAAACTCTAGATTCATTTCAGTCTGAAGTAAAACACTTTATTCCCCATTCTCAATATACAAAGTTAGTTCTGTTTATTCCCTTAGGTTATATCACTGGGCAAAAGAGATCAAGGGCTTCTCATTTTTATTTCTATTTTTTTGTGACACTCAAACTTTAAGAGAGATGACTATTCTACTTAATTGTGCTAATCTCTTTAATCACAGTAAGTTAGGTTCAATAGTGCAATATTTACTGCTGATGTTTTAGAACAATTTGAAGTCTTTTCTTTTGAAGACAATGATAATCAGAGGGAAACTGTATCCACTTTTATGAATAAATTTCACTATGCTGTACTGTACAGTGCCACAGTTAAGAACCTGCGAGCAATGAAATTATAAACACTGTTAGAAATTGTTGTAACTAAAGCATTTGGTAATTGGTATCTAAGCAGAAAATTGCCAGAGAAAGTCTCTGCATAGCATGTGGTATACCCCATACACCCAGTTTCTCTTTTGGATACAAACCCACAGATGCACTCACCACGCAAAATACAGTTACATAGAAACTTATTATTACAATAAATGGGACCAAAGTCCAGCAAACCCGTCACCAGAAACAGAGAAATGTCAGTTGTATTCCTATTCTTCCACCTGGGAAATGTTTCTTCACATCTTTCTGCACATTTTATGTGTCGATCTGGATCTTTGGAAATGACAGTGATACAAGTTCTGGCAGTTCAAGGTACTAATCTGTGAAGCCACCTGCTTGTCTTCCAGCCATCCCTCGAAACATACAGCATTTGTGCTCATTTCTTCAATTATGTTTCTACTTGGGACATGCAACATCTCCTTTTATACCTCCAAACAACCTTCCTCAGTCACTGAATGTTTGTCACTTGTACCCCAAAAAGACAGCTTGTTATTAAAACTAAGTACATCACATCTCACAGCCTGTTTTGTCAATAGATGAGGACCGTGTCTACTACTTTCCTACTTATGTAATTCCTCTTTTGGTTACATAATTTCTCCTTTCTCCTGTTAGTCTCCTAAAGTCTAACACTAGACTTGACCAACACACAATGAGAGTGTTTACTCAGACCTTTCTCAACCCAACAATGATGATTTACCTAAGTTACATTACTCTAAATAGGATCTATGTGCATAAATTTGTGACCAGCTACCTCAATATACCCTTTAGCACTATTGTGATAGTGTTTCAAATGGGAAAATTACATACAGAAATTTCTAGACCAGTATTGACTTTTGCATATAGTAAAATATTGATGAGTGGGTGAAGAAAACAATTTTTAAGGCTTATTACGGTACTTATTTCAACGCAACTACCAAAGAATCACTCAGAGGAATTATCTGGCTGCTCTTCATAGACAATTGCACACATTATCTAAAAGCAACTGTGATACAAACAGAATTCCATTTCCAAATTGATGCAGCAGATATGGCCCACTGCTCCAAGTGTTGTATCTCAATTATCTTGAAGGACAACTTAGCAAGTGAACTTAATTCAATCTAGGTTTTATTAGTCACGACCTTGGCTGGCCATTGCCATTTTCTATATGTGAAGTCTGTTCACAAACAATATTGATACAGAAAAGCCCAAGACAAGAGGAAAATATTTCTGACATTAGAAGATACCAGTAGTTTTTTGTATCACTTGAATGCCCTGATGCAAAAACTGTGGTGAAGCGTCGCACAAGGAGTTTGCTGAATCATGAGTAATGAGAAATTAACCTTGAGCAATCCAAGATGTGGATGTTTGCATAAATAAACAGTTAAAGCTTACTTAGCTCCTCTCTGTCTCCATCCCCCTTTGTACATTACAGAAGTTTATTACTCCTTGGCCCCCAGTTCTCCTTTGTCCTTGAGGTGCATCTCAGTTAACACAATTCCTCTGACAATAAATGTAACTTCCCAGTTCTCATGAGCTTAATGGTCTCTGTTTCTTTTCATGTCTCCTACTTTAAAAAAAAGTTTCCTATTTTTGGGGGGAAGGTTTTCAGGAAAGATTTTGAAACTTCAGAAAATGCGTATGCCTGGTCAAAACAAGCAGCATAAGTTCTGATCCTTCCTACCATTAACATGAACTCTTTCATCTGCATTGAAAATGAGTCAGAGATGGCCAAAGATTAAGATTTAGCTCTCTCCAGCCCATACCCTAGAGAGTCTCTTTCTTTAGTGTTAGTCAGAATTAAGAAAATATAGTATTTTACAATGTTAAGAAACAAAAAGCGAGATCAGATTCTGTTGGTATTACTGTCAAAAACGTGGTCAAAGGGAGCCACTGTTCAAACTCCTAGCGTTGTTTAATCCAAACTGACTCAGCCATGCTTGGTCTTCAAAACAAGACCTCAATCTTTGGCCTTGGTTTCACAGTGAAAAATAATCTGAAAAACTTCTTTCATTTCACCAGTTCCCAGGTACTCATATTTTATACATTTGTGCCCATTTTTCTTGAAAAACAAGTGATCTGGAATTCAGTTAGCTACTCAAAGGTCCTCCTTTTCTTTCATCTGATGAAATACCTTGGATCACCAGGGTAATAGTACCATGCAGTGAGAAGCAAGGAGTCAAATCCTTGTGAATATCACCTAGAAAAGGGGATTCCCCTCTCTCCCACCTTTAAAATGGCCAGTTTTCAACCTGTAGGTGATGGATAACACAAGGGCAAGGGCTTTGATGAATAATTACTGGTAGCAACTTCCTTCTGTTGCAGAATACTGGTCGATGGGAATTAGCTCTCTAGGCAGAGATAGGTTTGGGCACCTTAAATACCTTTGTGAGCTTCAATATTTGCCTTAGCCATGGCTAGCTGACAGCCTACTGTGAAAGGATGAACTAAACACCAAGTGTTAGCATTAAAGATTTCCAGTATGTCAATTTTTTTCCCTTTAATCTAGGTTACTGTCACAGCTGATTCACAGACCAACCCCTTTGTTTACCAATCAAGGTAACATATGCCTCTAGCTGGTCACTGCTCGCTTTCTAATCCCAGAACTATGATAACATGGTTATTTTGAACTTTTCTGCACAGAAAGATGAGGGAATAAAGACATACAAATTTTGTTCCGCTGTGGTGTTTTCAGTTTGAGTTTCTGAAGGTCAGTGTTTTGCTCATAATTTGATTTGATTCACTGTTCCTTTTGCTGAATGGCTTAAAAAAATATGAAGCTGAGCACTTAAATGAAGAAGGATCTTATGATAGAGGAACTTATTTTAATACTTCATGCATCCACAAATATCAGAACTTGCTACCTGTTAAAACCGCATAGTCCAAGGACAAAAGGAATCCCTCTATTCTTTTCTTCTTCTAAGGGATAAACTGTTTAACCTCTCATTCTTATGAATCATTTTGAATGGCCAAATATGCGAGCAACTGTCAGAGAGACTGGAAGTGCTGCAAATTGTTTATAAAGTAAGGAAAGGATTTTTAAAGTCAAAAATATTAGGGATCACAAAACAGGGATATAAGGAAGTGAGCAGTATTCTCCAGTGTAGCTTTTGGAAAGCAGCTGACAGTTGTTTATAACAGTACATATCACTTATTATTTTCTGTGAGGATAACTAACATGAAGACTTCTTACAGATGCCACTCAAATGCAGAGCTGGTGGTTTATGAGCTCAAAATATTTTGCTGCACAGAGCAACAAAAGGCAGCAGTTGGACTTCACTGGAGTTGTCACACAGCGCACAGCTCTATCAGGCACACAAGGAAAGCTCTGAGGGGTTAAAAGTCAATTGCAAGACCTGGGACCAGAGCCAATAAAATTGTACCTGGCCAGGCTTAAATTGAATTTTAGCTGCCAACTGTACATTTTCAGATCTCCAGAGGAAGCTGGCTCCTTCCTGTGGGTGAAGTAGACAGAGG
This sequence comes from Anabacerthia variegaticeps, assembly GCA_035583185.1. Classification (NCBI taxonomy): domain Eukaryota; kingdom Metazoa; phylum Chordata; class Aves; order Passeriformes; family Furnariidae; genus Anabacerthia; species Anabacerthia variegaticeps. The sequence continues at coordinate 7,766,878 of JAWWEW010000001.1, read as the reverse complement.
CAGCTGTTGAAATGGAAACCATTGCATCAGACAACTTGGGAACTGATTGAATTTAAAATTGGACTTTCTTATGCCTTGATTTTTGCCTCAGAATGCATTGAGGAGATGCAGGTGGCTGATAAAGAGAAATTTATCACTCAGCCAAGAGGTTAAAAAACCCCTCCAAACAAGCAAGAATTTTGTCTTTTGGGAGGGAAAAAAACCAACCAAAAAACCCTCAACAAATTCAGCAATAAGGTATAGAACCAGGCTCTTATTTGATATAAATCAAAGGAGTTATTTTGGTTTACATCAACACTGGTATGCCTAGATTACTTAGATAAGCCAGTGTAAAATAAGTAGAATGATGCATTACCTTTGAATATAATTACACAAAAATCCTACTCAAATATTATTGCATGCCTAGGATAAGGGCTGCACTTGAAATAATATGAACATATATGATATAGATACAGGTGTGTCAAGTGTATGTTTATTCCCTAATATAAAGAATAAATTGCAATTTTTTTTAACTTGGACATAAACACAACAGAAATCATGCTAGTATTTCCAAGTTCAACATTGCACAGTAAGAATTCCTGGAATTAAAATTGTCCCTGTATTATGAAGAAAGTGCTGGGTTACATCCTAATTTCTTTTTCTCCTACAGGATTTCAGATAATTCTGACATGGGGTCCTTAGGTGGTGGGATTTCTTTCAGCATCAGAGGGAACTGCATTCCATTTACACCCGTGAAGAATCTAGTTTAGCATGTTCATCCAACTGAGTCGAAGTTATAAATGCCCTGCTGCCTACCACATGGCCACCTACCTTGTCAGCACCGATGGGTTTGGTGCCTGCTTCTAGTTCCTGCATAGGAAAGAGAAAGACTATATTTTATGAGACAATTTTTCATTTAGGAAAAAAAAAAATACCGAGAGAGACAGAACAAATAGGGAAATATTTAATGCCCTCACAAATAGGTAAAATCTGTAGTGTAACAAAGTTTACTGGGACCCTTCCTTCCATATTAGTCATTCCTGGTCATTAATGTGTCACCTTAAGAGTTGCTCAGCCTTTATCTCAACTGAAAGCAGAATGATAAAGTGACCTTACACTCATATGGTGTCATCATCAATAGTAACAATAAAAGTGTTCACCATAGAGAACTATGCATAGAAAACACATTGTTTGAATTTCACTAACCTCAAGTCCACAGATACCGTTTTTTAAGTTCACCAATAAAAGAATGTTTCCTAACAACCATCTTCATAGTGAGAACTCAGCTGAATTTATCACCAGTGATAGTGAAGTGCTGTAAACCAAACTGATGATCCAAGGTCTTTAATGATTTTCCCTTAGTAACATAACAAAATATTTTCTGACATAAACCGGAAGCTGAAATCCACCTCTAATACTTTTTTTTCCTTGAAATTACTTTTTTAGTGAAATTTGAAACACCAAGTGAGGGAAGACAAAGGTTAAAATCTAGCCTTTCTGTCCAAAATGAAAAATACAGTAGTTGCATTGCTCTAGTGATAGCAACCCATAGCAGGACTGTACAAAAAATTCTCCTTTATTGAGCATATCCAAGGTGAAGATAGGAAAAATAAAGCAAGAGTTCTTTGCCACCATGACATTATTTTACAAAGTGTATGGACTGCCTTTCTCTAAATTATCGATGAAAAAGGGCTCATGGAAAGATATTTGTCTTGGTACTCTTTGGCTGAGTTACTACATTACAATACTAAAAGTTTCACAGGCATGAGCCAAAAAGATGGGGTGGGAGGGGCAGAGGAGAAGAAAGGAATGGAATAAAAGCCCATGTTTGTCTTAAAAATGTTTCTTTTACAACTCAGATCTGTAAATTCAAATGCTGCTGAAGCAGATGTTTGTGGCAGATGAGGCATGGAAAGACGAGAGCCCAAAACACTGCCTGCTAACTCATGGCTTGGCTTAGCAGGTTCCAGATTGTGTTCCAGCAGGGTATCATACCCCCAGTGCCCAAAGTAAGGATGACACATAAAGCTGGCATTGACAGCTGTGTTTCCTTCAGAAGGGCTTGTCCACAAGTACAGGAGACAGACACGGAGAAGAGACAAACTCCTCAGTTCTCATGGGATTGGTCCCAGTTCATTCAGAGCTCTCAGTGTCCAACCCATACCAGAGTTCTCTTCTTGAAGTACATTTAACCTGGAGATACACTCAACAAGTCTGTACATTTTCATCCATTAATGGTACTATTGCCATGACAGTAAGGGTGAGATTTTTATTGTTTTATCGTGAGGGAAGTAAATAGGTGCGTGTTGATGAGTCCTTCCCCATCCTATGTGCTTTGCCATAGCATATTCAATGGAATTTCATAATGCATTTACGGAGTGAAATGTAAAGAGTTCCTGACTTGTTAAAGATAAAAGAAATGAGATTTAACAACACAAAAATCATCATTTTATGAGAACAATGCTCCTACCTCTTGTGTCAAATGCATCTCACGCCTCTATTAATTGAGAGGCAAAAATATTCTCTTAAGTCTTATTTTAGGTAATTATCTCACTGCTTTAAAAAAGGAGTAAGCACTCTCAGGTCAGTTCAATTCATATTTGTCACAGCCCAGGTAGGTGAGTTCAGCCTAAGCTAGATCAAAAAATAATGGCACCAGTGAAAAAAATTAAATTAGAATAATAAGTGACCTTGTATAACTTTAAGACCCGTTTGACTTTCAGATAAAATCAAAAAACTTCTCTACAGTGAGCACTCATTTTTATATGAAGCTTATTTTTAGCCTTAGAAGAATAGTGATATACTGTTCTCTGAGGAATAAGAAACAAGCATCACGGTTAACTTAATAGGGAATTTGACTTTGAATTTATTTCCTATTTAAACTTCAAGAATTTTTCACAAAGACTAGAATGTTTTGGACTATTTTTAAAGAACAAACAGAATTCTCCCTGTTCATACTCTGTCTACAAACTAAAAAGCACTCTCTGACAGCTGAATTAAATCCTCTTTGAGGTGACAAAATGGAACCCCAAGTACAGTACTTCTCTGGCATAATATCATTGAGCAGTTCTAAGCCCTTTGTTCTTTCTAAGCCTACTTGGAAAAAGGAAAAGAGCAAAGATGTGCATGTGATATAATGGGGATCTTTCTTTGGTTGTAGTATTTCTTTCTTCCTTTCTCCGTGATTTATGTGAGTGCATAGGAAAATTTGCAATGGTCAGAGACCAGAAAGCTCCCCTATTGTAATTCCCCCATTTCTTTTCTATTTTTTTTCTTTTTCTATTTTTTTTTCTTTCCTAACACACACAATCCTTTTCCCCTCCCCAGATGTCTTTAAAGTCCCTATTTAAACTACTGTTGTTCCCCCCTGCCCCCAGTGCCTTCATGATTCTTTAAATGTTTCAGTCTCTGTAGATGCCCACTAACGAGTTAAGGATCCAAGGTGTATCATAATCAAAAGAGAACTAAGAGAAATTAATTGCTCTGAAACTAGAGATACACAATTTCCAAACCTCAACAATACAGGTAGGTAACATTTCCAAGAGAAAGTCTTAATGTGTGTCCTCAAGACAACCTAATACACAGTTACACTATTGTCTAATTTGGTACCTATTTAAATTGTAGTTTACAGCCATATATAAGTTTATCTCTCATTATAACAAAAATCAGCAAATCTAATAAAGGCATACATATAGCTGATTAACCTCAGCTCTTTCAAGGCAAATTTAATTAAATTTTGGTCCTACAGAAGTCAACAGAAATCTTCATACTTTGCAAAACTGTGATAATTTATGAGGGATCATCATATTGCTATATTCCTAAATGCTCTGGTTTCATTATCTCACACAATAGTTTGGAATTATTTTGCATTTTAAAGTGGTGATTTTTCTACCTGGTAGTTTCACTGCTACTAATTTTATGTGCCACACCACATGGTAAGAAAAAGTATTTTGGAGGCTTTGTTTAAACCCTGCTTTTTATCAGAGGCCCATCATTTAGGGTAGAGTGCTGTAAATGAAGATGATTACATCAGTTTTTTACAGCTATAAGTTACTAGAGAACAATTTTCACTTTACAGTGATGTGTTTTCATTGGCATTTTAATAAAAGGTGATTATCTAAAGATAGAATTCTAAAAAGGATTTGCCAACCATATTTTCTGCTCTTCACTCAATAATTTATCACAACGCATCATTTCTTCAAGTACAAGCAATATGCACAACTTAATTAACTTGCATTGGATCTGAACTGGAGAATACTAAAAATGGTGATTGATTTACCATACCAGTAATCATAAAGCAAATAATAAAAATACACTGAATTAGATTTTACCCCTAAAGGCAAGGCTTAAGTCTGAATTTATTTGGTATGTTAATGTATACCCATTTATGCATTTATCCAAATTAGGAGACATAGAAATAAACTGGCATTCTAGGTTTCACAAAAAAATCTGTTGTGGAATTTTGGGCCAAAACTTTAATTCAAAGGGTTTAGTTGTTTGTTGTTGTTGCTGTGGGTTTTTTTGTTTTGTTTGTTTTGTTTTGTTTGAGTTTTTGGGTTTGGGGTTCTGTTTTTGTTTTTTTGCTCTTTGTTTTTTTGGGGTTTTTAACAAAAAGAAAACAAAACCCCACAAATCTAGTCTTATTCTTGAATAATGAAGCAGAAGCAGTTATGTAAATAAAATACATCACTTTGGATTGCACTTAAAAATTATATTTGATTTTTTTTCTTACTGTAGATGGCATCTCATAGTAATTGAAATTCTGGCTTAGTAGACAACAGACATTGCAAAACCCACAAGAACAAAATGTCCCTTTGGGTCATGAGCAATTTATGGTAAAGCAACACAAAAGGGTGAGTTTCTGAGAGAGAATTAGTTTGTAGCCCACCAATAACTGTTTCAAACAAGATGCCTGTGCTGCAATATATCACACTGAGAGTATCTATAGGAGCTGCTACTATCTCTGAATTCCAAAATTTACTGCAGTTCTGTGGTAGATGGTTATGTATGAATTATTCCCTGTTATGTGACTCCTTTTCAGCACCATGGATAGTGGGAGGTCCTGACTTTCCCGTCTTCCAGATGAGTCCCTTTTCATTCCAGTCCAAACCATGACAACATTTAAAATACATACATATATAGTAAATAATAAGTGCACTGAAGAGAGTCCAAAGAAAACCAACAAGATTGATGGAATTTTAGAAGGCATAATCTGAATTTAATGTTGAAAATGAAAGATAACATGGTTAGTTTTTGAAAAGCAAACAAACGTGCACAGAGAGGAGCAAGATACTATTCACCATTTCTATCAGGAGTGGGGCAAGAGGAATCAGTTTAATTTGCTGTGAGTGTGGTTTAGATCAAACATTAGCAGAAATGCTCTAAGTGCAAGAGAAGTTATGTTGCTTGGCAAAGATATCAGAATGATAATTATTTTGGAGTTTTAAGAAAGTGTTGGACAGCAATGTGTATGGACTGGCTAAGTGTGTTATATTTTACCCAACAGTAGGGGTCTCATGTCCCTTTAATTCTAAATTGTGAATGTTAAAGTCTACTCTTTGGCAGCCAACATTTAGATATTTAAAAGTGCCCTGATTTCTAACACATGTTGATCGCATAGCCTATTATAATCAAAATTAGACAGTTATTCGGGTCACCTATCCCAAATGGAATCACTCAGACTCATCTGTTGCTGTCTTGACTTTATAATGAAGGGAAAATAATAATAATAATAATAGACACTAATATATCCAGGTTAACCTTGTGAAAACAAGGAGACCACAAAGCCAGGCTGTGACAACATTTACACTTTGAGATCTAGATATTTATTGACACTCACTTGTAAAGGATATTAAATTTAAATAAAAAATAAAATAAAATATACCGTGTCCCTGCAGCATGAATCATCTTCCAGCAACTTGTAGTATTTACAATGTCAAAGTAAAACCTATTTTGAACTATGTAGAGATCAACTATTAAGAGTGAAAAACAGCAACTAGTAATTCTAATAGAATCCCAGGAAGATAACCCCAAGTTTCTTATAATGACTAATTTACATCGCAATTGACCAGACTTTTTAGCAGTATCAAATGGAAAGAGATAGTACTTTCCCTAAACATTCCTCAAGAATTTAATGATCTGAAAAAGAACCATATAAACCAGGTAATCACTTGTTAATTGTTCTGCTACCGGTACTGTATGAAACATTGAGCAATACACCTCTTACAGAACCTTGAGAATACCTTTGTTGGTTACGCTATACCTTGGGATAAACTGCAAAGAGGAGCACCCAAATATTTATTACAGAAACAGAAAGTGCTGACAGCTCATTAGTGAGATAAATACGCATTTTCTGTGAACCTAGAGATACATTTAAAGATCTGTGAATATGACAAAGACCCCACCGCAGTGCCCACTGTGGAAAGCTTTTTTCTTGCAAAGAGAAAAACAATAGTAAGAACTATAATTTCCTTCAAGTGAAAAATAAATCTCTGATGAGAACAGGCAGAATGTGCTCTGAGGATGCAAATCACAACTTTCAGAAGGTTGCTTAAGGAGATTTTTTTCCCTCTGTCCTCTCAGAGTTTTCTTTGTTTTGCTGCAGTTGTTAAAGGTCATTATAATCCATTTTGCACTCTGCCATGCATAAGCTGTCCTTTTCATTTCTCAAGGCTCAGACCACGTTTATTTCCATAAAAAGGTAGAAGAGCATAAAGAGTATCTCAGGAAGCAGCATGCAAATGTTCATGCTGTATATTGGCACATCAATCTCTGGCATGCTTTTAAAACACATTGCTTCTTTATAAGTAAAACAGGATCTAAGCACGGGGTGGTAAAGAGGGAAGAATAGGAGGAAAGAAATACTGAGTGGTTTGAGTGAATATCCAACAGGTTATTTTTCTTCTGTGCTTGACAAACAAGAACCTCAGAAGGCTTTTATAAATTTTAGTCTCTGTGCTACACCTTTCCTGAGTGATGATGCAGAAGTTTTGTTCAGAGAATGATATCTGAACAAACAAAATGCATGTGGCATGAGAATGCTCTGGAATTGGAAAGAGGTTTTGAAAACTGAAAAGGCAAAGACCCCATATGACTCAACCAACTCAGCCATTCTACATTCTTTAAACATACCATACTAGAGCACATTAATCAAGCAGTGAATAGGTGAAGATGACACCCTGAATAAATTTCTAGCCAGAATTGATGACTGTAGAGGAATTTGGGTTTATGGTCTACATTAGCAATAGTAAATGATTTCAGTATTCAGGGACATATGATGGAATTTAGTGCTCTATCATTAACTTCACTTTCAATTAAATAAATTCTATCCACCTTTACAGTCTGAGCTGGAATACAGAATAAGGCTGCCAGATGCTGGATCTGATTTAAAGCAAATACAATGGAGAAATAACATTCAGAGGGGAAATATTACTTGTACTTTTCATATCAGCCTTCAGATGTAACTGATCAGAGAGAAGGTAAATGACACAAAAATTATTGTGACCACCCAAAAAAAACCCAACAAAACAACAACAAACCAAAACAAAACCAAACAAAAAAATCCACCACAAACAAACAAAACACACAAAAAATCCCCCAAAAACAAACCAAGAGGAGAAACCAACTGTCTTGAGTTGCACTAGTGTAAATGGGGTGTGAAAAAAAGAATCAAGATGTCATTACATGGCTGATAACTGTGTTGCCTGATCTTGACACACACATATCACAGCAAAAATCAGCATTATAAGAAAGACATGAGAAACCCCCCAAACCAATAAAAAGGTGAAAGATCAAGTAACACAGTTATTTTTTTATTTTACTCCTGTAATGCAAGGATAAGAAAAAAAACCAGTCAAAATGGACATGATTAATGACAAACCTAGTTTTTTAGTTATAAGATTAGGACAAATTCATAGGGCCATTGAAGCCCCGAGCCATTTTCTAAGTATACAGTAGGGAAGAAATCCATTTGATCTGAGGATATCCTTTATAGTTTGCCCTTGCTTTTTGAAGCAGAAATCACCAGACTCTTGGGGAGGCTTCAGTTCAAAACATGCAGCATACGTATAGTCCAAATTACACAGGGAAAGGAGAAAGACATCAGAACAAGCGCCTAAAAATTATTTCAGTGAGACAAAAATGCATATTTAACTGCATTTCTATTAAAGAGAAATTTCAGAGCCTGAGACCAGATTTTTAGCTCTCTATTGATGGAGACTTCTCTTTCACAAACTTCTCTGGCATATATGTATATATTTCACTCTGCAATTTAGAGAAAAAGAGATTAACAATGTTTCATCTTAGATAACTGATACAATTTGCTGTTATTTAGAATGCAGCTAAAGTTTGTTCTTATTACACCTTTCAAAGCCTTTGATTAATCCAGTTTTCAGTTCTTCTAATTTCCTTTATACCATTAAATGGGAAATGGCTAATAGGATCTGTGTCTCCGCCTAAGGGAAAATATTTTCATCTTCTTTGTCTTGCCAGAAGAACAAATCAACAACTGAGTCTTTTCAAAACTCAACCAATGGAAAACGTAAGAAGCAGAAACCGTAAGAAAGCAAGCTGAAGATAGATCAGATTTTTTCTTTTTTACTATATTCTTTATTAACATCCCTTGAATGGAGATCTTTTACTAAAGATTGAATCATATAGGACAGAGAATGATACAAAAAAAGCAGTAAAGAAATGATTTAGCTTCTTAGTGTTCAAAAGAGTTGAAGAAATCTGGATGAAAGCAATACTGCATTAACGTAAGCACAGGGAATCAAAAATGAATTAATATATTCAGAGCATTTTCTTTCTTTTAACATCAGTGAAGTTACCAAAGATAGGAGAAGATTGCATATATTAAAAACCTACATTTGTTTATGTATTGTTGATATTTTTAAATTAATCATCAATGCTTATGAGAAGGAAAGGAAAAAAATAATTTTACATTAAGAAATCCCTCTTTTTTCCCCCAGAAACTTCCTCAAACTGGCCTTATAATGTAATAGCTGTATAATAGCCCTACATAAACAGGTTATTCTGTGGCCAAGAACTCCAGGGAACCTGCCTATGCCTGAAATCACACTACTTCTATGATGGCTTAAAGGTACATATATTTCATTTTACCATTTCTTATTCCTGTAAGCATATAATCAGAGACACCTATCACATCTTCAAAAATGAATGATTCATTGAAATAAAACACTAATATTAAAAAGATCAACATTTCTTAACTGCAGAGTTCACCTTGTTCTAATTACTATGTAAGCCAGAGTGGAAATTATTTTCTGACAAAAATTGATTTTCCAGAACTCCAAGGGAAAACAGAGAGTGGAGCAGTTGTTCACTTGCCATAACACACTAGAGATCACGTCTGGCTCCTCTAGAAGCAACAGGTTTACATTACCTCCAAATCTAACAAAATGGACTAGATAGTCTGTGTCAATCTGGTAATTTTCTATGATCCTTTGTTGAGAGTGGACCAGATGTTTGTTGTTTTACTAAGAATTACTGTTGTACTTGTTGAAAAAAATACCTAGCATACCAAGGCCACAGGTGTGGCACAGGTGCACTTTAACTGTTCTAATGTGAATTTCTATAATTAAGGACTAGGAGTCTGGGATGTTCAGCCAGGTTTTTTGCTTTTGTTTGGGGGTTGGTTTTTGTGTTTGTGTTGATTTGTTTGGGGAGTTTGTGTGGTTTTTTTGGGGTTATTTGTTTGTTTGTATTAGAAAGAAGAGAGAGGAGGGGAAAATTATTGAGGACTGCAACTACTAAAGCATCAGGCCAAAACTTCTATGTGTCTGTGCTGGTTTTGGATGGAGTAATTTTCTTTAAGTAGCTTGTATGGGGCTGTGTTTTGGGTTTGTGCTGAAAAGGCTGTGGATAATGGAGAGATGTTTTTGTTATTGCTGAGCAGGGCTTACTCAGAGCCAAGGCGTTTGCTGCTTCTCACCCCACCCCACCGGTGAGTGGCGCAAGGGGGGACAAGCACTGGGGAGAGGACACAGCCAGGACAGGTGACCCCAGGGATATTCTGTACCACATGGCATCATGCTCAGTATATAAAGAGTGGGGAAGAAGGAGGAAATGGGAATGTTTGGAGTGATAATGTTTGCCTTCCTAAGCCTCAGTTACATGTGACAGAGCCCTGCTCTCCTGGGAATGGCTGAACACCTGCCTGTCCACAGGAAGCAGTGACTGAATTCCTTACTTTGTGTGTGTGGCTGTGGCTTTTCCCATTAAACTGTCTCTGTTTCAATCCACAATTTTCTGACTTTTATCGTTCCGATTCTCTCTCCCCCATCCCTTTGCTGGAGGAATGTTCTGCTTACAGCAGGGCTTAAGCCACCACAGTGTTGTCACACACAGGTCTGTGAGAGTGTCCTGCTGGATCCTGGGGACAACTTCTGTGGTTCCAGGGGGAGTCTTACCTTTCCCAAAGAAAAACCTTGAAAACTGAAGAAAAACCTTAAGCTATACAGCATAGGTATTAATAAAGTTTATTCATTAAATATTAGAAAAGAGAATATCTACTGGAAAGCTAGAAATTGCTGGCAGGCCCTTGGCAAAGGAAGAAAAACACTAAGTTAATATTAATCACTTCTCCATGAGACACTCACAGTTCTCCAACAGCAGGGAAAACTTTGAACTCTCCCATGTTTGGTCCTGTTTTGCTTTCTTTACCTGTACGGCTGTTTGCTTCTACATTCAGTGCAGAAGGTATAATTTGAGTTGATGTACAAAAAGATATTTAGGATTAGAAGTCCCTCTTGATGCCCTGAGTTCAATTTTCATCTGATGGGCTGACCTCAAGAAGTTGATTTGTATCAGTTTATTGTCTTTTTGTCTGCTGGATTGAAAAAAAAAAATTGTACACAATATACAGAAGAAAAATCTAAAATAATTTTTTTTCTAGTGCATTAAAAACTCTATTTTTTCCCCCAGGTTTTAGTTTTTAAGAACTTATTCTTACAAAACAAAGAGAAAGGCTTGCATAGATAATTTTGTGGTTGATATCTGGATACCTTCCTTTGCTACTCCAGTGTATTCTTAATTTACAACTAATATGGCAAAAGGGAGAAAATGTATACTGTAACTTCTACTAATTTTTAAACACCCATTTGATGCTTTTGAATGTACTGAACTTGTTTTATTACTAAGAGTGATGCATGTATAAGTGAATGACAAAGCAAGTTTCACAGCAACAAAAATATTCAAGTATGTATAAACCATTGTGTTTCTGGTTTAATAATTGTTCTTTTATCCATGATTATAAAAGACAGAAATGAGTAAGAATCAGGACATAAGCCCCAGTGGCATTTATTTTGGGAAGAAGAAAGAAAAGGTTTGTTTTAGAGAAATTTTTTTTTTTTTTTTCAATTTAAAATAATTGGCAGGTTTCGAAATATCACCCAAATTGTTATCAAAGCAATTAGAGATCGGAGATCATAGCCTGAGTGTTGTGCTGATCAAAATAGCTCTAAATGATGGCTTTTATTACAGAAATGCAGATTCAGAGTTTAGATACATCTGGAGAAGGATGAAAAATTTATTAACGTTTTTTAAAAATTACTCTTTTATTTCATATAGCACAAATTACAATATCACTTACCTTGAAATACAACTGGAATACTTTAAATAGTGTATAACACAAAAATACATATAATGTTCATGGTTTCAAAGGAATTTTCAGGTCATATTTTTGAAGGAGTTACACAATTTTATACTTTTCTGATTTTCCCTATTACTGCCATCTCAAACATTTCTGAAGATAACTAATTTGAGGTATGTGGGCAAATATAATTGCCTTAAGAAGGTCATGTGGGTTTTAAGGATCAATACAGTATCAAGAAATAATCGAGGTGCCAAAACAGGATGCAGTATAGTTACATGTAAGGATAGCTGTCTATTGTTATTAAAAACTTTTCAGGAAAATACAGAACTATATATCAGCTTTCACACATACAACTGATATATTTTGTTCATCTCTCTTTAGAACTTCCACAAGATCCTTTACAGCAGGGTCTGTATTAATTCTCTTTATCATCACAATATTAAACACCTACTTAACAAATCAATATATTATGAAAACAGAAATACCACTGCAGCTCAGTGGTGTAGAGTCTTGCTCAGTGGTAATTAAATCTTCCCTAATTGGCAAATCTGTTTTGAGAAATAAATATACTCTTGTAGTAGCAAAGGGAAACATAAGAAGAACAGCAACAGTACTGAAGCAATCATCCTAAAACTCTTGCATCAGTAGGTACTTTTTAACACCTAAGTGATCTTGTCTCTTAAATAATAATTAAAAAATAATGCTTTTATACACTAAATGGCTTTTGTGGTTGTTACAGGGTTTTAAATTTATGACACTCAAAGTATTTATCTGTATTTATCACAACAGAATTAAGTTCATGCTTGACATTTTAAATGCTGGGCAGGAAAGTATAAATAATATGGATTAATATATACCTTATGTTCACTTGAACCTCAAACACACATAGCCAAGTCAAAAGTGTATACCATGGAGCTCTTTATCTGTCATAACAGAATGTAATTTACTCCTCTAACTCACTTTGAACCTCATGGGCTTTGTTTGTAAAGTAGGATCTCCAAAACATGATGTTACAAAAATTGAATAGTGGTTTTGTATGAGTTTTGCAACACACAGTGGTATACAAAATGCAGACTTACTTTCCCATATAGAATATATTCTTTGAGGGTTACGGGAATAATAGGCAAAATGTACCTTCTTGAGAAATATGACAGTCACATTTTACATCTCTATTTCAGAATCAGGTACGTGAAGATACTCTTTGATACTGCCTCAATTGCAAATTCTCTTCATTATCAGTAAGACCTTTTTTCTCATCCCTCCAAAACACGGAAACAAAGCACACCTTGCAAAAACTCAATGCAAATCTATTATTCCACCTCCCCTACAACTTTCCAAAGGAGCAATTACACAGTGAAAACAAACAAACAAACAAACAAATAAAATCAAAACTGTGATAGAGAAACTTTTGTCCCAAAACGAAAGGAGTGGGAGATTTTATGAGGTTTGTTATTGCTGAGAGCATTGTCCTCAATTTCACGTGGACAACTTTCAGATCCTCTATAAAGAAAGCAATCTAGGGAAATAGAAAGTGAAGCTATCTTAATAGTTGTCATCACCTGACATTCAAAACCCAACAAAATTTGCAGGTGTGAAGAGATTCCTGAGGTTGCTTGTGAGAGCCTCATGATTATACCTCTCAAAGATGCAAAATAATTTGTGTGAAAGTAGTTGTTACCTGCTATCACCTTCTACTGAGCTCCTCTCTGCAAGGCACCAGCTCAGGGTACTTACAGACTCCAGAATTCAGATTTGGCATCTTGTGTCTTCTGCATGGGCAAAGTCTGGGCACCTGTTGAATTCTCCAACTTGTCACCATGAAGGGTTATGGTCCCTCACTCCTTTCTTCTCAAGTTTGAAACTACTGGGAGCTGGGAAAGGGAAGCTCCTATATTTCGCAAAAGAAAGGTGTTTCCAGTTTGCCTGATGAGGGACTTCTTGCTTTCTTGACAACACACCTGCAAACTGAAAATCATTAGAAAAAAATTAAAACCCCCAATCAAAATTGTGAATAAGGAACATAATTTTGAAATCAAAATAAAAAAGATAGAAAGGACAATTTGCAGATATGTATTAGACCATCATGTACTCTCACAGTCCCACATTTGGTAGCTTCCATCACCACTAACTTCTTTTCTCCACACAGCATTTCAAACAACACAATATATTTACTCAACAGTTCCCTGTATGTCCTATGAGAAACAAATTCACCTGCCTCCAGGGGCTTTACATCAATAAAGATCTGTCTAACCTCAATGCCAAAGCATCTGTGTAATGGAGAACTTCACTAATTGGTAATTAAAGTCTTTATCACATTAGTAGGTTTCTTTTCTCCTTCCCATTGTCCCCACACAAAATCACAAACCTCAAGTCCCCACCAATCTTAAGACAGGACCATGTGAATGGACATAGGGATCAAGTCACCAGACAACGAAGATGTTCTGCATATTGAAGAGGTCGCAGAACTTGGCAATTAGGTTTGTGGAAAGGACACAAAGTCCTTATTTAGCTTATTGAGAGAACAGCAATCTGGGGGGAGGGGGGGGAAGGAAAAAAAAAAAGAGAGGAGAGAAGGGAAGGGACGGGAAGGGAAGGGAAGGGAAGGGACGGGAAGGGAAGGGA
>JAWWEW010000001.1:7668742-7750876 GCA_035583185.1 Anabacerthia variegaticeps | reverse complement strand
GGAAGGGAAGGGAAGGGAAGGGAAGGGAAGGGAAGGGAAGGGAAGGGAAGGGAAGGGAAGGGAAGGGAAGGGAAGAGAAGAGAAGAGAAGAGAAGAGAAGAGAAGAGAAGAGAAGAGAAGAGAAGAGAAGAGAAGAGAGAAGATGAAAACGAGGAATAGAGAATAAGCAGATGAATCCTGAAATCAATCCAGAATAAGTCAAGTCATGAAACATTACCAGTGTACCTCAAAAAGATTGTGACCCCAGAAAGTGTCTAAATTCTCAAAGGTATTAACTTGAAACACTTACTGTTAATTTCATATACTTAACAGTTCTTTGATTTTCCTTTCCACTGTGACAGCTGTCTGGAAACTTTTCTAGAGATCCTCCTAGTAGGGCAGGTATCCCAATGAGGTCATGCCCATGAACGAAAACAGCTCTATTTCCAAGGCATGAGGAAATAATCCCAAACATCTTTTATGCAGGGACCCTTCAGAGGCAGTGCCAGATTTCTGGTTCCGTTCCTCAGGCTGCAGGTGCTCCTACTCAGACTTCACTCCTTCACTACTGGATGCCTGCCCAAGCCAGGTATATGAAGTTGTTGTTGATCCTGGAATTGCAGCAGAAAACTGAATTCCCCAACATTTTATCTCCACAGCTTTGTAAAAATTAATGTCTGATACACACCAGGGAATTGCCCTTCTGTCTGGAAAAGTGTGCAGGCAGCCTGAAGTGATCTATAGAGAAAATGAGGAGTTATATTTCAGATGGGATGCTATTTAGTATCATGTAATTTCTGGAGAATAGATGACAGGGAAGATGTACAGAAAGTCTGGGAAAGCTGACAATAAGGAAAGTAATGGTGAAAATAGTAAGACTTGATGCTTAAGCAAGAGCGAAGGGAATCAATGCTTCTTAAAAACCCATGCTACCTCCCTCCCCTCTCTGTTACAGAGCTTTGTTTCCTAAATTTGAAGCAGCCTTACTTGAGACATAGCAATAATGTAAATTACTGATACTTACAACCTGGGTGCTTGATACAGATTTTACAGAGGATGAAGCTAAAAATCTCACCAGGGAGAAATTGCTTCACTGTTTCTGAAGGGTAACCTCTTCAGAACTCAGGAACTGAATGTGAAAAAGAATTTCCTGCAGGATCTCTTTCCTGTGGTTACTATTAGTAAGGGTCCTCTGAGAATAAGTTGTTGAATGAGTAGGATAAATGCTCACCTATTAAGAAAACTATAGAATTTTATTAGAATAGCAATACATTCATGGTGGTACAGATAGGTATGTTTGTGTCAGGGCTCCTTTATTAGCCATCTTCTAAAGGACTTAAATTTAACATGTGTATGATTAAACTAAAACAAAAATCTGCATTGCGGCAAACTTTATTCTAAACCCTCTAGTCAGGAACTCCTTGAGTTGATTCTAATTGAGGAAAAAAATATACCTATTAATATTAAAGAATAAATAAGAAGCAAGCACTGAATGTTTTCTTTTTTCCTCCTTTTGCCATCTCCAGGTTTTTACATATCTAAATAATATCACTATTAACCCAATAAATCCAGTCTGAAAGATGTTCAGAGCCCTAAGAACTACGTTAAGCACTAGTTTGCATGCACTGGTTACCACTGGGGAGACCAAGCTACTAAAATTATGAAGGAATGGAGTACACACATGCATCTAAATCCCTAATAAGTGGTCATGAGCAGGGATTTGTGTTTAAATTACTGCAAATTGCCATCAAATTTTTAATCCATATTTAATTACATCTTAAATATTACATCTGCAAACCCATAGTTCTAATTTAAATTGAAAATAAATGTTTTCAGCAGTTTGGAACAAAGAATAAGACTCTAAGCGTGTAGTCTAACCACATCCCATAGAAAGCAAGCATTTAAAGTCACTTTAAATAATTAGGGAGGCAGTTACATGCATGTCATAGCACAGAAAGAATTCCAGTGATAAAAGTGGATTTTTAACAGGATTCATTCATGAAGGAGTACCAAAAATTATGCACTTAGGTTATAGACAATTCATCAGGAAAGCCAAACAAAAGTGAAGCTGCCTTACGGTTTAACCTTAAATTGCAAAGTTTCAAACAATGACAATTGAGCAACTGAGCACCACATTTCTACAGAGTGGCCAGATTACAGCAGGATTATGCCACAATAAATAAATCTGAGAGCCTCAGGTTCCAAAGCAGTCTCTACTGGCTCCCTACACTCTGCAGAGTTAGGGCTAATCGCAATTACAGCATTTGGAATGGACTGTTGTCAAAAGAACTCAATGTTTTTAATTTCACTGGACCTCAGTACAGACGTCCTAAACTTCCACATGAAGGACACAGGGAAGTTCTGATGTTCATTGACTGGAAAAAGCAGTAAGACACACATCACCTGTCTGGAGGTCACCAAGGCAATGCAGATTCTGTGTCTGCTACAGGTGAAGCCACAACTTTCAAACTTTTAAGAAAGAGTTTGACATCACACTTAGAAGGCTTCTTAGACAGAGAAGTAGAAAGAAAGTTCTTGCAAGTGTAACCTGGCAAACATAAGTTTGCAGTTCAAGAAAGGAACTATACTAGAAGAATATTCAGTTGATGCTGAGATTCAGGAGCAATGGAATGCAACAAAAGAACTGGGAAGGAAATGTTCCCTGGCACTGGAGAGGCAGGTGAACAACATGAAAGCTATTTGGGCATTAAGTATGAAGATGCCTTAGGACCCCACGTACTCCAAGACTGGCAAGCTGATTGGAGTTTAGAAATTAGCCTTAGGACATGAATAATAAGGCAACAGCATTTTTAGAATAAGAAAATGCCTTTGGTTGGTTTAGACAGATCATCTGTCTATTTAATGCTTTATTAAAAAACTTTATCCTCTTCAAGTCCTTACTGCCAATTAGTGTCAATTAACATAAATTTAATCAGCCTTCCTCTGCTCCCAGTATAATGCTGTAAAAGCAATGTTGGTCTAGTAATTTCAATGTGATTTATACCAGTGTAAATGAGACAAGAACGAGCTTTAATAGGTGTACATTTAAGTGCATGTTCTTAGACCACAGCTTGTAATGTGCCCCAACACAGGTAACAAAATTCCTATGGGGCACATTTGTGATCATAAACTAGACTTTTACTCTAGGTTAATCCAAATGATTAGCTTTCCATGTAGAGCCTTGCAGGAGACTCTACGGCAGCTTTAATTATGAGTAAACTAAATAGTAGAATTGCATTAGTAATTTTGAACATAATTTGGTTAAAGTATCCAATCACGTTTGGTAAAATACAAGAAAATAGGAATCAGTGTGGATATTGCAATAGTAGTGCTGTCATGACAAGGGTCACCTGACTGGAGATTTGGAAGATGAAATGTTAACAAAGTAGACAACCTAGAAACCTGAAATTTTTATACTGGAATATTGAATTGAAAAAAAAAAATTAAAAAAAATAGAAAGCCTTGTGAAACATCATTATTCTCCTTTCAGCACTAATATATTTACTCTACAAAGTTTAAGAGGGGTGTCTAAAGAGAAAAACTTTTATTTATTTATTTATTTTGAACATCTGTTTTAGCAAAACTCAGTTCATTTAAATTCTTCTTTGTCTTTTTTCATGTAGTTCTCAGTATATCACAATTTCTCTCTAAGGAAATCTTGGTGTTCAACCCATAAAAAGAAAAAAATGTGACAGGAATGACAGAAGCTATTGGAGAAAATAATGCATGAGAAAGAAAAATTATGCAACGAAATGAAAGAGAAGTCAGAAGTTATGATAAGAAAACAAAATCTGCAAATATTACAAGGTCTACATAAAATACACTACAGAATTAGGCAACAATTAACAAAAAGTCTAACCTTAAATGTGCTTCATTAAATGACACCTATCTTTGAAAAGTACCAGAGAAATAGCAACAAAAAGACAAATACAGAAAAAAACACATTTGAAGGAAATGCATCTAAAAGAAAAACAAACTATAAAAACACACTGAGTAAGTAATGGTTGCATCAACAAGGAATCCAAAATTAGGAACAGCAAGGACTGAACTGACCTACAAGAGACCTGCAAGACTTTCTGAAAAGGCATTTTCATCCAGCTTTTAGGTAAATATATATATATTTACACACATGTAATCTGGCACCTGTTGAAAGACATTTAACTGAATGAAATTGCTTTCTATATGTCCTCTACATCATGCATTGCAGCAGCTGGAGGTTATATTGTAAGTACCATGGTGGTAGAAAGGCTTGTAGCAGGTTAAATCAATTTAATCCTCTCTTGCAATGCTGGATTCTGCTCCAAACTCTCCTTCAAAATATATATGCATTGCCAGGCAAGACAATTAAAACAAAACTGGTTTTTGGGGTTTTTTTTACAGGTGCCCATAAATTGTGTACTTGAATTCATACTATGGAGCATCTTGATACAATCTGCAAAAGGCAACAAACAACTGAAACCAGCAGGATACTTTCAGCAGGCAAATTGCAGAGGAGTCTGACATTAAAAGCTCTAGATGCTCCAAGTAATGGGCAGATCCTTAAATTGTTATGTAATAGTTTCCTAGCTCAGAGGTTTTAAGTCCAGGTACAATCATTAATATCTTTGCAGCACCTTTGTATTTTGTAAAAATTGCTAGAGACAGGAAAAATAACAGTCTACATTTCGTGTAGCCTTTGTATACAAGTAGAATGAGACTGAATATTAAATAAAAATGAGATAAAAGTGAATGTGACCACATGCTCAAAAACTGAGAACTGTGAACATACACCCAAAGCAAAGATGCAAAAACAAGTGTCATGCTTCTAACTTATTAATTAGGATCACTTGGCTTCCCAGCTTTGGCTTTATCTAATCCTGAAAGTATTAACTTCTCAATAAATTAAATCTGATTAAACTGGAGAAATTCTAAAAGGCAAAACTTATTTTTTTCCTCTCTATTTTTCTGTAACCAGTTTGAAGGCTCAAACCTTGCAAACAAGAGACTAGACTATTATTACACTGGCAAATAGTGACAACAGCCAAAAGGATGACAACACATCAACTGTCAGCAATGAGAAGAAACAAACATTTTATTATTGAAATCAAAAGTTATTTGTTGCACAACAAAAAACTGTGAAGATTCAGTAGTTCTTGTATTAATCCTAGATTATGACAGGGGTAAGTTTTAAAGTCACCACTATTCTTTCCTCACAGGAAAGTTGTTGAAGAGAAAAGAATAAATTTTAGAATAAAAGAATAAGTTTTAGAATTAATTAAAAAAACCTTGGTCTCTTTCCACCAGTCTTCCTTAGTAGAATACATCATAAATTAAAGAAAACTGGTTGGAAAGATTGTGGAGGAACTTTCCTTGGTGGCACTACCTTTTAGTGGAAAACAAAAATACTTCAAGTGGGATTTCACTGAAGCCATGTTTTAGGCACTCAATACTCTTATTCTTCTTGAGGGATTAAGATTTCCAAGGAGATTTATCTGCACCAGTTGGAGCAGAAACAGTTCAAAAATGATTGTACCTTCTCACTGGCAGTACCACTAGTTCTAGCTTCGATCACCAAATTTTACATAGAGCTCAACTCCCACTTAAAAACATAAATCAAATATCCAGGTGCCAAGAATTACCTAAAGTTCATCAACGTTTTGTGGCTGCCATACTCAAATATTTGACATTGAGCATCTCAGGGTGATGGAATTCTATTCGTGGCTGTACAAATCTATGAAGAAAGCAAATTAATTTAAATTTGCACAGCTGTAACAGAGCAAAGACAAACAAGATTACAGCCTTTCAAAGAAAGAATGAAATTAAATACAGTGTGAGACAGGCATCTGAAGAGTGCATCAAAGAAAGGGGTTGTTTAGCAACACTAATGGGGAAAGTATTAGATGTCTAAAAAGAGACCAGAATTGTGAAAGAACTGGCTAAGTTACAAAAGGAGTGCAGACATTCCAACAGACATTCAGGGTACAGCTTCACATCGTTGGGTGTTGCTAAGTGATTTTCTTTTTGTTTCATTGTGAATTGAAAAGGGCAACATATTTCAAGTACTCACTTGATTTACTAATAGTTTAAAATTAACCAAGCTTTCTCACACGCAATAAACTAAACCATCTCCCTCTGGCTCAGCGATATATATTAAAAAAAAAAATAAAAATTAAACTAATGAAAAACAGACAAAGATCACTGCTGCAATCTACCCCTTTTCCAGAGACAAGTGGTCTTTACTAGAATTGAACTTATTTTCAATAATACTTTATTAAGATGCTCACTTTCTTGTGTACTTTAATGCCTTAAGGGATCATAAAAATAACTACTTCAAGTCCTACTGCTTTATCAATTTTTTCCCTTTTTTTTCTAACTAAACTCATTACTAAATGCAGAACTCCACAAATTTTAAGATAATTAAAATATAATGGTGTTTTCAAAGGATTTTTCAATCAATTCACTGTTCTGTTACAATTGTTCATCTCCATTTTTGCAGTGCAGCAGGACAAACATTTCACCTTTTAACCTCTTCTCTAAAATATGTATTAAAAATGTTAAGTATTAAATCAGGTATCAGGGTTGGTTTTTTTCCTTCTAAGTCTGGAAATCAAGTATTTTTTTTTTTATTTTTGTTTTAGTAATTCACATCATTCACCCCCACAAAAGCCCAGAGACATGTTTTTGAATAGGTTCTTGAAATAGTGGGGAAGCATGAAAAACCTGGCAGTCTTTGAGTCTTGTACAGGCATGAGCCTGACAGTAACATTTCCAAGTGGAAACCCTTATTTATTGCCTTTATTCTGTGTGGCCTTGGCAGCTGCACAGCTTAAGAAGGTTTCATAAAGTAGAGCAATCAGAATATATTTTTGGAATGCAGTTGATAGCATTATTAACAAGCTTGCTAGGTCTGTTTTCTGTACCCACTGCCAAATCGATTTGTAGTAGAGTCATGACTGTAACCAATTTCTTACAGTTAACAACTAATTCTGAATGAATCAGCCCATTAAATTCCTAATTATATATATGTACATATATTTAAATAGACCTAGATGTAGCCTGTATTTTCTCTGTATTGAAGTGGGGGAAGACATGGAGTGATGTTAAGCCATGTAAATGAGCCCTGCTCACAGGTTAGTGTGCTCAGTTTAGAATGCCTGAAGTGTTTATTTTATGGCCTCTGATTCTCACATCCTCTTTTATTAAATACGCAGCTTCCTCAAGCATCTGACATGCAACTCATGTTATAAAAATCACAGGGTGAAATCAGGACTTCCCTGAATACAAGAAGTTTGAGAACTGACTATTTTAGATACGTCTGTGTTGCCCTACCTTATAAAATGTTCCTAAACTGGATAAACACCACCAGTGCATGCCAGAGAACATCATGGTTTACTATCAAGGCAGAAAAAAAATATTTCTCATGGAAAAGAAAAGTAATACAAGTTGTAGTATTCTTATAACAGTCTTAGAAGAGTCTCTTGTAGACAACATCTATATTAAAAATGAAAACAAAACGCTGTGCTCACTATTTTCTCACATAAGCACCCAGCCAATGTATTTATTTTTTTGTATTTACATATATCCCATTCTCCTTGTTTCTGTGATAAAACTTTTATAGTCAATAAATTATAAACCAGATTTATGTATAATTTATTGTTTTAAATACATATTTTATCTTTCAGCTTTTTAAAGAGGGAGATGCTTCAGATTTTTTCCTTTAAGATTTCATAGTTTGAAAAGTTCATGAATAAAGCATGCTTCAAGCTGCATTTACATTTTTATAGTGGCTGCTGTAAGAGTATAGATCTTGTTTTCCAGATGTACACTTTTAGGTCAACATGATTGTCTTAAGAATAAAACTGAAAGAAACCTCTGGGACTTGATAAACGTTATTTTTTTCATTATTTCCCAGCACCTTGGACACCTCCCTAATGTACTTGCCCTTCTCTGGTCAGAAAACTGTAATGCTTTCTACATGCACACACACATTTGTGCTGGTACCTGCTAAGTATTTCCTGTACTTATTTCTTTACTAGAGCCATAGTAGGATATAGCTCTTTTGAAACAGCGAAGTCTTAATTCTACTACAGAGTTCTTCAGAGTTCTTCTGGAAATGAGTAAGTTTTTAAAGTAGGTTTACTTAATTCCTACAGTTAAAAGGCCACATTATGGTTTCAGTCATTACAAAATGAAAGGCATTTCTTCATTTCAGAATTATCGGGACCTAAACAGATGCATTTTAGATTAGAATTTGACTATTTTATCTTGCATCTGCCACACAACTCTCAGAGCAAAATGCAGGTGGTCTATTGAAAGTAATCTGCCTTGGGAAATATACCATATAACATTTTTTTTTTTTTCCCCCAATAAAGACAAAGCCCTACAGGCACTGGTTTGATTCAAAATTCCTTTTAACTTTCCTAAAAGCATAATGTCGTCCAGGTTACCCTGGAACTCAGCTATAGCTTTATGTCGGGACTGAAGATTTTTCTTCATGAAATTTCATCTTATAAACAGTTGTATCTTTTTATTTCCCCCCACCCCACACATACACACCCCCAAATTTAAAGGTGCTTGCACAATAACAAATGTATACTGAAAACAACTGTGAGTTTATGGAGAACTTTCCTAGCCATCTGGAGAGACAGACAGAGATGAAGCAATAATTTACTATTAATTACAAAAAATATCCAACCTTTGTACTGATATTTTTGCCTGTACTCTACAGAGGCAAGTACTTTATCCTCCTCTAACAAATTACATCTACACAACAAGAAGTTCTGAGAGGAAAAAAAAAAAAAGGACATAAAGAATGAATAAATTATATGGCAAGAACAAAATAAATTTTGAAGAGGGCATTAGCTTGTTTTGCAATTCTCCCACAAAATCAGGCGTCTCTCTATTGCCATTAACATCTCACTCTGCCTATGCAAGAAGGAACATAAATAGATATTTTAAAAACTTTTTTGTTCCTACAGAAAAGCTTACCCATGTTCATTTACCCATTGTTAAAATAATGCATGTTTTGTCATATTTGTTAACTGAAGCATAAAATGACTAACACAATCCGTTTTGATGAGTCACTGCACAATGTGTGAGCTGGCAAATGTGAAAATATTCTCAGAACTAAAATTACAATTTGCATTCTCAGGGACAAATCTTTTGCAGCTAATTAGGATCGTGGTTACTGAAAAAAACCCACACCAAACTCCTTATAGCACAGGCAAACTATTCACATCTTTGAAACACCTTCAATCAGCCAAAAGTATCTGGCACACATTTGCAGTCTGTATGCACAAGGAGGATTCAAAACAAGCTCTGACTGAAATCCCACAGCTAAGGAACCGAGTTCATTTGTTGCAAGCTCTCTGGAAAAGGTGCAGTGATTAATAGCAAAGTTGTGCTGGTCTATTGTTCCATGCAGCACTTTTAAGATTCACAATGGGCAACAGAGATTTTGGTATGAGGGTCTATTTTCTCTTCAAGCTCTGGTTCAGAAATCAACCATTTTCTTCATTCTGGCACTGAACTAACTGGGATTTACCTTGGGTATTTTGTTTGTTTGGATGTTGTTTGGAATTTTGTTGTTAGTTTTTTGTTTGGTTGTTTTCTTTTGGTTTTTATATCCTTCCCTTTCTTTTTATGACAAGAGTATTGTCTAGTGGAAACAGAGCTCTCAAGAAGATCAGCTGTATCCTCCAATTCATTCTTCTTTACTGACTTTCCCCTGCAGTCAGAAATGAGATTTGTCCCTTCTGTTTTCTCCCCACCTTTCTTTCCTTCAGACTCTTCTTCACAGTGAGTGAAAACAAAGTAGGAAAGTTCAAAAAGGATGCAACTTTCAGAAAGAAAAGTAGGTTGGAGTAGGATTTGCCCATTATTAAATTATCCAGAGGACTCAAATATTCCTAAACACAAAAGGTCACCACAGCTGTAGGGTGACAAAAAACGCAGCTTGCACAGCAAGGCAAAACAGACTGTTGAGGGATCCTTTTCAGTCTTGTCACCTGGAAGAGAAAATGATTCCCTTTATTTTGCTGTACAGACAGGAGGCAAACAGCACATGCCATTGCTGACTGAACTGCAAAATCAAAATTGACAAATCCTGGAGGAGGAAACTACTATTATAAAGCCAGGCACGACTGCTAATGCTACCTTGACTTCCTCAGCTTATACCTGCTGCTGCTGCTCAACAGCCCCTGAGGCCCAAGTGACATTACTCTGGATTCTAGAACAAGCCAGGAAAGAGAATTATAATTTTGTCATAAAAAAAGAAAAAAATAAGAGGAAAAAGAGACTAATACAGAAGACTTACCACCATTGCAGGTTTTGTGCTGTGATAAAGAAGTAGAGAAAGGGGACTGTGTTGGAACTCAGAATGCTTCTTGCAAATAGCACCAATACTATTCATGACAGATAAATGAAGAAGCAAAAATTTTATGCAAAGTTAAGGCCAGGGCTGAAAAATCAGAAGTTAAATATAACAGTGGGCCCTGATATCTCTCCCTTTTTAATTTGTCATAATAATAACAATAATCATTATTGAAAAAAGTTAACTCTATGCACAGAAATAAAGCAAAATCTGCATCTGACATCCTTTTTCCAATACCCTTCAAATCACTGCAACAACATCACTAATTCCTAAGGACACTTTGTGTGCATATATACATGCAGATACATATATATATATATACACCCACACACATACACAGATAGCAGAAGAATCCATTACAGCTGTCCCCATTTCAGTCTAGAAATCTGGATATTTTAAGTAAAATAAAAAAAAGAAATGGTATATCATAATTTGTGCTTTTAAAAATTTATCCTCCATTGTCAAAGAGGGGTTTGTTTTGAAGGAGAGCAAACACTTCTCCCAAGTTTAAGAGTGCATTTGTACAAGTATCCAAAATTTCTTATGCTCTACCTGGGTTTGCTTTAGATTAAAAATCCTAGCTGGCCTTGTAGCTATAACCTGCAATATATCACTGTGAAAGAGAACTAGGAAAAGCACAGCCATGCAAGTTAAGATTGGCATGTTTAGACTTCCTCTTGATCTCAAAGGTTCGAGGAACAGACCTGAAGCATTAATATTCTGTCTGTGAATGTGCAAAGCTCAGTTTTTTGCTGAATTCACAAAATTAACCCAGTAACTTTAAAGCAGAGTTCAAAGCTGAAAATTTTGATACAGTCCTCTTAGCTCTGTCACTTTTCACCAGTAGAGGAGGTACTGCTCAATTCACAGAAGCCCAAACTGAACGGCTTTTTTATGGCTCACAAACTAAAAAGAAAAGTTGAAGTTGTACAAATTCTAATACCCAAACTCTACAAATACAACCCTTGGAACAGAAATGTTGAAGACGGCATAGAGTCAAACGATTAGAGCAAAACACATCCTAAAGTAAAAATTGTGTGCATTTCAGAAAGGGGTCGAGCCTGGGTACAAAGTACTGACTTCAGGCCTATTGCCCTCTCCCTACCAACACTGAGATGGGTCTCATGCCTTGGCATAGGGGAGATGTGTTTCCTAAGCCTTGTGAAAGACGTGGCAGAGAGGACACCAAACACCAAATCAGACATTAACTGTACAGTGGAAAGGGATCCACAGCTGGGGTTCTTCCCTCACTCTAAACCTCACCAAGCCAGTTGCTATGAATTTGCATTTCGTTTTCTAAATTAAAAGGAAATTTGGTAAAGACAAAGTAATTTCACTGTTTCTCTCCCTTTCTAATTACTCTCATGATGTTACTATAGGTAACTAAGTGTTAAAGGAGTGGCTCTTGTGCCTTTACCTGTGGTTTGCCTGCAGGACATTTATACATTCTCTTTCTGTACCAGGCCATAATGAAATTAGAGAATTATTTCGTAACTAGAATGCTGCTTTTAGATTGATTTTATTTTGAGACCTTTACTCAATGAAAATTTTTCCTGAGTAAAATTGAACACTATGTGTCTATTCAACACTTTCTGACTTGGTTAAAGTCAGAAATAATGGTCAATATAAAAAAACCATTCGCTTTTAAAACAGGACAAAATCACAAGGGCTTCATTTTTACCCAGGTATGTCTGGCTTGCAAAACCTGGAGAAAAAAAAATGGATCTGTGACACAAAAATTGGTTGCTGTAAATGAACTGTGAAATATTTGTGTTCTTAATTGTTTTCAATATCTAAACACTTCTATATACTGAAACTTTATCTGGTAATAAAGATGTTCTGAGTATTTGGTAGTTTGGGGGTTTTTTTTGGTTTTTTTTTGTGTGTTTTTTTATGTTTAAGTTTTTGTTTTGTTTCGCAGTTTGTTGTTTGTTTTGGGATTTTTTGTTTGTTTTTTTGTGGTTTTGTTTTGTTTGAGTCTTTCTGAATTTCTTTTTTTTTTTTTTAGTTGTACTTTGAAATGGAAAGCCAGGGGGTTTTCACACATTCTTTGTGGATTTGGGTAGTTTTCAGAGGAAACTGGCTCCTTTCCACTATCAAAAAAAAATTTGATGAGTTATAGAAATTGAAAGTATTAATAAGAAGTTGAAATCTTGAAAGGTTACACAAATGTAGGGATGAAGGAGCAGGTTTACTGGAGTGCTTTCTGTCTTTGTTCTTTTCCTTGATGAGAGTCAGTTTTTGAACAGAAGAAAAAAGGTGCTGCATTCTGACTGAGAGGTGAGAATGCAGAATATTTTATGACAGGAAATAGAACATTATGTGTAATTTTTATGCCATTATTTTGTGATTAGTGTAGGTGGTGTTACAGTTGTTATTCCCATTATCAGTTTATTCACTTAGAAGTTCGGATAGAAAATGATAGTGCTTATCTACTGTTTACCATAGCTTTCTGTTCATGACATTTCTTATAAATTACACTGTTTGGTGTTTTTAATTAATATTCACTTCAGCTGTAGCAATGCCTTACCATATTAAAAAAGCAAGCCTAGACTCACAAAGGCAAATAAGAAGGTGCTTGATAATTGTAATTAAACATGCTAATTTCTTCCAGAATTCACTCAGGCTGTGTCCAGTCTGCCCAGAAATACCTGATTGTCATTTTCACCCACTGTAATCTCTGTGAAGTAAAAGTAGTCATTTGCACTAGGAAAAGTATTACTTGACTATACTCAAAGGAAGGAATCTTTTCAACAGCCAGCCCCACAGGCTACAGAAGTATGTTAGCCCTCATAAAAAGTCATTAACATTTATAAATACATTCCAAAGAAATAAAACAACACGAACACACAAAAAAAGAAAAAGAACAAATCACCATATCTGAACATAAAAACCCTTTTCATGCCATGAAAGTTTGCAGCAGAGAAGAACGTTCAACAAATGAGTGACAGGAACCTTCTTCCTTAAGCTATAACCAACTTTGACATCAGGAAACTATTTATTGCCAGAATTATGAAAGATTCTCAAAGCTATATACTGTTGAGGAATCTTCCCTGTCTGTCCATCCAGAAGCCACTCTGGAGGTCACACCTGCACCACCTGAGCTGGGACCAAAGCCCCTTTGCAGCTACACACACCACACAGACTCAGACCAGGTTTCCTTGCGGGCTTCACCCCAGGTTTCCCATAGCAGAGTCTCAGATGTCTTGATCCTTAAAATAATCCTGGTGCAATATAAATAACACAAAACAAAAGCCTGATCTGGTGCCCCTGAGGAGGGATCCCAAACAAAGGAAAACCTGGGCTTTTATACCCCCACAGACGATTCACAACCAAAATACTGACAAGGAGCTGGCCCTAACATGCTAACACCACCTTGTCCCCCCGTTACCTCATCCCAGAGGGTGCCTTCTCTGCTGGACCTGAGCCCTGTGAAGCCACCTGGGGGTTGTGCTGTGCCTGACCTCCATCAGTGTCTCCAACCCAGCATGGGGATGTGCTCATGGCTGTGGGAATGGTGTGGTCAGGAGGGGAGGGCACTGCACTACCCACTGCCTGTGGCCCTCCAGAACTCACCAGGCACAATGCACCACGGAAGATGGGTCTGGGCGAGAGCTCTGGTGTCAGAGCTCTTCTCACGCGGGTCCAGACTGAACCAAAGCCAAGAGTTAAACTGTACTGAACAGGATTTGCCATTATCTGTGCTGAGAGTCAGCTGTGGTCAGGACCACAGTTCACAACACAATGTGGCCAACCATATTTGAATTGGAAGGAAGCTTGGTAGAGTGAGGATCAATGTAATAGCAGTCAATAGCATTAAACACAGCAGAGAGGTCTGTCTGAGGAACTATGGATGTGATTGACTCTCCTGTCTAAGAACAGAAGAAAGTAATTCAGCAAAGCAGCAAGTTTTGCTTCAGTATTGTGCTCTAGCCTGAGAAGGCCCTAGGATACCAGCAGATGACAGCAGGTCCTGGTGGCTGCCTCAATAGCTTCTAATCATGAAATACAAGAAGTAAACTAGGGCAGCAGTGAGGAAAAAAACCAAAACAAAGCACAAAACCCCAGCACATGAAACACTGAGGCACTTGCCTTCCCAAGGAATGACTTGAGAATAAAGAAAAGAAAGCATTACATTCTAGTTTATATTTTCAGTTAAATGGTTTTTTGTTTACCTTGAACAAATCCTTTCTTGCTAGATTTGAGTGCTCAGGAAAGTGCAGTCAGGAAAGACTGAAGTCTTTTATGCACACACCCTGGGATACAAAACTACTTCTGGGGGTCTGGGGGGTGAACCACAGCAGCACTGGCCCATTGAGGAGAAGATTAGGAATCTGAAATCAAAAGACACTTTCATGGTTCTGTATATGCCTTCTATTACTTTTCCATGGTTCTTAGCACTTTAAAAAGATGAGAGTAAGTTTAATGTAATTTTCTAGCATAGTAACTAGCACAGCAGTTATTTTTAAATTTATCCTACGTGCCAACTTTGCTTCAGTGCTAACATTCTACAACACATATGTTATATCATTACTGGGACACTTTAGAGTGGTGAGGCTCCCTGTCACATCCAATGGCAGTCCTGCTGAGGGGCTATGCCACGGACAAGTATGCACAGGGAGTGGAGTGATGCCAACAAAATTCACTTTACCTGTGACATAAACAAAATTCAAAACCAGTTCTGTATGTAATTTTTAGAGAATTGGTTCCATCCGGGTAAAATCATGATGCTATATAACAAATTACATTAATTTGTAGTTCAAGGCAGCTCATAGCTCTCTGTTTCATTTGTATAATACTTTTGAACTTTGCTCTGTGTGGGATCAAATTGAGATTCAGTAATAGAAATTAGTTAACAATAATCTCAAATGAAATGTCTTGGAGGTTTTCTGAATACAGTAGCTAGCTCTTTTAGAAGGCAGGTCTAATATAGCAGTCACATATGCAACCTGTGGCCAATGTATACCATCAGTGTTTCAAAATGATCTGCTTATCTATAGACAGTGAATCAGCAGTTTGTAAAGTACAAATGCCCTTCTTGATTTGCTTTTTTTCCCCCCAACTTTCAACCCAGCATCTTTTTTTTTTTTTCCCCTAAAGTAATTAATTTCTACTGTAAAGGACCACAAAGTACTGCTTTAGGTGAACAACTCAATTCACCTACGCTCTGACTTAAAGCAGGCCATCTGTGACAACACTAATAAATTGTGCATGAAATTGATTTAATCTATATTCGAGACATAATTTGTCCTGCATGATGTTATGTGTGCAGTTCACTCATGGTGTTATTTCATTTACTGTTTTGTGGCCTGCACTGTTGTATGTTTACCAAAACAATTCCAGACTTATCATCAGAGAAAAACCTACGAACTTCTTCTTTTACTTTTACTTTTGCTGAGGGCAACACAAATATCTAAACTGAGATTTCTTTTATGACCCTTTCACGTCACAGCCCTGAAATCCTCCACTTACAATTTTGCTCCATTCATAGAGTATACCCAGCAGGGCACTTGGTTAGTCTCAAAATTTATTATTCTCAACAAAAAGATCCCTATTAGCTTTAACTGGTGTTAGTTCTGGGCTTCTTTGCCAGTCTGTACATTTGGGTGGAACTAAGTCATCACACAAACAACATGAAACAATGTATCCTGTGGAGAGGAGAACATTGTGTTTTCAACATTCATATGGTCCAATAACACGGACTCATAAAATATGAACCTTGTGAGATACATGCATCTTGTGTAAATTTAATTTTTAAAGAAGAATTATAAATATGACATATATTTAATATGGAACAAAAATATACATTCTATATATTTAATATGTAACTAATATATTCAAATGCATACACAGACACACTTATATAAAATAAATATTTTTAAAACATGGATAACTTACTTCTGCTCCCATGGACAGGAAGGAATCCATAAATTTGGCTAAAGAAGCTGTAAAACAATCCAAAACAGAAATAAAAAAAACCTAGATCAAATCATAAGTTCCATAAAATTCAAAACAAATGTTAAAAAAATTCTTGATTTGACACCATACATATAACACACTAAATAAGGGAAAAAATAATGTCCACCATTGGAAATGATGAAAGAAATTTGGAAGCCTTTGCCACACAGGAAACCAGATCAGCTGATAAAATATCCAGACCATTCTTTCAAATGTTTATTTTTTTAAGGATACAATAACATTTCAATGGGATATATTTCCTTTTGAAGCCCAATTCTTAAAACACTGATTCTGAGCCTCGTGTACTTCACCTGATGAACTTCAACACAGTATGCTCATAAGAGATCCTCTCCTAAATCCTCATAGTCCCTAACAGCTCTTATTTGCAGGCAATTTAGTTACTTCTGGACCAGGATGAATCATGTATTAAGGAATATAGGAAACCTGGCACAACCTATCTTATATACCAAGGCATATAGACAGGTTAATTCAATTCCCAGTTCAGTTGTGTTCAATATACTCAAGATCAGTTATCGTGAAACGAAGAATAGATAAATAAAGAATTACTGTTTGGATGTTTTTGCAATCACAAGTCTGCCTCAAATCTACTCTGAGATTTAGTCAAAGCAGATATATTAAAAGAAAATATAAATAAAAAAATAATAAATGAAAATATATCTCTCAAAATAAAAACTCATGTTTGATTCCTGATTTTTTTTTTAAATTCAAGAAAACCTTTTGTAAATGTATTATTTTATTGAGAATTATTTGCTTAAACAAATCATACTAATATCTTCTAATATTTATTTTTTCTTGTTGGACCTCTGTTGATACAATAAAATCGAGACTTGAAAATTCTTTTTTATTTGTACTTACATTGCTGGGACTGACAGATACTCTTCCCCGGTTGATAAGCCCTGGCATGACATTTTTATGACATCCTCCAAATCTAATATGTTTTCCTCCTTATTGAAATGTGCCTTCTTCACTGATAGATCAAGAACTCAGCTAAACCTTTTTGGGGCCTTCCTGTATCTAGGTATCTTTCGCTTTTTTTTACAGGCTTTAAGAAGTCATTCATTGATCCTCAGATACATTCAGTAATATTGCTGTAACACTGAATATTTTCCAAGCTCTAGTTAAATTAAACGTTGTTTTGACTTTGTCTTCTGACAGTTTTGGTTAATCCTCAATAAGCAGCAGAGGAAGTTTAATTTTTCAAAACTTAATTTCTTCTTTTTCCTCTCTAATTTCAATAAAATTTAACCAAATATAAAATGTGCCAACTGTTACATAAGTGACATTAATATTCCATTAGTTATACCTTTCTCTCACTTGTCAGGCTTCCTGGAATTTTATCTCATGGCTTTTAATTTCTCTTCCCCAGTAAAGAAACATGATTTGGGCAAGCCATGACCTAGAAGTCATCACTCAGGCAAATTTAACTATCTTCTCTGTAGTGTAATCAAAGTTTGCCTTCTATTATTCTAAATTCTGTTTCTTTCTCTGTCTTTATTTTCTTTAATAATGTTTTTCTTGTGCAAATATCTTCAGAAACTGTGTGTTTTCTTTCCTTTATCTGAAAACTTGAACTTATAGGAAGAATAGTAACTTCCCCACTTTATTTATAGCAACTTCTGATTTAATTTAATTTTAATTTGGTTTCCCTCTATATTTTTTATACTTAAATACTAACTTCACTGTTTTCTCCTATTTGCTAAATGAAGTTATAGTATGGTCTCCTTATAGTTTCCTACACTGAGACTGAATTGTTGCTGGGGTTTGGATTTTATTTTTTTTTAACACATGTATTATGCATGTGTATACACAGACACACACATACATGTATCCATATAAGCACTGAAAATAAGAATGCTGAACCTTTAGCTTAACTAGTAAACCTTGTTTTCCAATGCTATTTATTTCAGGATCAGTAGGAAGGATATAAATATGATTACCTTCTTATTTGGGTCTAAATAAAAATACCATCCTGACTCAGCAGTCCAGTACAGATTTGATTCCAGTTCCATCACAGTTACAGGTATTTATTCTCTCCTTCCCACCAACAGCTGATGTCCAGCCACCTCGTGGGAAGCAGGGCTTCAGAAACCACGCCAGTTGGTCTGCAATACAAACACCATCATAATAAATGACACCTCTCCTCCTCCGTTTCCTTGGCTTTTACTAGTGAGCAGACATCATATGGTATGGAATATCCCTTCGGTGAATTTGGGTGAACTGCCCTCACTAGGTCCCCTCCCAAGACCTTGCCCACCTCCAGAGAGGGGGAAAGGTAGAAGAGACTGATGCTGTGCCAGCTCTGCTCGGCAGCAGCCAAAACACTGGTGTGTTACCAACACCCTTCCATCAGCCAGTGCAAAGCGCAGCACTGCGAGCGCTGCTGTGGGGGAAATTAACTCCATCCCAGCCAGACTCAAGGTGACTTGAAAGGTACTTTCCCCAATGAAATATATGGTTGGGTTCAGTGCTCTCAATTTGAAGCAAAAAGCTCCACTAAGTTTTTATAAGGCTGCTAGCAGAGCTGAGTTGGAAAACGGTGCTTACTTACTTGTTTTGGCACCTGTCTGCAGCTGAAACTTGGAACGCGATAAATCCATGAAGCTCGCACTAGAAGCAAAAAAAAAAAAAAAAACAACCAAGAAAAACTCAACGAACCCTTAAGAAGGAGGAAGTGAGAAGATAAAGTGACAGACAGAGCAAGAGAATTCTGAATGCATGCATTAAATATTATATGAAACATATTTGCAAATGATTCTCATGAGTTCATCGATGTGGCAAATTCTGATGTACTGAGTTTAAAGTTCCCCATGAATGCATTTTTTAATCTAAAGTAAAATCTCATACCAGTAAAGCTCTTTTATTTAGGGCATGAGAAAATTACTCTTTGTTCTAAAGTAAAACTCTTAGCCTTTCCCAAGAAATATTACCTCAAGAAACATTAATTTCTAAAATATGGTTTAGGAGTCACTAGGAAGCTGTGTCAATGATGTGACAGCATTCAGGTGTTGCAATGGTTCTGCACTGTGTTTCAGCAGCTGAAGATGTTTCTTACCATACCCGAAAGGTAGAGTTGTTATTCAAGCTGTAATATCATCTTCTTCTGCTGACATAAATAAATCAATCTTGCAGTACGTGTCTATTTTTCTACGTCCAGACTAGTTTTCCAAACACAATGAAGCAGACTTCAAGCAATGAGGGCAAGAGTGTTGCTCCAGGTCACGAGAGGCACATGTACCTCTCAGACCCACTGTCATTACAGCACATCCTCTTTTGGCTCCTTGTGTTTGATGCTCTTTTTCATTGTTAAAATATCTACCTTCTGGTAAGCTTACAATCCTGCAAGTTTTTTCCTTTCATCTGAATTTTTCTTCTGTCTTGACATTTATTTTTCAGCCCTTTCATCCCTCAGCATGTGGTTGCCCCTTTTGTTTTCCTGAGTCTCCATGTCCGTTTACTTTGAGAGCAGTACTTTTTATTCTTTCACTTCCGTTCTTTCTATTTCAGTATGAGTGCCTCTCACTTCACACACACTCTCAATTTTTATTGATTTTGCCCTGTTTTCCACCCACTTTTCTACAAACCCAAAGCACTTTTACCACTCAGCAGCAAAGCAAAACCCACTAGCTTTCAGAGCAAATTTGTGAACACACTGAATAATACAGGTGAGAGAGAAAACTTACATTACTTTTCATTGAAAATAGGAACTGATAAGCAGGTTTAAGGGAACTTTTAGATTAGTGCAAAGATCCAGGATAACATAGTCTGGTCCTCAATAGTTTCCATATCAGTAGCTACGACAGACATAATTTAAAACATTTTCAAAGCCTGCTAAGTAATCAAGACTGAATTGTTCTGCAAGCTGGGAAAATTTCACTTCTGGGAGTGCTGAAACAACCAATATTTCTATCTTCCTCCCTCATAAAGCAATCTGTTCTAGACATTCCCCAGTTCATCAACATCTTCCTGGGAGGATATCTCTAAAAAAAACATATTGAAAGCTTTTCCCTGAATTTTCTGTTGAGCAGGTGGGCTGTAGGAAGGGTTTTGTTCTGTAGATATATTTTGGATTGTTTGTGAAAGCTGTTTGTTACCATGCCATCTGATGGACAATTTCTCAATGTGCCATCATGACTAGAGCATCTGCTCTCACCACAATGTTTCTTCTAATGTGAATAGGCCTAGGAGAAATTCATCACTGCAATGTATTATTCGTGCTGAGAGAAAGGATTGCAAAGTATTTCAAAAAGTAAAATGGTGATATTGTCTGCAAAAGGACCCTTTTACATCTTGGTACCCACATTTTTCGCTGTTTCCTGATGTATCCTTTTCCCTAAAGAAATTAGCACGTGTCAATCTTCCAGACATCAGATTAAAACAATGCAAAGAAATTATTTCTGTTCCCCAGATCACCGTGTTCTGATAAAGATTCTTCACAACTTGTTCTCCTTCATTTGGTGTGGTAATGTGGTAAGCTTACCTTTAAATCCTTATGTTTAAAGCATAAAAGTATCAGTGTATTCCCACTGCCAGTCGTTGCTAAAAATTGCACTGCAGGTGATGATCTGGGATATTGGGACCAGGCAACAATAACATGCAAATACAGCATTTCTTCAGTTCTTTCTTCTAGTGATTTTAAAAATTATATTATTATTATTTGCAGGGGGAGGTTAGGGAGTTTTGTCACATAATATGTGGCAGCCTTCTAAAATTTCACCTGGGGCAGGGAGGAATAATTTACATAATTGTTTAGGTTGGAAAGGACCTCTTGAAATCATCTGGTACAAAAACGCTTTGCTCAAGCTGGGTCAGCTAGATCAGGTTGCCAAGGGCAGCATGAAGATGAATTTTGAATATCTCCATGGATGGAGACTCCACTGCCTCTCTAGGTAGCCTGTCCCACTGTTTGACCAACCTCACTGTAGAAGTTTTTCTGTGTTCAGGTAGAATTTCATGTGTTTTCATTTGTGTCTGTCACTGGAAGCCAATGAGAAGAGAATCTCTCCCTCATGTTGTTTCACTCCTCTCAGGCATTTATTCACATTGTTAACATCCCTCTGAGTATTCTCCAGACTGAGCCTCAGCTTTTTGCTTTTCCTTAGACTTTCAATAGACTAGCTATTTGTCTTTATAAAACCAATACATCAGGAATGTGACAACAGCCCATCTGATTTCTTCCCCTCCTCTAATAAAAAACCATACACATATAGACCAATGATTTTAAAGCATTCAAATCCAAGTCTTATTACTGCATATACAAGCTTGTAAAGGTATTCACAGTTAATAGCATTTTTTTGAATACTGTTAGATAAACAGCAAAGTAATAAAAGAAGACATATCACTGCACACTGAATGATTTTTTCGGTTGCTCTTTGCTGGTGAACTTTTAATTTGGTGTCCTTAATTTGACTGTGCTTTTACAAACACCTTTCACTGAATTTTAGATCCCAAATTCTGTACTGACCTCTTAGTGAAAGTAAGCAACTTTCTGTGCCCAGATGAGGCTTATTTGCCCTTCTGCAGTTGCTTTTAAAACCAGCCCCAGCGTCCTTTGGAGACTGACACCTGTAAATGCAACCTCAGGCACAACTGGACAGCACTTTACAGTGCACGTGGTGCACCCAACAGACCTCTGTGCCCCAGGGCAGCTTAATATGCCACGAGGCACTCCCAGACAAACCATATGCATGCTGCCTGCGGGCTGCCTACAGGCTATCAGTGCAGAATGCAGGGGGATGTTTCAGGCAGAGTGCCACACTCACATCTCCCCTTGCAGGGGGAAATCACTAGTGGGATTCTGCACAGGGACGGGATCTGTCAGAACCACAACTCACAGCAAGTTCAGAATATAAATAATTACATTAGACATGATACATCAGGGATTTTCTCGGACTCCATATGAGGAAAAAACTCTTTGTATGCCCATGTGCAAACAAAACACAGTCTTGACAACTACCAAGATTTTATCATGAGTTTTAGTGACTTCTTAAAAGCCTCAAGTCCCTGAGACAAGCCTTTTATGAATCCTTCCCTATATAAAATATACATATATATATATATATATAATGCTTCTCATCCCCATAGTTATAGCTAGAACGAAGCTTGGAATTACATGACTCAAGGTCAGCCTTGAAGCTCAAACTTGTTATTTTCAAGTTGGCTATTCTGGCATTTGATCTATGCCTTTTGAACACTTGAGCTTGACAATGCTGAAAACACTTCACCCTTTTTTTGTTATCATAGGATCCAACAGGCTTTCCTATTTGGAACTTGAACCAGGAAAAATGTTAATTACAGGAAGTACATTTAACTTTATGGTATAGGACAGTGGTCTCTAAAGCGGGCTGTGCACACCCCAGGTGGCTCACGATGGCTTTAGGGGTGTGGGAAGAAAATTTCAGAATCATGATTTATATATTGTTTTTATCTAAAAAAAACCCCTAAAACAACAACAACAACGAAACCCACTCTGTCTGTATGTCAGAAAATCCTATGTCATCTACATGGCCACAGTGGTGCCCTGGGCAATGTGGAGGAGGCAACAATCATGCCCTCAGTCCTTCACTCACTTTCAGCACATTGTGACATGCTGTGCCTTACATGTCCTTGTTCAAACAGATTTACAGATTATATTGTCTAGCTTCACCTAAAGCAACTCTCACAGAATGGACACATTGCTCAACTTGAAAATAATGTGAGCACAAGCAAACAACAATAAAATGGCAGAGGGGACATTTCTCCTACTCTTAGTAGGTGAAAAGCTTTTTCTCAGTCATATTAGCAAGGAAGAATAATGACAAACTAATCAGATGTAATCAACAAAGCCTAAAGTCATGTGATATTTAACCCAGTACTTCACTAAAAGTAATAAAAAATGTTCATAAGCCTCTTCTGAGGTTTCTTCTTAAGAGCAAAAGACAAATTTGCCACGCTAGAAATGGCTGGGATACACAGAAAACAATATGGCAACAAACTAAAATGCATCCTTTTTTTCAGCAGATACTGTTGAAATATGTTAAAAAATATTGCTGAATATTTAAAGAAACATATTCGAACAAATTACACGGTATAGGTTTCCTACACAGCTGGTTGGAAGTGCATGTGTTTTCTAACATGTCGTAGTTTATGGAATTTGCTAGATTCTGTTTCAATAATGAAATGCATTAAGAACCACTGCTTTGTGAGCCACTAAAGGGAAGATGCACTGCGGAAGATATACCCTCAACGCTAAGTGTCTTCTTTAATAGAAACAATGTTTTATGGAAAAACTGTGCAAGTGTAACCATTGATGGAATGTCTGCTTTTACAAGAATCAAAAATAAAAGTTCCCAAAGTTACAGAGTGCCCCACACATGGAAGTCTTCACCGCATCATTCACAGACAAACTGCTGCAGCAAAGAAATAGTAGCCACAAGAGCGTAGAGTTCTACAGTGTGTCATCAATGTGGTAAATTTTATAGAGATTTAAATAGCATAATCTTTACAATACGTTGTTTTCAAATGGGGGAGTGACCATGAAAATCTTTTCTACCACACAGTGGTTTTCTGGTTATCTTGCATCAAAGTGCTTCAAAGAATTGTCAGAATTAAAGATAAGGTACGCATTTTTCTTCTACAAAAGGACAAGTGTTCCATATTTGCTGACCTTTTCTGTGTTGACAAGTGGTTGTCAGCAGATTGCTACACAGCAGATATTTTCCAAAAAAATAAACAGACTTAATGTGTCCCTTCAAGGTAAAGGTGACGTCTTAACAATGAGTGAAGTAACTGCTTTTCCAAAGAACCTCATGCTATGGAGAGAGCATTTTGAAAAGTGAGTTTTGGAAATATTTTCATCGTCAAGGGATTTTATTGCTGAAAAGAATGTGTCACCTATAAAAAAAAATCTCCTATCTGTATACCTAAAAAACCTGGAAACACATTTATCTAACCTGTTTAAGATTTGTCAAAAAGAAAACTGTCAGTGGTTTTTGAGGCCATTTATTAAAAATATAAAAAATGTGGCACCTTTCAATTAGGTTGCAAGAACAACTGATTCACGTTGGGGAAATTCACTAGCTGAAATTCAATAAAAATCCTGCATAATTGGTCGATGGGACTGAAAAACGAGTGTCATGATTCCGCAAGCACAGAAAATAATGCACTTCTACCATTTGGATCTAGGTATATTTGAGGTATCTTTTTTTCCAGCTATGACAGTGATTAAAACCAAGCATGAAAATTTAGAAACAGACCTCTAAATTGTTATGGCAAGATGTTAAATCAAAATTTAAAAACAAATAATTAAGCATAATCAACAGTATTCTTTACAATATTTATTATTAAATATTGTTTTCAATGAGAGACTTTTTTTTTGCACTGTTAACAAAATTATTGTCAACATATTGCTAATCTTTATCTCATCTTTTTTAAATTTCTTTTTCTTTTGGTTTGCTTTAAATGTGCAGAACAACTGTAATTACACATGCATAATATGTATATATACACATAGAAACACTCTGGGGTGTGTGTTTAGATAGTTTCTATTGATAGAGGTTATGATCAAAAAAGTTTGGAGACCACTGCTATTGTCCTATAATAGTAAACCTCAACCCCATAGACTTTAGTGTATAGAATGTTATTTTCCCAATTATTTTCTTCCTGGCAGATTCTTGGAGATTGAGGATTGCCAGTGTCTTTACTCATGAGAATCAGAAAAGGAATCAGTGTTTTTAATGTTTAAATTAATCATGTGATGGACTATATACCTTCTTCCTGACCTTGATTTTTCAGATTTTTCACTCTTCTTCCCTGCCAAAAAAAACCCCAACCAAACCAAACCCACAATCCTCCTCTTCCCAAAAAGACCCATGGAAACTCTTGAGGAAACTCTGTGATCTCCTGCTTATTTATTTTCAGGTTTTCCCTGACAGATGTAGAGATATATTTTCTCATTATTTACAGTCCAAGTCATCATCCACATTTCTTTTTTAATGTGAAACCCTCAGTACGAGGTAGTTTGACTGGCTGCTTGTGTTTATGTTGCATCTTCCAACTGAAAAAATACTTTAGGGTGGTTTTCTTTTTTGATCTTTTTAAATTCACTGACATCTCAAGAGAAGATCCTTCTAAAACAATGCATTAAACTGAAGAGAATACTGAATAAAGAGCAACAAACCAAACAGAGAGGAAGGTCGTGAAATCTTTTTAGATAAGTAGAAATGGTCATGAAACCATCTTGTCAAAAAGAAGTGATGGCACACAGAAAATTAAAAGATAATGAGAACCTGGTCTATAAAAATGAACATGTTAAGGGAGTATTTAAAACTCAAAACTTCTGTAACATACTTTCTACATGGACCAAGAGCAAGTAAGAAATTCTGTTCCAGAGCATTATCAACTTACATAATGAAAAGATTTCTTCTGTACGTCATACATTAATAAGTTGCAATGTATCAGGACACTTCATGAAAAGAGATTAATTTAATATCCAAGAGATGATGAAATAAATTAAAAAATAAAAATAGACGGGGGCATATAATCACTATGTTTTCTGTCCCACAGGCTGCTCAGTATAAAAAGAAATGATTGATTTTCTCTCTTAGGTAAATTAATGTAAACTATCCATGGTCCTCCACCTTTTATTTTTTTCCCTGCTGCATGTTCATGTAAGAAATTAAAATTATTCCACTTTTTTCACTGAATTTTGGAACTTGGTCTGGACAGATAAGTAAATACAGGGGAGAGCAGTCAGTGAAATAAGACAAGCTAAACTTTTTTTTTTATCTTGCTTATAAATATGCAGTTTTAAACACACAATAGTATTTTACCACAAAGATAGAAAAAACCCCAGACAAATAAAACTGGGTTTTCTTTGTTCATTTTTAAAGAATAATTAAAAAAAAAAAATCAACTTTTTTCATGTTTGCAAATCCACTTTGTCAAGTTCAGGGTGTAAAATGTTAAGGGGTCAATATAAACCTCGTTAGATGTTTTGGAAATCAGTTGAGGATGCAAACCCTGCTGGGTATTACCAAGAATAGGAAATGCTGCCATAAGGGAACCAGCTGGAGCACAGCCCCACACACTCAAGTTACAGTTGGCCACCAGGGATTCAATCTGTCTCCTGTGAAGAAACAACACCACTCCTCAGAGAGAACCCTTAATAAGAAACTGAAACCCTTGCAGTTGGAAAGAACAAGTCAGACATCTAACGGTCCAGAAATTTTCTTACAGAACATAGAATTAATTGTCTTAGGGAGAAGACAATGGCTACTTGTAATACATTTACATTTGGAGGAGGAGAAAATTTCAGGACAAAAAAACCCCCTCTATCCTACACCACAAACAGACCAGTAGATTCTTATATTACTTAAAGCTGCAGCTGGATCATCAGCTGAAGATACATACCGTAAATAATACATAGCTCTCCAAAATAAATGGGAAGTAATACATACAGTGTGTATTATTTCTTGGAATGGTTTCATTTCTGTTGCAATCTCAAATCACAATTAGAATATAAAGTTGAATATCTACTGCAAAAGAATAAAGTTGAATGACATGGCACTAATAAAAGGAAAGTTATTGATGGTCATGAGAAACATCAAACAAGAACCCAACCATTTTGAAAACAGTACCTGAAATACATCCAATGTAGAAGAACATAAGGGTTCTCCTTTGATGCACAGAACAAGGGTCTGCTGTTAAATAGGAGTGAAGAGTCTGAAAGCAAACATATTTCTTTACTTCTGGCTTGGTTGCCTCCATCACCCTGCCTGGAAAAAAAAATAAAAAAAAATATCCCCGAACAAATCCAGCCAACTAATCAAACACCCAACAAAAGAAAACAAACAGAAAACTCCCCACAAACAAAACCCCCAACAAACAAACTGTAAATTATATAGCAATTAGCCCTTCCAAACCTTGCATCTAATGAAGTAAGCAATTATTTAAAAATGTTAGTAAATGGAAAGCTTCTTTCAGATCACTATATAGAGGTTCTTATATAAATATAAGAACCTTTCCACACCTCTAAATAACAGGATACATGAATTTGTAGTCTTTTAGGATCTTATGGCGCAGATGTAATATGAAACAAGATGATTATCTTATTAATATGAAATGTAAGCGATTCCATTTCATATTATTCCAAACAAAAAGTACGTTTGGAGTTCTTTACAAAAGAAACTCAGCTTTGGTTTCAGAAATGCCCGAGGCACCAAAGGATGTTTAGATGCTCAGATTGCAGAGAGAGCAATAAGAATTGACCACCTATGTGTCTTGGATGATTTATGTCTCACTCAGAACCCAGACTTGATCAACAGATTCAGTTAAGTCCCAATGGCTTTCAGCAAGGTAGTGTTAGAAGATTTTTGTAACTTTTGAAAATAAAGTTAAAATCTTAGATCTTTAAAAGCGCTTTTGAAAATACTCCTTTTTACCCCTTTCTAAATTTTATACAATATTTTCAAGAGTAACAATTGGAGAAACATGCCCTTCCTTCCCTCCCCAAAACACACAGAAAACAAATCCTTTGGTTTTGTTTGTTTTTGTTGTGGTATTTTGTTTGGTTTTGATGTGGTTTGTTGTTTGTTTGGGTACTTCGTGTTTTTATTTGTTTGTTTTGTTTTGTTGTTTTTTTTTTTTTTTTCCCCTGAGGGAAATGGTGCTTGGGAAATTTGAGGCATTTAAAGCTAGTCTTCATTTTATGGAATGCTGAAATAAAATAAATCTGATAATCACTTTAACAAAAAAAAAACCACAACAAACAACTTCTGCTGCCCTGGCAGCAATCTGAATTCTGACCTGGGAAAAAACAGGTCTTTCAGAAAGAGAAGGGTGTATGAGTTCAGATAGTTAATTCAACTGTGCTCTTCCTTCACACGCATCAACTCTGCTAAATACTGAATGTGAAAAGTATTGTTCAGGAGAAGCATCAAATCTCTCCAACACTGCTGTGAGTGGAATGGAAATAATAATAATAACAACTGTAAAGAATGATTTCAAAGAAATATTGACATTTCATATTGCAGGGCTGATATTTTAAGTATCATCTACAGAAAACTGAGGAACAGATCCAGAATTCTCAACTGTACTCAGAAGACAGCCTGATTCCATTGCCAAAATAAGTTTTGAAAGCTTCTGGAATAAAACAAACTAATACTAATAAATAAATAAAACATAAATAAATACACCAAATCCAAGAAAAAAAGAAAATCTCTGAAGGGAATTGTATGTTCAGTACTCCTTCCTGTGCAGGAAAGATCTATCATGGCAAAAAAATGCTACCTGATCATCAACAAGCAGGAATGAAGACATCACTCCCTTTACTTGGTAATATGTGAAAGATAGTAAAGTGAATAAGGAAAATTTGAAAAGGACTTTAAGTCTTAGCTGCAATAAGTCATGTCAGGAGGAGTATGCAGGACCTTTTGTGCTGCCATGACCTTGTCAAACATATGTATGTAGCAGTCTTTATAGCCACTAACTATAAGAAATGGGAACCAAGACTGATCAGAGCATGATGAGTGGAAGGAAGGGAATTGCCTGAGGATTAATAAGATCCACAAGTAAGATGAAGAAGCAACCAACTCTGCCTGGAGACTAATGCCCAAAAGTAACAGAAGGGAATAACCAGCAGCAGCAAATAAAAGGGATAACAATTGGATTAAATCATTGACAGTAATATTTTGCTCAAACCAGCGTACTGGGGACAGAAAACCAACATGAAAAACGAGAACTTGCTATTCAGTAGAAAGACCCTCAGATGATCCCAGAGGAACAGCTGTCAGCACATTCCACTGCTGTGCAGAAAGAGTTGCAGTCTCCTGGGAGGAAGCACTGGAGTATTTCCCTCCTTGCTGGACCTTAGGATAAGGCAAACTACACGCTGTACTCTGATTGGGACTGTGGATAACATGGTGTCATCCTTATCAGTGATCTGAGCCCTTCTCAGTTACCTTTCAGGCAGGTACACCCTCCCAGGTGTAGCTGTGGCACAGACTGTAGATAACTAACAAGCCATCTCTGACACATGTTTTGGGCATTATTGTTTTTGCTTGAGTGGTGGTTTGGGTTTTCTTCATTATT
This sequence comes from Anabacerthia variegaticeps, assembly GCA_035583185.1. NCBI lineage: Eukaryota > Metazoa > Chordata > Aves > Passeriformes > Furnariidae > Anabacerthia > Anabacerthia variegaticeps. The sequence continues at coordinate 7,721,502 of JAWWEW010000001.1, read as the reverse complement.
TTCTATTAATTTTAGTGAATTGTTTGAATTAAGCAAGGTCTCAACTCTGGCACTAAATGTTAACCGTCTTTCAACAACGTGTCCAAAGCAACAGAGATCAACCCAAAATCCTTTGGGTGTGTGTGGGTGGGGAGAGAATACAACTCAACACATTGTAGTGCTGCAAAAGATGGGATGAGATTCCAACTGTTCCCTCCTAGGAAAAGTGAAAGTATGTGTCAGTCCTATGAAGCTTTGCACTGTGGAAGTACAGAAGAAGATAAAAGGAAATAAAATTATTGAAAATGGAGAAAGCAGTTAATTGAGGCACTAGACAAGTTCTGGAGGCAAGAGTTAAGAGTAAGCAATGGGGAGAAGAACTGGAGATAATGAAATGGAGGGAACAATGGAGTTCTAGATGGCATTGAATTACCCTAATTGTTTTCTGAAGAATGTGTTTGTTCAATTTCATATGACATAGGGCAAAATAAAAAAAATAAATTAACATTGGAGTCCAACAGTGCAGCACAGTCCAGTCAAGTTGTGTCAGTTTACACTGGGTGCAATATACATTGTTTCATATAGATATTCATTTTTCCTAGATTTAATTAGCAAAGATATTTAATAAAATTCTCTTTGTCTGGTTAAAAGGAAGGCTGTGCTTTTCTGCTGTTTTACTTCTGGAGTACTCAAGCTGTACACATACACATTTGATGGTGTTTACCTAATGTTTAAAAACTAAGGGTGCACTTCCTTTCATCCCTTGAGAAGTACTGCACAGACAGGGAGCACTGCATTAATTACAACTTCCCCTGGCACACACACAAAGTTACTGTTTTTTTCTTTGAAACCTGCATGAAGTTGGACAATTCCAAATTAACCTTAGACCACCAACAGGAAGCTCATCTCAGGCTCAGTTAGCAGCTGATGCCTCATCAATAGCAATTAAAAAAAAATCTTGCAAATTGATTTCCTTTATTTTTCTTTGCTGTGGATTTGCTATGAAGCTCACTGAAGTCAGATTCCCACAGTTTTCCAGTTAGCAGGGGAGACAGAAAGAAGACACTACTACTAATTCTCAGAAAAAAACCCAATTGTTTACTTTTCATATCATTTCACTGAAATCACAGAAGCTATTCAAGAAATACAACTCCCCTGTTATTTTACACCTTTATCAAACATTGATTGGAATTCTGTTATTCTGAAGTTAGTTATTGTGTCCAGTTTAATTTCCCTTAAAATAGAAATATTTTGGATCCATCTACTCAGGTTATGATCCAGAATTATATGTTGGGATTTTATATATTTTGGGACTAAACTGCTAAAAGCACTAGAATACATCTTGCTTATATAGCCTGCAAAATAACAGGAGAGCAAAAAGAAATGTGCAAGCACTCTGCCTATAATAGAACATGATTGAAGTACCATTATATACAAGGTATTGTAAATATTAGTGGGTGTTATGTTAGTGATGCTTCAAAACCTGTGCAAATTCATGAAAAGATATTTTTTCCCCCTCCTCCTCCCATTTATTCACCTGTAGATTAGTTACATTCTGCTCAATAACAATCACAATAATAATAATTCTTGAATAAAATTCAAAATGCACCTTGTATTTTTTGCCAAATATCATAGCAACTCAGCAGAAGTAATGCAAAAACAGAAAGCTGTACCAGAATAGTCTTATGCAAATGTAAAACATTGGAACATTATAATCTATTCTGTTTCTATTACAAAGAACATGCAGTCTCAGAAGGTATGCTTGAAAACTACTGTCATTTTGGCTAACTCTGCACTTCTGATTCTTTATTTTTGTCTGAAATGTGGAGCTCTGCTTAGAGCAAAGAAACAGAAGCCCCAATGACCTGTTCTTCTTTTCTTATTTTTAAGGAATTAGGTCAGTCTCAAAGTCAGCTCACCAGAATATGAAATACAATCTAAGTCCCAGGCTGAGACATTAGAAACTGAAGTTAAACACAGCTATCAAAGGCAAAAAGAGAGACTTCACAATAAAAATTATATTAAGCCAGAGGCTTGATGTGCCCTTCCATGTAATTTTTTTTTAACTGCTTGTACTCTAAACAGACCATAATACAAGGAACATTTGTTATCTTATTTTTGTCTGTTTCTGGCTGAGACTAAGTTGGCAGATTTTTTTAAAAAAATAAAGAATTGAAAAAAAAATAAAAGTGAGAATTTTCTAATGTGCTGTCCAGTTCTGAAAAACAACTGTAATGTATTTCAGATCAAATTGAGTGGGTGCTGAATGCCTTGCTGACATGTCCAGTTTCATCAGTCTCACTCAAAACCTCTCAGGAGCCAGGAAACTATTGATGTGGCTGTTCCATACAGTACTCAGTTCTCAAAAAGGCATACAATCTGAAGGACACCTCAGAGTCTTGTTGTTTACTGCAAGGGGCAAATGACACTGCAGGAACAAATGCTGTGTTATCTGGATAGCAATAATAAATTAATGCAATCCATTAAGCCCCACCATAATTTCATGACCTAAACCAAACTTGTAACCCACTGGAGCCCCAGTGTGAACTACAACATACTGAGACAAAACAAATTAATAAATGAGAAATGGAAGTTCACTTTGATACAATAAAGGGAGACAAGCATGGGAGCTAGATTCTGCACCATTCCTTAGGCTCAGTTATAGCTGAGCTGTACAATTAGTTGAGGAGTACAATAAAGCCAACTACATGTCCATTGGCAGAATAAGGACACATGTACAATACTTCTGCCCATCTGACAAGAAAATGTGAAACTGAAGGGCAAAACAACCTTACTGCAAACATCAGGTAGCAAAAGGACAATGCATATCTGTGATGAAATGTCTGATAGTGCAATGTAGCATCTGAAACACTGAAATATTATTTACTCAATGTAAAACAAGCTAATGTATGCATTCTCCAGTGCTAGATTGGAGAGGGCAAAGAGAAAAGATGGAACTAACATCTTTTACACAGGTAGAAACAGCAGAGCTTTAAGCAATCTCTAGATAAATCCAGAAGACAGAAGCATCAATTATTCAGTAATTTGAAACACGAGTCACATCAACCCTAGGCTGATATTTTATACATGTACACTTACACAAAAAGGAAGTGTACTTTTGTCTCATTCTTTTCATTTAAATGAAGAATTTTACTATCTCTTATGTGGTATATATTCTCAACAGTATATTCAGAAACACTGTTTCAGGGGCAACAGTGATTAATTTTTTTCCCCCAAATATACAGCAGGATAGGCTCATTAATTTAGAATATTTAGTATTCACTGCTGTAGTGGAAAACTACAGACTAGTTCTTTGGAGTACATGGGAAAACCAGTATGCTTTTGAGGAATGGACTTCACTTGAGGCAAGATCTTTTTATGTAGATATCTGTGGATAAATAGGGCTGAAACAGCTTTAATTAGGCTATCCCTCCCTTACAATAACTCATGAATAAAAATGAACTTTTTTTTTCTTTGTCTCCATAGCAACTTTCCCTTATGAGACCTCTCAAAGACTTTTTGTAGTAAGAATTTGTTACTCAAACACAAATACAGGATGGAAATCCTCAACTTTCATGCTCTAAAAACAGATGCAGTTCTCAATGTCAAGCTCCCTGATTCCAGTAGACACATTTCACAAATAAAAAACCAAACATATTTAACATTAAACAAACAAAATTCAAACTGTGTTTTACATGTCAAAATAAAATGAACAACTAGAAGGTTCATCCCAGAAGGGAATATTAATTGGAGATAATGGCTAAACCTTCTTTATACCTGGAGAGGCACTCATATATTAGAGTGCTTTCTTAAAGAAGAGTACCTGCTTCAGGGAGCCATCTAATTTTTAACCCTCTTACTGAGTGAGTTTCTAAGGTCTTAACCCTAATTCTGTGACAAGTGCCTTTTGCTGATGATAATTCTTAACTCAAGAGCAGAATACATTCCATTCTACTTGCAATAATGTTTTATGACTTCTCTTTTTTCAGCCATTTAAGAAGATTAATTAAGCTTGAACACCTGAGAAAGGATAGGTGAGTGACACAGGAAACAGTTTTTATGGAATTGAATATTTAAAACCTTGGTGTGCAGCCTTTCTCTTTGGATCCCTTTACAACTGGATTCCTCAGGCTTCCTGCTTCATGGTCTAAGTGACTCCTATTTCATGGAGTTGGGCAATCTATTATTTTCATTAAATGCAAAAAAAAAATGTCTGTTGAAAACTTGAGAGTCCTTCTAGATACAAGAAATTGCTCCATTTCTGTTGCCCTGCAAAAGTCACTGGTAGAAAGAATGCAAATATTATGGTTGTGATAGTGGGACTGTGATGCGGCTGCTTAGGAGGATAAATTCACTGATTTTTTGCAGATCTGAAGTAAAAGAGAATACCTTTGTACACGCAGAGGTATGTGTAACAGGTTCTGCATGTCAGCTGATGATTGAGCTATTTAATAATTTGCTGATGCTTATAAAAATGACACAAGGATAGGGGTGAAGAGGAGGAAGGAAAACTGATACAAATCATAAGAATATATTCTTCCACAACAGAATTGTAGCCTCGCACACAAACACTTAACTCTGCTAGGAAAGGGGAGACAGAGGTGACAAAGAAATCCTGTCTTTCAAAACTCTCCAAATCAAATCCCTCAATACTTGAATATGCTGACATTTGCACCTGCAAAACAAAAAGTCATGCAAAGCAAATGCTGTGTAGTAACTACAAAAGAGTTCAAAGTGAACCACTTTGGAAAAGTTACAATAGAAAAGTCATCACCTCCTTTCAACAGGGAGATTTTGAAGACGTATTCATCCATTGTTTGGTTCTGCCAAAAGGTAAAGAGATCCCAAAGGAACACAGAAATACATTTCAAGGATTTTTTCAGACAAAATCTACTCCAGCTCCAAGGCAGTTCCACCTGTAGCATGTCAGGCATCATTTTTACTTATGCTTCAATGTCAACACTCTTTGCTCAGGTGGACAGCCCAAGGTTCAATTGCTGTTGCTTTAAAAGATCAAAGTTCTTCTATATATCCATGTTCATACATACTGTCACATGCCTTAAGCTTCTGCCTGGAACTTCAGGCATTTGAAATCTGTCTGACAAGTATGGATTTAGGGAGTTTCCTCCCATTTAAACAGATACTCTGGCCATAAGTAATGTCACCTCTGCATATGGCACCCTAAGTGATATGATGTTTGGTTAATGGAATGGTTAGTGGAAGGAGTGTACAATTAGCCTTACTGTTATGATCTTAAATATGACAACGACTGAACTAGATTTAGAATTATTGGCTTGATGTACTGAGGCACACAGCATCTGTAACTCCCACTGATCTACAACAGATGTGGCAGTTCAACACCTCTGAAAGTAAGACTTTTGTAGTATTTTCCCATTGTTTCTAATGCCTCCTGAGAAGCTTGAAAGAGAAATCTGTTTGAGCTCTAGAGTGTTTTCTTTCATAACTCACATGTTCTGCTTTGTTATTGTTAGTAACCTCATGAGCCTTTCTCTGCTGATAATGATTCATATAATGATCTGGGGGAAAATGAAGTGTTTTTAATAAAGGATTATACAGAGGTTATGGGTAGATATAAGAAAAAAATAATTCAAATGGGAATTTGAATTCTAGAAAGTTGACAATGCCTCTTTACCCAGCTTTTAGAGATAAGCCAATTGCCAGCTGCATTTATAGTAAAGGCAAAGGATGAGAGACTTAAGCTAAACTCCTTATTCTCTGAAGATTTTTTTGTTTGACCTTGTGTAAGTCACCTCAGTTCTCTGTGCCCCTGGTCTCTCTCAGCAGTTCTGTCTATTTTGGCTGTAAAATACTGAAAAGTAGTCTATGTTGTACATTAGAAATAAATTTTTTAAAAAGCACCTTCCTTTCAACCGTGCACTTGGCCAGTACTTTAGCACAAATGCTATGAACTGATTCGGGCAGTGAATAAGGTAGAAATTGAGAATAGTATTCAACTGAGAAACTGGTTTATTTACTGTCATTTTATAGTGGCAGCACATCATCATGGCCTCTTTCTATCCTAGCACAGCTGCTGCACTTATTAAGCAAGCAAGCTGTAATCAGCCACTTAAAGTTGTTGGTACATCACAGTTGTGCTCAATATATCTGTTTAACTTCATTTTTAACTGTGCTGGCCTCTTTTTATCTACCCCAAAACATTTCAGACGAGGGCTACAGACACATCAAACTGGCAATATCACACAAAATTAATTCAGTAGTGAGACTAATGTTTTCTATTTTTATTTGCTGGTTGGTTTGGGTTTTATCTTTGTAAAGGGAAAATCCAGTACATTGAGAGTTCAACAATTGCAGTTCTCCAGGTCTTTCCCACTCAGATGGGACAGAACTGGTATATTCATGAGGCCCACTTGAAAATATTTTGCATTTTCTTTTTATTTTCATGCTAGCTAGAAACTTGTATGGTAACAAATTATTTTTCCAGCTGTGATTATTAAAAGTATTTGGGCATTATAGAGAGCTAAACTAATATCAGTGCACTGTTAACCCTTTATGGAGTTATGGCAAACAGGCAAAGGGAAACCTCAGTGTTAAGTGACCAGTTCGTGGGTTAGCAAGTTCTTCCCTCAACAGTACTAATACCAATCACACAGCACATTAAAAACAACACAAACAAAAAACCCACAACCCTTCCCCCTGAATTTCATTTATTACACTCTGATCAATAACCCCCTGTAAAATAACTACTGCTATTGGTCCTTTCATGATCTTTTTTTGGACAGTGTACAGTTTTGCTAAAAGTAATTAAACCAATTAAACATCTGTTACTCCTCAGCAAAAGAAGTTTTACTCTATCCCTAGCTCAAAGGTTAAGTTTCAAAATAAGGTTCCTGTTAATATCAGAAAGATTTTATTTATATCTACTAGTTTGTAGAGTTTTTTTCCTTGTTCGTTTGTTTTTGTTTTTTTTCCCAATTGATTTGAGCCCTGATTATGAACGGGAACAGAGCACTAACTATTCCAGTATTCCTAATTTTCTCCCCTGTAAATCATAGCAAGGACTAGTAAATTTTAATAAACATAGTAACATTAGCCACCACACATAACCAAAAATGCACGAGAGAACTTATATTGAAAAGTTTTATATATGCAGTCTATAAACTGATTTAACCATAAAAAATAACTACATATATGCCAAAACACATTAATTTGTCTTTGTGATGCTGAATTCCTTCCATTATTTCTTATGCATAAAATTACACAAGAAAAAATAAAATAAAAAACTCCCTCCAGTCTGTGAGCAGCAGAATATAAAGCAGGAGAACCATTCCTGAATCTCGTAGAACATCATCATTTTCTTACATGTTTTTCATTCATATTTTTTATTCTCAGTCTACTTATCAACTCATGCACTTTCTTTTTGTTTTCTTGTGTTCTTTCAGCAATTCTGTTTGACCTATTTCAGTTGCTTTGGAAGTTAGAAAATAACTGAAAGTGGGAATGAGAATATCTTGTCCTAATGCAATTTATGTCGGTGGTTATCAATTTATCTCTTGGGATTTTTTTACTGTTAAGTTTTATATATATATGCGGTGATCCTTCCCTTGAGTATTCTTCCAGCCTCCACTGCTTTAAGGCTTGGAGACATTAAAAAGTCATCTGAATGTGACCCTGAACAACAAGTTGGTGGTGACCTTGCTTGAGCAGGGCAGGTGGATGAGATGCCCTGCAAAAGTCCCTGACAACCTCAACCTGCCTGTGATTGTGCGCAAGAACCTGAGCCACTGTGGCCACACCCACCTTTTGACACTCCACCCCTTTAACAAAGCCCTTGTGCCTCTGCGTTGGCACAACCAGCCACAGGGGGAAGAGATAGTAACCTTGAACCTTCCTCCCCTCTGACACCTCAACATTGTGACAGACAAGCAGCAAGTTTTATTTCACTAATACATCCCATACAGTTCCAGGTGCTGATTCTGTGACCTTACAGAAGCCAATGTCTCCACATCTTCCACTAAACCTCTTGCAACTGTGTGCGATACTCTTGGGACTATGTGCTAAATCTTCTCTGTGTTGGGCTGAAAACAAACTGAATCTTAACATTTGTGAAACGAGTCATAGCAAATCAGTGAGGAAATTTCATCTTAGTGACACTAAGTTTGACTGGAAGTCTCTCAAGCATCTGGATGCTGCTATCATCCCAGGAAGTTGAATTTGCTAAGAAGAATACTTCCCACTGAAGCTTCTGAAGGAAAAAAAAAAACAACAAACCCCCCAAAAAAAACCCAAAATAACCCAAAAAAACCAAACCAAAACCAAAGTCATTCACAAGACTGAAATCAAAACTGGACTAAGCAAAATTGAGAAAGAAAACAAAATAATAAAAATCCCCCCAACAAAATGAGTTCAAAAAGCTATATGGAATATTGGAATAAAGAAAATTTATACCTTTGGCTTGAGAACTATCACTTTCAGCTTTCCAACAACAACAAAACCAAAATGATGTCTACAGGATAAATTCATTCTATTTTCCCTTTTGCTCAGAACAATTAATTTCTGCATCATTATCTTCAATATATATTGGAGGTCTATCACCCTGAACATGTTATGCAACAACTTGCTGAGTCCAAGTATTGTCATGTTATTTGCATTAGTTGAATATTTCTGTAAGTTAAGAATTCCCATATTTTGTTCCTTCACTTGTGGTTTTTAGTTCTATTTAAAAACACGATTATATTTTCCTGAGTACAGTAATGACAAGGAAAAGGAAAATGGCAGAAAGGTAATATATGATTATCTAAATTATGCTTATGACTGAAATCCATAAACATGAAGGACAGGGAAAAAACAGCCAGTGAGAAGACATTTCCACACACGTTCAGTTTTGAGGATAATGTACTAAAAAAATGAAAAATAGAAAAAAATCCTCAGTGGAAAACGGCAAACCTTTTTTTGTTGTTTTGTTTGCTAGGTCCTAATGCAGTAAATAGCTGTAATGCATTTAAGGAGAAGACACCAGGGAATGGAAGAATAACCCCTAGACACAAGTGAATGATGCACAGTCCAACAAATGATCTAAATTTGAGCAGTGCTATTCTAGCACATCCCCTGGAGATCACTTTCAATCTATAAGAAGAGTTTATATAAGAGGCTGGAAACGTGAAGAGCTTCCTGTGAATTTGACACTGTTGCATATTCGCTTTTTTTTTATGTTATTCCTTTAAAAAACACAATGTAAGAGATTCCAGTGAGAAACTGGTATTTCCAGACTGCTGAAGATAAGGGAACAAATTAAAATAGAATAAACTGCAATAATATCAAATTAACATTATCTCAGTGAGGAAACAAGGTAGGCAATTTTTTTTTTCTCATTTGTGTATGAGACAGATGGGGTCTACATATCTCTAGGCATGACATTTAATAATCCTCAACAAATAGATCAGGCTCTTTTTTTTAATTTTCTTTTTTTTTCTTTTGGTTCAGTGTCACATTCCTGCCCTACTTGTACATGAAAAAATGTGTGGGAAGGGAGCAGAGAAGATATGCCAGTGTAGTACTGACACACAGCAGCTCCATTTGAGCAACTGCTTCAGGATATGCCTCGAGCAATTTTCATATGTTAAATACTCATATGAGGAGAAAAGTAATTTTTCCAGCCTAAAAAGGTTTATTGGATTCTCAGCTATGGTTGCTCCACAGATTGACTCAGCAAAGCAGAGAGCAGGTAAATGTTTTCAGGAGCGGATTAACTTTTGTAGACTTAGGAATAGCCAAAAAAGCCAGGATGTCCTGATTTAGAGTGTAAGATAGCCACACACACACGAAAGGTATGTTATTCCAGGTAAACAAAATGCAGAAGTATGTAGTGAAGGAGGAACTGAACTTGATTTGGTACCTGCATGGACATACTATCTCACAAGAAAACTCTGAAGACCAAAAGACAGCAAATTTAGAATTTACATAAACTAAAATACATGTTAAATTATATTCAAGGACAGCATGTGAAATCTGATACTGAGTATGATAAATATAACTGAAGATCCCCTGAAGAAATGAAAGCAAATTACTTTCTTACAGGAGAAAGAAAGTTGTCCTGTAAATTAAAACCATATGAGTGCTAATGGGTTATCAAATTAATACAGCCCTATCCTTTTAATTGGGACAACTCCATACATAACTTATTGTTTCTATTGCCCTACTTTAGAAAAGTAGCTCTTAAATCAAAGCTGTCCCACCTGCCAAAAAAAAAAAAAAAAAGTTGAAAAAAAAAATGTTGTTTACTGAGAAGCTTATTTTTAGACTTCTACATCATGTTCCTTAGAACTGATATATCTTATTATTTCAGCTCAGGGTGAAGTATATAAACTCCCTTTTACTTCAAGATGCAGGTAATTACACTAAAACGTTGAAGAACATTTATGCTATGCTGTCCACAATGAAAAAAACCCAAGTTGCCATTTTCTTCAATTAAACAGATTACTCTCACCTCACACTTAATTTTATTATGTATAAAAATAACTTAGGGTCACTCAATAAAGCACCTGTGTTGATCTAGCCAGTTCAATAAACCAAGTATATTTCACAAATTAAAAACCATCAAAAAATGTTGTCATGGTTTAACCCCAGCCAGGAACTAAACCCTGCACAGCTGCTCCCCCTGCCCCGGTAGAATGGGAGGGAATTGGAAGGGTAAAAGTGAGAAAACTCCTGGGTTGAGATAAAGACAGTTTATCAAGTAAAGCAAAATCCAGGCATGCAAGTGAGGCAAAAGAAGAACTCCTTCCCCACTTCCCATGGGCAGGCAGGTGTTCAGCCATCCCCAGGGAGGGTGAGGCTCCATCACATGTAACGGTGACTTGGGAAGACAAACACCATTGCTCCAAACTTTCCTCTCTTCCTTCTTCTTCCTCCAGGTTTATACACTTACTATGATGCCATATGGTATGAAATGTCCCTTGGGTCAGTTGGGGTCAGCTCTCCTGGCTGTGTCCTCTCCCAGGCAACTCCCTGGTGGGGTGGGGTGGGAGGCAGAAAGGACCTTGGCTCTGTGTAAGTGCAGCTCAGCAGTAATGAAAACTTCTCTGTATTAACAACATTGTTCCTACCTCAACCCAAAACAGCCCTATACCAGGCACTGTGAAGAGATTTACCTCTAAGCCAGCCAGTATAACTGTTTGAGTATTTTTGCTCTCAAAGAGCTACATAAATTTGCAAATTCCTCTGTGCACATAAATTATTTTAGCCCTCATTAAAATGCATCTCCTTTCAAGAATGAATCAGCCATTGAACAGCATATGGTTATAAGGATAATTACCATATTTGTTATGCTGGTAACAAAATACAAATATAATGAAATAATTTTATTTTATGATTTAGTCTTCTGAGTGAGCATATTCAGTGTGAAACATGTATCCCATATATGCTTTCCGTGCACTATTCAGACTAGCCCGCACATAGTAAAAATGCTGAACCTTCTGTTCTGACAAAGTCTTCAGGGCATAAAAAGCACTACAGCAAAGACTGTAAGGTCATGATACTATATATCCCAAAAAAAGACATAAGTAATCAGATTGTAAATAAAAGATAACCTTACTACTGATGAAAAGAACCCAGAGTAACAATGAATACCACTATTTGCAGCATGACTTCTAACCTTATCTGAAGGACTAGGCTTTCAGAAGCTTTCTACCCCAACAAATTCCACTGGAAAAGTGCTGTCTAAATACAAACTCAAAATAAATATTGCTCTGCACTGACCACTGGTACCTCTTTCTGTAGCAAAGTTTTTTTGCATGTTCCTCTTTCCCTTCCACACACCAGCTTATGAAATCTTTGCAGAGTTTGCAAGATCTGACTCCATAGTTTCTTTGAGCATTACGGCTCCAGGGTATATAGAAATATATAGCTATTCTAGAACGGCAACTATCAGAAAATACCTGAAAACCCTGAAAGGACTAACCACAAAAAAAAGCAAGATAAGGTAGCTGACAGACTATATACACACATAAACATGACGGGGTTTTTCCCAGTATATCTAATGTACGGATAATAAAAGCCCAACTAAAGAGTGACTAGGGCTGCATTACCAAAAGTGTAGACTGCAGGTCAGGGAAAGTAATCTGCCCCCTCTCTAGAGCACTTTGTGAGATCACATATGAAGTTCCTGTGGGCAGTTTGAGCTCTCTGGTGAGATAACAGGCATAGAAACAGATTTGAGCAGGTCTAGTGGAGTGTCACAGAGGTGCCTGGGCCCAGAGAACACTGTCTCAGAGGCAGCTGAAGCAAGACTTGGAAATACACAGGAGGAAAATAAGAGGTAATGAACTGGGTTCACAACCAGGATGAGTCCAACTGGCTATTTGGTAAAGGATTTTCATAATGAAGGAGGTCAAATGCTGGAATAGGTACACAGAGATGTTGGGAAGTTATTACCCTTAGAGACATTCAAAACTTGACTAGATGAGGCCTGAGCGCTGATCCTTTGATCAAGTAGTTTCTGGTGATTCTTATGTAACAGATTAATTTTCCTTTGATCCAGCCTTTACAAAGATAAAGTCTGCAATGGGTTCTGCATTTAAATTTCTCTCACCTAGAGCAACATAATGAAAGCTCTAATCTTGAGGCAGAAAAATTCTTCATTCCCCAAATGTTCTTTTACCATCATCTTTTTATCGTTTCAATGACAAAGATAAAATATGCCCATAGAAAATGTCTGATTTAACTAGATTCCCCCTGTTAACATGGACTTATACAGTTCTTTCTTTTTAAGGTGTCCTGAGTTCCATTAGGCTTTGATGTGATTTAAAAATCCAGATTACCTAAGAAATTGAGTGCCAGTGTAGGAGAGAATCAGTAAATATTTGATCCCTGTTGCAGTTTCATATGCAGTGAAGGACTTTAACAATCATCATTCCTGGTTAAAATCTACTCTATTATGATGAAAAAACATTTTTAAGCCACCTGTCCTTTGGGTATATTACGAATTAAATCCAGTAGATACAAAATTTGCACATGTCTGACTGCATATCCAAGGCTGTATATCAGGAAGAAAGAAACCTTGAATATGTATAAGTATTACAAGTGTTTTAGAAGATGGCAACTTCAGTATCTTACTAATTAAAAATATGTCTGCAAAATATCTTTTAAAAACAAACCAACAGGTACTTTAGTTGTAGACCCAAATTTAGGAGAAGTTTAACTATTCTAATTATTACAGAAATGGGCTGTTTCTTTTCCCTAAACTAATGTAGAAGATCATACCCTTAGCTAAATACCCTTTCAAGGTTAATTAACATTCATGGGCACTATAATGCTCTCTGAGGAGAAAGATCTGCATTTCCAATCTCACTAAAAAAGCACTTGCTAGCTCCCTCACTTTTTCTATCAATTCTTTCTTTCCATGAGAATATGAAGGGCCTGGATGCGCCTTTGAGGCAAAGGCAGTAGGCACCACCACCACCACGAGGCTCTTCTCTCAGGTGATAGGAAACACACCATACCAGGCACAACTAAGCAAAATTATGGTACTCTGCTGGGTGTCACTTAATCTACTTCAAAAGAGCAAGGTGAGAAATTGTAGTTAATTTCCTGTCAGAAGAAACCAAGTTTGAGCAATTTTTTCTTTTGCTGATGCTCTTCTCTCTGGAAGGAATGACACCAGCTCTGTCTGCTTAGGAGACAGATCTGGGCTTTCACCCCCCAAGTGCTGGTTACCAAAGCTGTGGTGACATGGCCCTAGATGTTTTAAGATCCAGTTATCCTACGTTACCACTAAATCTTCCCTTAGAGTTTTGCTCAGATGCCTTACTATTTGTAAGAGAAACTATAAACTTTACAATCTCAGAAACAAACTTGAAAAACCTTTAAAAGCTTGTATAAGATATAGGATTTTCACTGTGATGATAATCCAAGAACATTGATTTTGATTCTACTAACACTGACTGTTTCACCTGCAGTTGCTCTCATGTATTGCATGTGATTGTTATGCAATCTCAGACGTTCCTCTAGCATGATAACACTTCTTGCAGCAATTCATTTCTCATCTATAAAGATTTCAAAATTCTACTACTCAATCAAAAAGAATAGAAAAGGATCCCACTCATTCAATTGTACATCACATATATTCTGTTTACAGTAGGTTCCAAAGATGTGCCCCTCCTTGGTCATTAGCGTAGCATGTTTGATGATTTTAAATGTGAGATAACACTATATTTATGCTACATGTGGGAAAATAATCAAATATATACCTATCAAATTATGTTATATAAGTATCAGTGTGATATCACATGATTAAAGACTGTGGGAGGTAACTACTGCATGAACAGCTGAAACTTTCATTTTTAAAACTCTCTAGTATTTGGACAAAGGAAAGTGAGAAGACTCCTATTACACACACTTCTGACTTGGAAGAAAACCCACTGCAAACATTAAGGCAATATTGTATAGCAGCTCTTACCATACTACCTTATCAGTGTTCTTTCTGTGGCAATCCAAATCTTTAAGATTTTCTAAACATTCAGAAAAAAAAATATTTTGAACAAATGTTGTCAAAAGCTATCAAAGCAATTACTTTTCTCTATATAGAAGTGACTTTTCCTAAAATGACAGTAAATAACTCTAAGCTAAATTATAGCAAAAATACAGTTAAGAAAAAAAAAAAAAGTTTTGAGGTACTAAACCAATCAGTTTCAGGAAATGTTTTGGTTGAATATTATACATATTTATTAGATTTTTGGCATCCTACGTATTTTCTTCAGACAGGAAAACATCCCCATTGCAAGATGAGGAATGCATACTGAGTAGTAAAGCATGTGTAATTCTTTATCACTCTGAATGACATATTACACCTTCCTTGTCTCCAAAGAGTTGGAGACAAGACTGTATGTGATTCCACCTCTGAATTTTCTTATTACCAACAGCACACCCATTTCTTTTCACACATCATTGTAGCCTCTAAGTCCAGTAAATATGGTATTATTGCCGCCAACAACGGGATTCAGGGACTGCACGAGCTCTGCAAGGTCTCAGGATTTGTCAGGCTTCATTTGGCTCGACTTGCCCGTGGCTTCTGTTTAAACTTGTTTAGCTGTGATGGCAATTGTTTAATGACCAGGTGAATATTACCTAATTAGTTTTAGGTTTATCTTAGCTTTGAGCAATTGTGTTGCATAAAGCCTATTGCTATAGTAATTTTGATGCTTATCTGTAATTAACAGATAGTAATAATAAGTTGCCTTCCTCTGCAGAGTGAACTATGACCCTGGAACAAAAACTAAGAACAGAAAAGCACAACGTTAGATAATTGCAAAGGCTCTGAAAGTACCAGCACAAGACAAAACCAGAAATCCTCAGCTAGAACACTAAATTCTTCGTTGGTCAGTTACTGTTCATTAAAGGAAATCTGCCTCACGAGAAGGACAAAACCAGTCTTAGGGATATTAAAGAATACGCATCCAACATACATAAAATACTGCACAGAGGGCAAATTTTGTCGATTTGTGGAATTGCAGACCAAAGACGAAAAAGTAAAGTGTACAGTTCTGGAAAAAACATAAAATAGCTCCCAGCATATCCTAGAATGAGTAGTAAGTAATTTTCATCTTTGACATCATAATCCTCCTGGTGAAGGACTCAAGGTGAATTACCATAATCCTCCCCCACTAGGAGGGAGAGTAGGAACGCTGATCTTAAGATATAAAAGGAACACAAGCTGAGTAAGTACATAGAAAACACCATTTCATTCCCAAAATTGCTACAGGTGTTAAAAGTGTGTCACTGTAATTGGTCTAATAATAGCCATTTGATGAGTTTGAAAAGATTTTTAATTAGACTGTTTATACATCTATATACACATTTGATGCACATTTATGGTGTGCTTCTTTTTTCCACAGAAATTTCAGTGTGTTTGGTTTGCTACCCCAACTCTTAAAGCTTAGTCTGAAAAGCCATAGCTTAATCAGAAATTACTGCAAACCTTCTGCCACAGACTGTTGATTTTTTCTGTATTTCGCTATACCCTCAGACTCAGATCAAAGATATTGCTGATTTAGTCCTCCACACTGAATATACTTATTAATCCTTTGAATCCAATCATTTGAATGGGATTAGGTATCTATCATGTGGCTTTTTATTGTTTTTTTTTTTACTCAAAAAGCCCAAAAACCAGGCAATAAATATGCAAAAGGTCATTTTCCCAAGGATGAAAAATGAGGAGAAATAAACAAAAAAATATTAATGAGAATGTCATACAAGAAGAGCCAAAGCAAATTCTGGTCTTTAAATACACACTATCAACTATCCAAAGCATTAACAGAAAAAAGAATGTCCTCCACGATGAAGCAAAATGTCAGTAGGTTTTGTATACCAGTTAAAGAATATACACTGAGGCATGAAAAAAGTCTGTAAAAAAATTACAACTAAGAAATGTTAAGTGTAATAAACTCATGAAGGCAAATGTTCACTCTGACTACTAAACTGGAAGTGCATTTCACTAAAACTCTTACTAGGCAGGGAGGGGGAAAAAGGATATCTATTTTCATCCATTTACATAAAATTATGATCAAGGCATTTTGCAGCCGATGGACAGTATTCTGTTAAGAATTTTTAAACTTAAAGCATTTCTTGAAATTAGAAACTGAAAATAGTAATCTTAACATTTGCATTCAGGTGGAAATAATGGATTTCTAAAGATATAGGTTACCTTTATACCTACTACTTTTATGATATAATTTCCTGATTTGTGCAGCTCAACTGCAATCATAGGACACAACATTTTGTTTAAAAACTTCTCTGTAGTTCTAGAATAAAAAGTAAAATTCTGAACTAAGAACAGCAGCAAACAATTTCAAAGAAAATTTTTTAAGGTAAAGGGAACTTTAAAGATTTGTTTAGACTTTATAAAACATCTAATATAATTTGTTTTATAACTTTACAAAGATAAAAATAAAATTTGAAGTATCTTCAAACACAAACTGTTTATTCAACACCTATGCTAAAAAAACTCATTGCCTTAGTTTTGTCTTTTATTATTATTATTTTTTTATGGCAGATCTCTTGATTTAAGGAAGTGGTAAAGCCATGAGGGTGCAAGCATTCCATTACCACCTTCAAGCCTTATATGTTGTTTATAATTTCCAACCCTGCTAGCAGTGTGATCAGTCCCTGATAGATTTCTTGGACACGATGGGCAAGTCCTTATACCTGTGCATGCCCTGCAATACATTTTCGCTTTCCTGGCCTTCTTCGGTGGAACAATTCTGTGAATCTGTCTGTCTCCTGCTTCAAAGAAGCCTATTTCTCTAACATCTATCACTAAGATAGGAGCATATGGTGTCAGTTCAACAGGTGTTGAACATTTCTCTGATATTTAAATCAACTTATCATGAGTTTGAAACAGAGAGACCTGCACCAGATACAATCTGAAGTTAACAAAATGACAGCAAAAGTTGTAAAAGGGAATCAGTTTGCTGCTGGTTTCTTCAGGACTGAATTTCTTACTACTGGATTTATTTACTGCAGTTTTTTTTTTCTTTATTTTTTTTTTTTAAAGACAGAAGTGTTCTCTTTTTGCCTGCTTGACAAAGCCCACAGAAGGCCCAAAACAAAGAAACAGTAAAAATCTCTTTGAACACTGATGACAGTTTCCTCTACAGGCAGTAACATTTCAAGATGGAAATAGCATAAGCATATCCTACAAAGCAAAGGTAATTTCGGTTCCAACACATTTTTGAAACCAAAGTGAAAGAGGCCAGAGACTGCTGAAGTGGAACTTGTGCTTGCTGAAAACGGAGAGTCTAGCGGTATCTGAACAATACACTTCATGCTAGATGTGAATTTGAACACTCAAGAAGGAGAAAGGTACAGAAAGTTTATAAGGTCATTGCTACATGATTGCTGTAAACTACAAGAGGCTGAATACCACTGATGCAAGACAAAAAGGTTACAAACAGCTGGCCCAAGGCTAAAAATGAAAAAGTAATGGCTCAAAGGCTAAACCGGTGCAGGACAGAAGGTTACTACTGTAAATCAAAACCAGGTCTCTCTAGAAAAGGAGAGGGGAGCGCTAATGAAAGAAATGTGAAGCCTGAGGACTAAGTATGAAATACAGACTGGTTCAGACTTTTATGGTAACCTGATTTACTGGTGGAATAACATATCATTTTGCTGAACATACTTCAGTTTAAAACTGACGTAAATGATTCCAGAATCAAGCCCCCAGGGCAAACAGATAACATGCCTTGAAAGAGCTGGTGGGTTACAAAATATGCAAGTCTTGTTTCAAAGCAGATGAGTAAAAATAAGAATTTTTTCCCCAAGGGGGACTTTCATAGTTTTTCCAGTAACCTCAAATATCGATAACAGTAAGCTGAACAGTACCAGAGAAATGATGAAGTTATTAATTCCTTGCAATGCATTAGCCTGATTAAAATGATGACTTAGGCATGAATTCTCCATTCTGGCAAGCTGCTCTTGAAGCAGAGGTCAAAGGAGTTGGGCAGGAGAGAGATACAGGATGAAGTTGGCTTAATTGGAAGCATCAGCAAGCATTTTCATGGGTGGGGGAAAAGACTAAAAAAGAAAAAGCCTATCAAGACTGTTCTGGTTCCAGCCCTACTATTGTGGATTCCTCATTGCATGGCTACTAGAGCTCACTAGCTCCTTTATGAATAAGTTAATTCCTCTTGGAAACATAATTTTATATTTTATAATATTTAAGAATAAAAGAGACCACAACTCTGGATGCTGTAGAGAATAAGGTTAACCCAATTACTCCCATAGAAAAGTCTGAACAAAAAAACCCAACCAAACAAAAAATCTCCCAAAAAAATCAAAACAAAAAACCCCCCAAGAAACAATATGTTCTGGTGATCTAAATTTTGAGAATAAAGATTTGAACAAAGAGAATAGATAATTGATCTCCTACTACATATATATAATAGCTTATTACATATAACAGAGTTAAAATGAGATCTATTACAAGCTTGCCCTGAGAAAAAATTATAATCCTTTCTCCCCTTAGGATCTACTATAAAATATATAGAAATGAACTACTGATGATATAGACTACAATATTACATTAATATATGGGGTTTTTTTGTGCACTTAAATTAAGCTCTCTTCCAAGTAATGGAGTGTGTTACAATATTCACAGCAGCCTGAGACTGTCATGCAAGTGGGATTCTGAATGTAAACACATGATTAGGCACAAAGTACCTTTATCAGTAACTCTGGAATTCATTGTTTCCTATAGGCTCTGATCTATCTCATGGCATGACAGATTGTCAAGGTTCTCTGCATCAGCTGAACTGTGGAAATTGCACATGATGTCTTGGACTGAGGCAAGCAAAAGGTATTACATTTTAGCTTAATCCTCTTTCATCAAAAGCTGTACCATGTCATGCAGAAATATCCGTAATATCATCAACAATTGGTCACTGGATATAATAGGCCATTGTAGACAAATATACAAAATAAAAATATACAAAAGTTTGCGTCAACTGTACTAGACTACCATGTGCCAAGATCTTTAGGTTGGGAAAACAAAAACATGCCATTGCTGTGCAGTCTGTGCCACATCAGACAGGCTGTCAAGACAAGAATGATGCTGTGACCTTATGCCCACAACAGGGAGACGCTACAAGGTCTATAGGTATTGGCTACTCCAACCTCCATATCTTGACCATTTTCTTCAGTTTTGCCTTCTTTTAACTTCCAGGGGATAGTCCAAGCCACATAACATTTTTCATAATGTCAACTCCTTCCACATCCTTGAGCAGTGGGGGCAGGGGCCATGTTGATGAAGCCTTGGGCAGCAGAGCTGGTGGGCAGCGTGGTGCCCTCTCCCTGACCAGACCCCAAATTGCATCCCCAGGGAGGCAAACCAGGCTAGACTGGAATTAGTAACCAGGGCTGGCCACAACCCACCTGCCACATATAGGTAGGTCCTGGGAAGGATCCTTGTCCATCCCAGGAAGTCAAGGGAATATTAAGATTAGGAAAACCAGCAACAGGCATCACTGCAACATAGCTCAGGCTCTTGCATCCTTAAATGTCATTCTCAAGAAAACGAGTGGAGGCCCCAGGCAGGACTTATCACAGCTCTCACCATTTGACTGTTTTTCACAGCACAGTAAGAGGGCTGACCTTGAACAAAGCAGTCTTATCCACAGGAGCAGGAGGAAGAAGATGCAGATCCAGGTACTGAACTCAAGACATTGATCCAAACTATCCCCACTGGACTCCTGCAACTTATCTGTCAGTTGGCATGGAGCCTTTTCTGACTGTCCGGACAGGGCTCCAACATCACAGCTTGGAATCCTTTTAGCTTAAACACCCCTAACTCTTATGCAAATTTACATTGCTCTAGGTGATATCCTCCTCTACATAATCCCTACATTAGACAGTATGGAAGAGAATCCAAAAGTAATTTCTGCTTGCAAGGGGAAAATAATGCTCCATCTGTCAATATTTCTTCTACTATTCTTTATAGGTGGTTCACATGGACAACCAGGATTTCTTTCCTTATTTTGAATATGTAACTGAATATTGGGATTACAGAAATGCGGGCTACAAACCCAGAGCATTTTATGGTCTCAGAACAGAATTAAAAGTACCAGAGACATACATAGTATGATATGAAAACTAAATAAATCTGTGAAGAAATGTCCATATGTCGGCTGTGAGCCAGTAACCGACCTTGTAAATTCTGAATCAATTTCAAAACACATAAAACAGACCAGGATAAGCCAGTGTTGACAGAGCACGAACAAAACTTCCCAGTTCCCAGAATCCAATATAATTCATGCTGAAACTTGACCATTATCTGAACCACACTATGTGATTAATGCAAATTTCCTCAGGACACACACTTCCACTGGGGAGAAAGTTATAAGTGTATAGGACCCTTAATACTATGAAGCCTCTCCTCTTTACTCCTCCACCTACCGTCTGTGTAATCATAAGTTCTCAGCTCACAAAGGTATCCTAGCAGTTAGCAATTGGAAAGCTCTGAAGCGTCCTAGCTGGGCTATCAGTATTGTTGTACAACACAGGTTATGGCATCAAGTTGCAGAATAGGCCAGATTCACGAGCCCCCTCCAGTTGCTTTCCACTGCTTTGGTAATGGAAAGAAGCTGTAAACTCACTTTAGCTGAGCATTTAAGCTGGGTCTATGGTTATTTTGTGCTGTCTGAGAAGCACAAAGCTGCTGGAGTCCACTAACAAATCTGGCTTTCTATTTATGTATTCTGGTAGTGAGAGATTAATTTTCAGACCATATGCAATTGCTTACTGGTGAGAAAGGTTTTTATACTTTCCACATAGATATTATGCAATATAACATTTTAAGAGGGTGTATTAGTACAAGCTGCGAGTGATTCAAATCAGACACACGCAGTGTTATAAAGTCAAACACTTTTCTAATTTAAAATTGTTTTCTCATAGAATAAATATTATTTTACCCTTGAAGGGTTTTCTTCCTCTCATTTGTGGAAAGACCAGATGGGTCTCACAGGTCATTCACAGTTATGAGAGAAACAACAACAAAAAAATCCCTTTTCAGAGGTGAGATCTTCTATTCTTTACTGGAAAACAAATTATTTGCTTGGATGAAAAGCTTTTGTATTCCAGTGTAATTGCTAATATCTGTGGGGTGTCTTGGAAAATGAAATGCTTTGTATCAAAGAGTTGTAACTTATCCCTGTGCATAAAATCTAAATAAATAAATTGGAGCAGACCTTAAGGTATCATGCAGGGAGGAGATACAAGGAATACAGCTGTGGAATCAGTGGAAAACCTCAAGTGATAACAAGTGGACAAGCTAAAATTATTTCACAGCGGGACTGGGGTCATCTGGCTATATGGGCTTGTTGATGTAAAAGGAAAGAGGGAAAGAGTGTTTTTCTCTGGACATTGCATTTTATAAAGAGACAAACTATTTCCTGCTGCTGCAGTAAAAATAGCTGGTATTGGAAGAGTCAATCAAGGATGGATTATTTTTCTCAGGCTATAAAGACTATTTTTCTTGATTAGTTTTCTAAAATTAAAAATTTGATAACTTATTTTACATACATCAGAAGACATTATGAGCAAAAGAACTGCACTCTCACCAAGAATATCTAAAATGAAACATTTGATGAATACCTCCCCATCTCCAAGTCTGAGGAAACTGTATGGCCATGGGGAAAACATGACAAAAACAGTTCAGTTACAAATAGATAGGACTGATGTATATATTCTTTTAGGAACACTAACAAAGCTCAGTAAGAGAACTAACTTATGCTTCCTTTTAGCAGAATGTGTAAAGCGTGTGATCAATCAAGCTACCGTAATTCATGAATATCACTGCAAAACAGGCCCCGTTAAATGGGCCTCTCTTGCCACTGACCAGTGCTTTCACCTATGCCAACTTAGTTTCTTCAGAGAATGCAGGTGCATAGGAACACTGTCAATAGCACAAGACATGGGAACGGCTGTTGGTGTTACAAGACTTACTTCATCAGCCTTGGCACAGATTCATATAACACAGACTTCTGCAGATCAGAGATCAGGGCAACCTAATGGTCAGGATCACCCCATACAAGCTCTGCCTCTACTTTGAAACTATATGGATGGTGCCACTGAAGTATCTACTTCAGCCTATCTGCTACGGACGAAATCTATTGGCTCACACTTAGGTGCCAACATTCCAGGTAACCACACTCATCAGAGGAACCCCACAAATGGTAGGATTGTCGGAGATGTAGCATAAGAAAATTTAAAAGTAAAGTATAAGAGAGAAAATTGCTTCCTCAAAAAATGATCAGTCAATATAAAGAGATGTGAGGAAAGACACAGACAGGCTGAGCTTCAAAATTAGCATCTGCAGCAATAATTGTGAAAAGTTTAATGTGACAGATGTTGGACAGATGAGCATAAAGGGAGAAATTACCTTTTGAATGTAGAAAAGATAAATAAATCTCAAAAGAATTTTGACCCGGCTTTTGACAAAGCTGAGCAGGCAGGAAAGGAGATGATTTAGCTTCAAGAACGTATCTAGAGCAATGCCTATGATTCTTCAGGGATTCGAAAGTTCATAGTGTTCTGCAAGGATTCTGTCTTTTCTTTCCACTTACTTTCCTGGAGTTTGTAGTGATTAATACAAGTTAAGCTCAGGCTAGTGATGCCAAGCATCAATTACTAGCTATCTCCTGCATTTCAGTAACTTTATTTACAGTACTGTTCTTACCAGAGGCACCAAACTTCCATTTTTGGCTTAGGAGAAAAAAGTTATATTTGGTAATAGTGTGTTTAGAAACTTCACATCTGCTTACAAAGTGCTCTTGACACTCAATGCCACTGTATGCATTTCAAAATAGTCCAGATGTCCATATGATTGCTACTAAATTTTTCTTTTTTTTATTTTTTTTTAACCAAAGTGAAATTCATCCCCCCTAAAAGATCTGCACAAGTATGTTTTATTCTTTCAGGTCTACAAAATTAATCCTAATTTGTATATGACTTTCACTCACAGATTACACCAGCTAGGTGTTCAAAATATCCAACATGACTGGGTAAGCCAACATACCGTGATGAATCTGGTGAAGGTCTCATAGTCAAGAGACAACGTATGTGCTCCTTCATAGCATATTGAAGAGATGACTTTTAATATTTGAAACCACAAACTACCTTACATGCTGAATTTGAGAGACTACAGAACAGGGCAGAGATGGCTTTTTTAATTTCCTCCAATACTCATTTTGTCCCCTCAATTCTCCACTGCTATAATAGACCCTGGTTACTGCTTTAATACTTGTATAAAAGTTTTCCCTCACATTTTACTCAACGTTTCCCAGAAGAAACTAGCTGTCTATGGATTAGATCCAAAGCCCATTGATGTCAGAAAGTCTTCTGCGAGTTTTGCCTCAGGACTTAAGCGCATGGAAAAACTCATGACAGTATCTGTCAAGAGTAATTTGAAAGAAAGATTAATATTTCTAGGCTAGCAGCAACAACTGAGAACCAGTACTTTGACCTCCGTCTCCTGAACCTCACTCAGACATGTCTATGTGAAACCTGTAACCTTGTGGTTAAAATTATAGCACACATTTTGGAAGTTATCCAACCCTCTTGTAAAGTTTGCACAATATGAAGAGTGCATGAGCTCACTTGATAAATGATTCCAAACATTAATTGTCCTTGCTGCTAACTGCTTAAAAAAAACCAACCAATCGAAAAAAAAAAAACACAACAAAAAAACAAGTATAAATTGCACTTTCTTTTCAATTTCGTTTGCCTGGCTTCAGTAGTGGAAATTAATCTAGCAGAAAAAAGGGTTTAGTAAAGAGTCCTTTACCGTCAAAAACATCCCTCCTGTGTAGGTACTTGTAAAAGATGATCAAATTACCTTTTAGCTGTCTCTACAATAAGTTAAATGGATTGCAGTGGAAAGAGGATGTCCTTGTTACAGAAGACAGAATGAAAGCATTTTGCACAAATAATTTGTACCAGCACAGCTGGAAGGCTTATCAGCTTATCCTTATCTCTCAAGATAGCACACAAGCTCCTCTGAACCAACCCAGGATCACATGCAGCCACACAAAAGGGAATTCTAACAGCAACTGTGGTATTTTTTTTTAAGTTAAGTGGCTGTGTACTACACGGTGTAAAACCACAGAATCTAAAGGCATTGAGCTCTTACATTCTGACTGCATTCAAGATGGAAAATGTTAACAAAATATTCATGTACACATATCTATGTGTAAATGTGTACACACATTTGTGTATATGTGTACATACTTGCATGTGCATATGTATACCCACAGATACAAAAAGTACTTCTCCTTACTAAGATCAAAAGTAAAGCAGGTGGAAAAATCCTGGGTGTCAGCATTTCAACACTAAAGAGATTGTTAAACATGAAACAAGATTTGGTTTCAACACAATATTCTGTGTCACAAGTATTTTCCTTGTTTCTATAATGGTATATTAATGCCCACTGAAGTAGCAATTACAATCCAATGTGTCATATTATTTACCATTTTATGAGCAGATTCTTTTGTTTGTTTTAAAGAAGCTAGACACTTTTAGAACCATATCAACGCTCAGGACATTTTTATCTCTTAACATTAAAACTCTTTAAAGTAATGCATGCAGAACAAATATATTTTGAAGCTAAGAACATGATTGTATTTAGTTTTGATTCCTGAGGACAAATTGAGTTTTATTAGGAGACAAATATTCACTCCTATTCCACTATTACTTTCAATAAGTTTATATTCCAAGAATAAGCAAAGTAGAATAATTTAGCCATAAGCACTACCTTTTTTTTGTTGCTATGAAAAAAGAATCTAATTGTCTTTTTAACACCAACATCAACTATGGTGACAATATTTTAAGAAAATTCCTATGCTATATTTATGTTAATATAAATATAGCATAATAAATACTTACAAAACAAATATCATCCAAGCATCTTTGTGTATCAAACATTAATTTCTAATAATATCATTAGTATAAAAAAAAAAAGTAAAAAAAAAAAATCTGTGTTTTGAAAGAAAACCAGCCATTTAATCATGAAACAGCTAAAAGGGTGCATTGGAGTAATTTATGAAGGTATTGAAGAATGTTTATTGTTTAGCTAAAGAATGTAAGAGGGATTAAAATAAAAATTTAGGACACAAATGCTCTTTTCAGTCTGTTTCATAAATGTTGATAAATGAAATTAAACTTACTACAACATGTCTGGTTTGGGGGTTTTGTCTGTTTTTTTGGGGGTGTGGGTGCAGCGTGCTCCTTTTTTATTTTCTGTCAAATAAACATAATGGATTATTAAACAAGTTTGCTATAGTGCTGCCCAAAATAGGTTTTTCCTTTTCTGATAAATAAGAAAACTCTAGAAGGAAGAGCACATCATATATTTGATGGGCATTGTGCACTAGGAATCCATCTTAATCAATGATGCTTTAAAAATGGACTCTAAAGATGCGTAGGTTTGCTGTACTAGCGAAGTAAACACTGGTTTTCTGTTTAAAGCTTGCTGGATTTTTCATGTTACTTCATTGAATTTAACTGCTAAAATTAACTGGAATGGCATCTTCTTATAAGCAATATATTAAACTGTTGAATCTACTTATAATGTAAGCATCAACAAATTCACTCAACTGTTTTAAATAAATGTTTGGGACATACTTTAAAATAGTGTGATTTCTCACTTTTTTTTTACTATTTTCACATTTTAAACACAAAGCAACTGACCAACTGTTCACTGTTATGCTTTACTAGACCACTACAAGTAGTGAATATTTGAGCTGTTTTAATACACATCATTGTAAATGTAAATATAAATATTATTTCAAAATGACTATGCTGTGGAAGTGCTTTTAGAACACAGTAGCAGCATGGACTTGCAGTTCATTAGTCTACATGCAAGGAAGATACTATGACTTTAAAGTCACAGATGAAATACTTTCTCTAAGATTAATAGATGTTGTATAGATTATATATATATAAATATTTTAAGGAGAACAGTTTATTTGAGAAAGGCAAGGGCTCACCTTAATATTCAGGTCATGGATGATTGTTTTTATTACTTATTATATCCCTCCTCCCCATCACCTCTCCTTGCAAATGAGAATTTTGGGCAAGACCATTATAGAAACATGAAATCATCTAGGTTTTACAGTCCAAATATAATCCTAATATATAAAAAGATCACTATCACCTGAGCTCCCAGTTTGCTCAGGGTGAGATACAGCTTTGGGCAAAAATCCTGAAGACAGCTACAGCATCAGGCAAGTTCTATCTAAAACTACTATGTGGGCATGATTACTCATTTAAATAATATCAGCTTTGTGCAGATATGAAACAAATAGGCTGTTCAAGAGATGCACCACGCAGTTATACTTATGACCAGCTTCAGGTTTGTTTTCACTATTACAGAGCCTGGCCAAAGATAAGCAAATTTTAAGTTTTTGGTTTTCCTCTGTCTGATCCTATACATGTTTCAGGAGTAATCACTACAGCTTTGGCTAACTACCTGAACGAAAGAAACCCAGATTGTGAGAAACCCAGAACTGGCAGACTGACTGTCAGCTGTTTGGAAAACAGTATCTCTTCTTCCTGGTATTTGTGTTACCTAATATACTTTAGTCTAACAACTTCTTCCACAACTCCCTCTCTCTTTCCAGAGGTGTGAACTTGGAAGAAAAAATACCCATGTAGTACATTGCATTTCTGCATAGAATTTACTTTATTACATCCCCAAGTTCTTCTGCTTGTGCACATTGATTCTTAGACCACTTATAGATACAAAAACTCACAGATGGCCAGCAAAACATCTTGACTGCACTAAGCTGCAAAGACTAGTTTGCATTAGGTTTGATACTAAGGACATGTGTCTGTAAAGTGTCATCAATGAGAATTACCACATACCACCAAAATACTATTATGCATTATAGGAGATGTATTCTCTCCAAAAAGGCACATCTATATGTTCTAAAGTATTAGAGAAAAAATATGCATTTACTCTAATTACCTTTTAAGACGTAGTTTGTGTCCCTGCCAGAGACACTTTGCCATTGTGAGACTAACACACTGTGTAAAAAGGTTATCAGAGAGAAAAGCATTAAAATCCTGAACATTTTCCTAGAGCAGCATTTTGAACTCTCGACAGATGTCACTAATGTACCTGATTTACAGTACATGCACTTTTACATTTTGTCATTTATATTGACTTTCCATTTGACACTCTTTAATGGATAATCAAGGTCAACTAAAGCATAATCAATTAGTCTGCATTAATTGGTGGTCAGAATTACATTTTTCTTGTGATTTCTGACATATCCATGTACTGTACATCCTTCTGCTTTCCCCAGGGCCACCCTCAAGCATGTTGCTTTCAGAGTAATTATAATGAGTTACAATGTCTTTGTTCAATGATATTCCTGCAAATTATGCTCCAGGAGCACCAAACAGGAGGTAAATTTTGCCTTAAAATATTCCATGCTTTGATCAAAAATATTGTTTGGTGTGGTGGTTTTTTTTTTGTTTGTTTGTTTTTGTTTTTTTTTTTTTTAGTGGCATATTCACAGTAATGCTATAAAAAAATCTTGACAATCAGAGTGGCAGGTAGAAAGGCAGACTGGACACTTGCAGCTCTGAAAATGCTCCTAAAGAAGGGAGAAGGTAAAAAAAATAATAAGAAAGGGAAATGTTTCTGCTGCAGGCTCAGGGGGTTCCTGTTCACATAGAACTGGGCAGGGCAGACTAACCCTTCAACTCAGTCAGGGCATGAATAACAACTAAAAACCACTTCTTCCTCCCTTGTAAAAGTGTGCAGAAGGGAAAGTAATTAGATTTAGAAGATATAGGATTATGTGGCATCAGAATAAACTATTGGATAAACCTGTTTACAATGCACCTCTTTGGATCTCCTATGCAAAGTTTCTCTCTTCCCTACCTACCCAGATAAATCTAGTCCTAAGTATCTTATCCTTAGTATTCCTGTTAACTTTGTAAGCATTGTGAATTTATCTTTGAGCCTGATAAGAATCACAACTAAAGTTCATCTGAACCTGAGAAAACAAATTCCTAATTTGAAGTCTTTCAGGACTTTCAAGAAAGCCTTTTTGTCATTTTCAGTCTTATGAAAACACAAGAGAAAATCATCGACACATCTAATGTGCAGCTGCCTTACTTTTTCCTGGACACACAGATTGGGATGCATTGTCCCGCTGCCAGGTTCTCTGTATTCTGATCATTCTCTCATAACAGGGGTGGACGGAAACAGAAACTCGGTTCTATCATGAAGAGGTAGCCTTGTCCTCCAGTGTATTGAATGCTGCCCTAATTTCGGGGTTATTCACAGATTTTCTGACCAGGCATTTTGTGTCATTATTCAGATTGACCCCATTTAGCAGTTATTAGAATGTGTCCAAGAGACTCCACACGAAACCAACTGCCAGCAGGAATTTGTGGCCTTGATTACAACTCCTTGAGCACAATAGCCCACCCAATTTTCCACCTAAATAGTCCATATCTCAGCAATTTGGCTACAAGGAGGCAATGGGAAAGCATGTTAACAGCTGTGATGAATCTAAAGTAAACATGCTTTTCTCCCATACAACAGATCACAGAAAACAATTGGTGCAGCCAAGAACAATCTGCTTTCTGTTGGTATATTTGTACAGTCTGCAGCTTCCTCCTGAGAGGAAGAGGAGGGGCAGGCACTGATCTCTCTGGTGATCAGTGAGAGGTGCTGAGGGAATGGACATGAAGCTCTTTCAGGGGAGGTTAA
This sequence comes from Anabacerthia variegaticeps, assembly GCA_035583185.1. Taxonomy (NCBI): domain Eukaryota; kingdom Metazoa; phylum Chordata; class Aves; order Passeriformes; family Furnariidae; genus Anabacerthia; species Anabacerthia variegaticeps. The sequence goes on along the minus strand of JAWWEW010000001.1, from coordinate 7,692,272 downwards.
GGTTGGATATTAGGAAAATATTCTTCATCCAGAGGGTGGTTGGGTGTTCGAACAGGATCCTCAGGGAAGGCATCAGACCGCTAAGCCCGTCAGAGTTCAAGACACACTTGGATAATGCTCTCAGGCATGTGGTGGGATTCTTAGGGCTGTCCCATGCAAAGCCAGGAGTTGGACCTCGATGATCCTTGTTGGATCCTTTCCAACTCAGGATATTCTATGATTCTATGTTGTTTCCAGACATTTTGTTCATTGTCTGCCTGGATGTGTCTCTTATAGGATGTTTTTTTGAAGAAGAATGTCAAGTTTACCTACTTTCAGCAACAAGGGACCTCTCCCTTGACATTACCTTTCACAAATTACAGGGAGCAGCCTTGCAATGACATCACACAGCTTCTCAGTACCCTTGAAGGCATCCCACTGGACTGCAGAGGCTAGGCTCAGAGACTTAGAAAACATGGGTGTTGCGTTACCAGAAGAGTCCATGGAAGTGCCGTTAGTATCTCAGCCTTTTTGGTGGTGTGAGATGTCTACCGCCCCACTGACCAGTAAGACCAGATTCCTTAATCCTTAGTGAGTTTTCAGGAATGTCTTCATTTTAGTGGTGCTCCCTTTTAACTCAGTAAAGCAGGATTGACTTGTGTGGACAGCACTAACAACTTGGGAATGACCAGCAGTCACTTTCCTAAAAATGTCACTCTGCAAGTGCAGAAATAGCACACTAACTTGAGACTTCTGAAAGAAAACCACGCAACTAATGGCCTCTGAAAGCTTGTCACTCAAAGGTAGTCTCAGACTCTACTTTAAGGGCTTCATACAAGTAGAACAATTATTCAGGCTGCTGCCATGGAGACTTACACTGCCAAGAGAGTGATGGCAAGTGTCACAAAGCTAACAAAAATTTTCCACAAAGAGGAATTTATTTGATCATTTTGTGACCTGGGTCAGAGCATTTTGGTTTTTGCCACCCAGGGCAGAAGTGTCATGAATATTCACACCAGATCTCCTTCCAACCATATACTCCAAATAGCTTCTGAACTTGTGTTTGAGGATGTTGGAGAACCCAATGCAGTGACACACTGATGATTCTCTCTGCAGGTTATTCCCTTTGCTTCCACTCCCATTAACAATATATTCCATGCTGTACTGAAATGTGTTCATACATGAAAGCATCTAATTGCCAGCAGGCTTAAATATAGCAGACAGCAGGAGCAAGGCAATAGAAAAGTTACTGTGTTTTGTTTGCTGCTTGCTGTACCATTGGAAGAACCTTCCTATGCCAGCAGCACTCTGTGAGGGTAGAGAGGGACAGAGTCTTTGCTGATCTTGTCCCCTCATCCTTCGTCATTTTGGCCATTTTGCTTCTTACTCGTTTCGAAGTAATATCTTTCTAATATCTTTCTACTGAAAGACCAAGGAAGTCAATTAACATTTATTTGGCTGTCCCCTAAACCAGACATATAAACAGCCTAAAATGCCAGGCTTTACTGAGCATACAGTTCCATCTGAGACATTCATCACCTTAACAATTCAAAATTAAGAACAGGTGTCCCATTCACAGAAAGATAATGTGCAAGTCCTGGGACATCTCCAAGCCTCACTAAAAACAAGAGAAGCTATGGGGGTGATCTTTCCATACTGAGAAAAAGAAGGATTTTAATGATTTTGCTTGACTTTTTCACCATAGCAACAATGACTGTTCTGGGTTTTCTGCTGCTCTGAGTTTCTTATTCTAATATCCACAGTCATGGGTTGACCTTTACTGCATGCCAGTTGCCCACCAAGCTGTTCTATCACTCCCCTCCTCAAGAGGAGGGGCAGGAGATGGGAAAAAAAAAATCCTTGGGGTCAAAATATGTATAATTTAATAAAGGAAAAGCAAAGGCCACACACAGAAGGAAAAGATGACAAAATGTTTTTTTCTCTACTTCCCACCAGCAGGTGATGTCCAGACACTTCGCAGGGTTCAGTACACATAATTGTTTCTCCGGAAGACAAACTCCATTTCCCTTAGTTTTTATTGCTGAGCTGAGATCATATGGTATGGAATATTCTTTTGATCAGGTTGGGTCAGCTGCCCTGGCTAGGTCCCCTCTCAACATCTTGTCCACCCTCAGCCTAATGGTGAGAGGGGAAAGTAGGAGAGAGGGTGATAATGCTGTGCCAGCTTGGTTCAGCAGTAGCTAAAACACTGGTGTGTCACCAACACCTTCCTAAATACCAATGAAAAGCACAGCACTGAGTGCTCCTATGGAGGAAATTAACTGAGTGCTGCTGCAGGGAAAAGTAAGTCCATCTCAGCCAGACCCATTACAAATATAGATGCACAATACCTGTGTCCACTGCCTTTAGGGCAAATAAGAGAAGGTAGGCAACAGATTGGTCAGTATTTCTTTCCAGCTAATGCTAAAACCCCCAAGCAAATTCAGCTGAAGGAGACAGGCACTACCAAAAAAGAGAAAAGAAATACAGAACTAAATCCTTTGCTGATGACAGACATTTCTGACAAAGTGTTATGCATTGTTTTTACACAACATGAAAACCAGAATGACAGCCCAGCCACATACTTAGAGCAACTCTGCCAACTCTGGTTTTCCTCTTGCATAAGCCTTTTATGGGCCCTTTAGATCCCATTGTAGGAATTGTATTTCATGTTGTAACAACAGGTAGTTCACAGTGGTGCCCACCTTACCCTCTGCACCAGCCTGCTGCTTCACTATAAAAAACAGATGAAGGCTTCTTCAAATACCATTTTATACCAGAATGAAAAAAGTTCTGCATGAGCCAGACAGTTAACGCATTGAGAAAGTCAAGTTTTGTCATCACAAGACAGAGACAAAACAATGATGACACATCTGTCCACAGACTGTGACTATGCAGCATCTTTCTGCTCTCACTATAGCCTAGGAGAGAGTTTTTAAACCTTTCACAGACTAAACCATCAATATGCTCTTCTTCCTCATAGTTAGGGTATCCTTCTATCTGCAAAGTCTCTCCCTAGCACAAGGGAAGAAGGGAAAAGAAATAGGAACCGCAAGGCCTGGGAGTTCACTCAATATTAACGTGCAGAAACACTTGGACCAAAAGGTGCCACACGATGCTCCTCTTTAGGCCATTTTGCAAATGTTTCCTCTGCAAAAATGCCAGCTTTGACAGTTTACAGGTTAGGCCTATAAACATTTACATTTAACTATCACTTTTAGGTCTGACGTCTGCAAGTTAACTACAGCGTTTAAGTTAACACTGTTCTGTTGTGCAATTTCAAGCTGGGAACACTTAGTCAAAGCTTTCTCCAGATCACTTACATAGAAAAAGGCAACAAGAAAAAAAAAATAAATCTCCACCTGCCTTTGCAGCATTCAGCAAAACTCTTATTCAAGTTGATGTAAGGAATACACACTTATAAACAACCAGAAATGATGAAAAGAAAGAATTCCTGAACAAATAGAATTACATTTACTTAATATACCAAGAAGGTAAGAAAACATTGTGCCTGATTTGGTCAGAAGTTACTGCTGTTATGAAACACTAAAACATCAAATAGCATTACTTGACAAAGCACAAGTCATTTAATAAATTCACTGCTGATTACCTTAGGGACAAACTAGAACTGCTGCTTAATGGTTCATTTTTAAAAGATTTGTCAAGGAAATGAAGCTGCTATGCATGCTGGCTGTATCAAGCTTGCTGAAAACACAAAAAGGAAAAAGCCATGTAGCGTGGCATTCAAGACTGCATGCTGAAAGTTTCAGGCATCTTACCCCTGAGAAACAAAGCTACATGTAATAAAAATCAGCTCACTTGTAGCATCAGTTCACACTGCATAGAAGACCTTTGTAACCAAGTTCAAAGGACACGGGGAAATTTGCTGCATTTCCATAGTACTGGATTAGAGTATGAATACCAGATCTGAGCTTTTTATTTTAATGGAGGATGAATGAGGAATTCATAACTTCTAAGGAGGTACTTGCCCATATCTTGAATCAAACCAATCATTTTGTAATCCATCTGCCACATTTTTGATTAAAACAACATGAAAAACTTTCTGAGGTACATTTCCTATGATAAGGAGCTAAAACCAGAGCACAAAAAAACTAAACACAAAAAAAGTTGCTGAAGCACTTTGATCCATATCTGCATTTTTTAAATATAGAGTTCTTGTTGCATCCATTTTCAAAATACGTCATATCATGAACCCACTGTTGAAATGCATATAAATTCTCCAGCTGAAAATTATAAACTGTTTTTTGTCTGCTTCTGATTGTGAGCTTTTTTGAATATATCAAACACGTCAGATCAAAAATATTCGATTGCTGAGCAGAGCAGAAGTGCCAACCAAAGAGAGAAGGATTTATACCCCAGAGTGCTGTGCAGCCCTTCAGAAGGACCTTGACAGGCTGGAGAGATGGGCAGAAAAGAACCATCTGAAATTCAACAAAGGCAAATAGAGTACCCTGCACCTCGGGAGGAATCAGTACAGGCCAGGAGCTGACCTGATGGAAAACCAAAAGGTCAAGGGAGGTGATCGTGACCCTACACTGAGCCCTAACGGGGTTTCACCTGGAGCACCGTGTCCATTTCTGGGCTCCTTGGAACAAGAGACATGGAACTTCTGGAGCCAGTCCAGTCAAGGGCAATAAAGATGATTAAGGGTCTGGAGCATCTCTCTTACAAGGAAAGGCTGAGGGAGCTGGGCCTGTTCAGCCTTAACAAGAAATGACTGAGAAGGGACCTCCTCAATGTCCACCAGTATCTGAAGGGAGAGTGTCAAGAAGATGGACACGGCTCTGCTTGGGGATGCTGAGAAACAAGACGAGGTAACAGGCAGAAACTGATGCAAAGGAAGTTCCACCTCAATATGAGGAAGAATTTCTTGACTGTGCAGTGACTGAGCACTGAACACATTGCACAGAGAGGGTGTCGAGTCTCCCTCACTGCAGATATTCGGGAACTGTCTGGTCACAATCCTGTGCCACGTGTCCTAGGCTGACCCTGCTTTTGCAGGGAGGTTGGACCAGATGACCCACTGTGGTCCTTTCCAACCTGACCCGTTCTGTGATTGCTAAATAAAGTAAGTTGATTAATTCCTTTATTCAAAAGTGAAAGGCTTAATTCAACAACAAGCAAAACTGAACTTGTAGTTTGCTTCATGTTCTTTACATTATTAGTTTTCCCACTGTTTGCACAGTGGTGCAAGAAAAGGGAAGAGTGTCCAAGAAAAGGTGAGTCTCGTTCCATTACACCTAAAAGGTCGGATTGGAATCTGGAATTATGGAGGGGGGAGAGGGTGTTATTTTTATCTTTTTTTTTTGTGGGGGTAGTGAGGAGGTTTCTTTTTTTTCATCACTAAAGTTAGTTTTAATATATATTTTTCTTCAGTTTAGAGACACTTGTAAGCTTCTAACAGCCTTACATCATCAATAAAGCAACAATCTAAAATGTAAATATTTATTTTCAATACACGGTTATTACTCAATTTTTCTGTTTTCTTTCTGTTACAAGAAGCAAATTATACAGCAAGATTTTATTTTGAGTGATGGTTCCAAGCTGAAACAACCACAGGTGGGCCTGGACGGCATATTTTCGGTTCATCAGTCAAAGAGAGACTGAAGACAGAACAGGACACACAGATTCCCAGAATTCCCTACGTGAATTATCAGAGTGACACTGTGAATTATGACATCCCTATTTTGAGGCATTTTGGAGAGAATGTTGGAGAGAAGGGACTTCCCTAGAAAGCCAGTTTTGTGAAAAATGTATCACTTCTTTGAGGTGGGATTGCTGTGGAATTTTTTTTCCTGCCAAGAAGTTACACCCATTTTCACCAAAGCAACTGGAGAATAAGGACACACTGGTACACACTAGCACTAGTTACAGATGTGACAAGACTTCTCAAGCTGTTAAACAGAGGTATCTAGCAAACTGCTAAAGCCATTACCTACAATGGCTACCTTGCAACAGCAAAGGCATAGCTTGTCATGGCTTTAACCTGAGGAGTTTTACAATCCCACTTCCTGTAACAAAGGACAGTCTTTTTGTTCTCAGAACTGTACAGAAAACATCATTATACCTGAGTGTGTGCAAACAAAAAAAAAAACCCGAGTTATTCACCTTGAGACCTGTCAGAAATCAGAGGACAAAAGACGACACTCAGTGTTTGCCAAACAGTGAAAGATAAAATGTTGATCTTATTCTTTAAAATGTACTGTGTTTGAAAATAGGACAGAAGAAAGGCTTTTAAAACTTTGTCTCCCATGAAAGCACGTCTCATTCGTTCATTTCCGAAGGGATTACCTTCAAAATGTAAGACATCTTTGATAGAGCTTGTTCTCATTTACTGAAAACAAATGAAAGTGGAAGCAACAAGGGAGAGGAACAGAGATGCCCTACATTACATACAACTGATATTCTTTGCTAGCACAAGTTTAACTGAAAAACACTTTGTTTTCATGTTTTCTTCCCCAAGAGAACGTTGATACGGAAAGAGTAGCAACTGAAGATGTGTCAGCTACCAACCACCTGCAACCTGAAGTTCTTCAGAGAATACTGGGAATGAACAGATAATTACTCACTTCTGTGTCTGTGTCCATGTGCCTGTACTTATCTCCCCATCCCCTTAAAAATCTGTATCTTGTTCTTGAACTTATCAGATCTACGTGGAAAATCCTAAGCACTAGAAAACTGACAGAAAATTATCAGTACGGAATTGCATAAAAATTATCAAGAAATTCAGCCTGCTTGCCTAACTTCATGTTTCCCCACTTACAGCACCAGATGAAAGCAGAAGAATTTACTATATAGAATCATAGAATTGTTAAGGTTGGAAAAGACTTTTAAGATCAAGCCCAATCTTCAACCCAGCACCACCATCGTGGTCACCATTAAAGCATGTCCTCAAGTGCCATATCCACACTTTTATTTAAACACTTCCAGAGACTGTGACTCAACCACTTCCCTGGGCAGTCTGTTCCAGTGCTTTATAGCCCTTTACATGAAAAAAAAAAAATAAATAAATTCCTCATATCTGATCTAAACCTCCCCAGGCACAACTTGAGGCCATTTCCTCTCGTCCTGTCACTTGTTACCTGGAAGAAGAGACAAGACCCACAACTCCCTACAACCTCCTTTCAGGTAGTCGCAGAGAGCAATGAGGTATCTCAGTCTTTTTTAATACAGGCTAAGCCAGGGAACCTTCAGTTCCCCCAGTCACTTACCAGATTTGTGCTCCAGACCCTTCCCCAGCTCTACTGCCCATCTCTGGACCTGCTCCAGCACCTCAGTGTCCTTCTTGCAGTGAGGGACCCAAAACTGAACACAGGATTTGAGGTGTGGCCTCACCAGTGCCAAGTGCAGAAGGACAATCACTGTCCTGGTTCTGCTGGCCACACTATTTTTGATACAAGCCAGGATGCCACTGGGCTTCTTGGCCACATTCTGGCTCGTGTTCAGTTGCTGTCAACCAGCACCCCCAGGTCCTTTCCTGCCAGGCAGCTTTCCAGCCCCTCTGTTCCCTGGCTGTAGCGCTGCATGAGATTGTTGAGGTAAAAGTGCAGGACTTGGAATTCTGCCTTACTGAACCTCAAAAATGTAATACAGAATGACTTGCTGCACCACAACCTTCCTTCCCTTGCATTTCATCTTGTATAGACTAAGAGGCTGACCACAAGAAATGGTGCATTATGAAAGCAAAATACCAGAAATATGTGAAAGCTTGCAGCAGAATTGATAGACAGTGAGAGGGGAAAAAAAAAGCCCAAAACAATTTATCCATTGTTAAAGATTAAATACCTTTCTGAAAATGGCAGATTTATAATATATTTTTTTCCTATGACTGCAACTTGTTTTCCTTCCCATGAGAAGAAGAAAAGTTCATACTGAAGTCAACTTTTCACTAGTCACCTAACTCAGTTTCATTTCTACACCCAATAAGGTAACTCTCACCTCTGACAGAAGCCTAGGATGCATTCAGATCCTGTTCTTTCCTATTTTTCTTCATAGCTTTTGAAAACCTCATGCAGAAAAAAATTTAGAGAACCAAAGTAAGGCTTAGTAAAATCTCAAGGCAAGGACCTGGGAAGAGAACAGTGCAGCTACTACGTTTGTGTGCATTTTCCTTCAGTCTTACAGCAATGAAAATGTCAGAGGAAAAAATGGCTAACCTGCAAAAGGATTAGCTGGGCTGGAAGAAGATAAGCATGTTAGGGCAGGTTATGTGACACAGGCAAGAAGCACAGAAGTGAGGGATCAGTCTCCTCATCTCTGAATCAGAGCAGCCTCTCCTCTCTTGCTTTCTAATAAAAGGAAGGCTATCATATTTCAGAAGAATGAGAAAGAAGGAGTAGCTTCACGCTATTATAAGAGTCTAAATTTTATAGAAAAGTGAGACTGTAGCCTTACTTCAAGGGTTTCAAAATTGATGAGTAAGGGTAAGAACAAAAAGAGAGCAAGTATTTCGCAGATCACTTCAGTCTTTGAGCATATTCTAAGGATATGTGGTCTTGTTAACTTAGCAATTAAATGTGAGTGTTCCAGAACAAACGGTTGTTATGTTCATATGTGTATATGTGCTAACAGCCAAAGAGATGAGACCACTCTAGCCCTGCACGTTCTTTCTTTCAGCTTCTGTTACTTCATCTTTAATAAGACTTTTCTCATTTATAAATTCTATGAGAAATGACTCAATAACTATAATTTAGAAATTCTACACAAATAAAAGGGTGATTAGGAACAGAATAAACCATTTTAAAGCATAAAAGGTAGAGGTTTTACAAAATGGGTAAAAAAAAAAGAACTGCAGAACTGGAAAGCATTCAAGTCAGAATTCAGTCTTTTCATAAGCCCATGTTTTAACAATGTCATTACTGTATAATCACTGCATAATCACAGAAGGAAGTGTTTCTAAGCAAGTTTCCCACATGCTGCTCCCAAAAGACCTGTCCCAAACATGCAAGAATAAAGGCAAGAAGCAAGAAATGTTTTAATTAGGCTGTTACTCTATTAACTTAACCCATCTGGGAAATACTAGCAATAACTTATTTAGAGTAAATTGTCATTTTTTAATTGTTTTACCTAATAAGGGGCTCTTCTCAGCACCCAGTCCTTCACAGCTTGTTCACAACCTGTTGTGGACACTCAGCCTGTAGAAGGTTAAAGGAGTTGTCTCCTCAAGGCTCAATTTTGTTCCTCACTTCCTTAGAACATCTCTAAGCACTCATTCATATATCACAGATAGGACCTAACTTCCCATCATCCTGAATCTCTGAGCTGCTGGGGACAAAAGTCAGGAGGAGCTGAATTAAGGGCAAAAGGAAGAAGAAAGAACAATTATTCAAGTTTATCATAAAGGAAAGTGTTTTTCCAGGTGCCCTTTCACCAAAAGGGTGACTGTTAGACTAAGCAGAAAAGACCAAAGTTATATGACAATCAAGCCATTGAAAACTTACAGGCCAGAGTGGCAAGGAACCCTGAAAAAAGCAATCCAATGTTCTCACAAACCAGTTAATTACTCAACATGTGCCATTCATCAGTTCAAGCTTTGCTTCTCCTTGTCAATGTGTACATGGATAGATTAAGAGGGGTGAAACAAGGAAGACAGAAGCACTAATCAAGTCATGGAATATATGTGTGTACTTAAATATCTTTAATATAGAGAAGTTTATAAAGTAAGTCATAAACATCTCACTAGATCAGAAGGAGTCATCAGTATTCCCCCAACAGCAGCACTATGCTGCAGAGTAGGAGCCTGAATCCTCTCAAGCAGGAGATAGCACAGTAGTACATATGCAAAGCCTTAAGAGCCATAAGCCTTGTTTTAAAGTTGAGTGTACTTTGCAGCTTACGACAGTATGCCAAGTTTATCGGGAAAATATCAATGCACTAATGTTAGAAATCTGTGTATGTATCTGCCTGCCTAACAAAAGGTTGAACAGCATCAAGTTAACAAACCTTGGCAGGCCTTTACCAAAATCCATCCTATATTTTTAAATGCAGCAGTAGTAAGGCAACTTTTACATTACAAAGTGTTATGGCTTCAGACAGAAGAAGTGCAGTGAAGGTATCTTGTTTTGTAATCAACTACTTGTGATCTCTAAGATCTAAGGAAATCGCAGTGGAGGAGTTAAAGGTTTAATCCAACTGTGAGCCTTTGATCTACTAAAAAGATATTTTTGAGCTGAATCTGAAAAGAATCAGAGTTTCAGTCTGCTTTTCTTTGTTCAACCCTGCTCTGTTACCTAACAAAGCCTGTACGTGCTAGACTTGTGATGGATTTGGCTGAAACATGTTTCTTATGCCAAACATTTCTAATATATCATCTTGGAGAGAAGCCTGCTATATAAAACATTATCATATAACAAAGCTTGTCATCTTCAGCATTGTAAGATTTCTTTCTTAACATGATTATTTACTTGAAGAACAAGGAAGATATAAAAGAAAGAATCAGTAGCAATATTTTAGTTTATTCCTCCTCCTGTCATACAGCAGCACTACATTGTGAAGTGTTTTGCTATATGAAGTCACCAATAGATTGTAAGTCATATTTCCAAAATAAATGTCATGTGTGTTACAATCACTTTTGATCTGCTGTTTGTTTTATTTTGGTTTTTTATTCCTCTGCCCCCAAAATGTAGCTTCTTTAAGAAAAACAATATAGAGTCTCAAATGATCTAGGAATACATAGTATGTTTATATTCAAACTACCCTTGGGCTACTATAAACCTCTTGGTTTGTATATTTGAAACACCCTTTTTACACAAAACAAACAAGCAAAAGAACAATCCCACACAACACAAATAAAAACCAAAAAACCTTCAATCCTCCTCAAAAAACCAAACAGGTTAAACACATGCTAGTAACATCTAAAGAAGATGTGCTAATTGGAAGGTTACCTGGCTTGCTAAAATATCCTGACCCTTGAAAAGTAAGACTGTGTTTGAATAAATGCAGAGAAATAGCAACTGTCTTAGCTGCTACTCAAAGGCTCCAAATCATCACCCACTAGCAACATTAATTCCTTGAAAAACTGAACCAATACTGATTTCTGGGCATTTAAAATTAATTCACAGCCTAGATGGCTTCGTGGTCAAGATGCAAGGCTGATAGTTTTCCAAACAGCAAAAGAGAGGCTCAGAAGAATTCTTCCATGAAGGTAAACCTTATTCTTATGAGAACAAAGCTTATGCAGGACAGGGGGGCAATATAAAAAAGAAAAAACAATTGCAGCTTCTGCAGCTGGAGAAGGAAGGAAATTTTAAACCTACAAGTTCGGAAATAGATCACTGAGAGGAAAACAGATCTGAAAATGGATCAGAAAACAGCAACAGAACAATGCAAGGACTGAACCCTGATGTTATAACTGTTGAATTTGTAAGTTCTGTATAATAAGCTTTAGAAATATGCCTTTGGTACTGAACTGTGACACCCTACAACAACGGGGAATAGGTTAGCCTGAAGGCACATTCCTTCAGACAAGTATCTACCACAACAGGCATAACTAGCTGGCCTTGTAATACATAGATTTCCTTTCCTCAGCTGACACTCTAATTGTTAGCTTCAAACTTCCTCTAACTGTCTCTCTTTCCCCCCGAACTATAATCAACCCATGTCATTAGTTGCTTAGTAATATATCCCTTTGTATTTGCTGCCCTTCCACAGCTTTTCTTGAACCTGTATTATTCACTTCCATTTTCATTTCTCTCCTCCCCTGCCAAGTTATCAGACTAATACTGTTCTTATAATTAAGGTATCTGCCCAGACATTTAACTTTAGTTAAGATTAGTGACAAATTCTCAGGTTCTATTTGTACTTCAACATTCCTTTGTTTAGAACAGTCTTTAGATGAAAATAGTTAAAAAAAAAGAAATAAAGAAAAGGAAGGTAAAAGCTAATAAAGACTTAGGAAAGAATCATCATTAGCTTTATACCTAAAGATAAATAAAAGGAGGTGGAGTAGGAAAAATTTGAAGTGACAGAATATTATTTCAATGAAGGAATAAGAATAATAAGTACCAGCTCTTAAAATAGTACAGAAGCACCTGGAAACCTTTCAGCAGTCTTTTTGAGCTTCAAGGAATGGCAGAGATCAGAGGATACAGACTGAGACCATCCTACACCAAAAGCAAGAATATGAACTATGAAAAAACAGATTTAGATATCGTGTGTCTGTTATCATATTACCAGCTTAATTCTGCCACCTGTTTACACTTACAAGAGTCAGCACAGGATCACAGAATGGGTCAGGTTGGAAGAGACCACAGTGGATCAACTGGTCCCATTGCACAAGCAGGGTCATCCCAGAGCACAAGGCACAGGATTGTGACCAAACAGTTCCTGCATATCTCCAGTGAGGGAGACCCCACAACCACTCCGAGCAATCTGCTCCATCCAGCCCACAATCACCTGCACAGTCAAAATGTTCTTCCACATGTTCAGGTGGAACTTCCTGTGCATCAGTCTCTTGTTCTATTGCTCAGCACCATTAAGCAGAGCCTGGTCCATGTTCTTGACACCCTCCCTTCAGATACTGACAGATGTTGATGAGGTCCCTTCTCATTAATCTCTTCTCAATACTGAACAGACCCAGCTCCCTTAGATTTTACTAGTTAGAGGAAACACTCCAGCCCCTTTGTTGCCCTTGACTGGACCAGCTCCAGGAGCTCCATGTCTCTCTTGTCCTGAGGAGCCCAAAACTGGACACAGCACTCCAGATGTGGCCTCACCTGAGCTGAGTAGAGGGTCCCCTCCCTGACCTGCTGGCAGTGCTATTCCTAATGAGCCCCAGGATACCATTGGCCCTCGTGGCCCTCAGGGCCACTGCTGGCTCAGGGACACCTTGTTGTCCACCAGGACCCCCAGGTCCTTCTCCACAGAGCTGCTCTCCAGAAAGTCAGTCCCCAGCCTGTGCTGGTTCCTGGGGTCAGTTCTTCCTCAGGTGCAGTATCCTGTTGAATCTTTATTGAATGGTTCTTCTCTGTCCCCCTCTCTCTATCTTCAGATTACTGCAGGAAAGAAAGGGATTAAAATCCTCAATTTACCTCTCCATGTTCCTATTGCCATTCTAACCTCACTCCCTAATCAAGTATATACACATGAATAATTATTTCAGCATCCCAACTATTTCAGATCCCATATATTGCAGCTGAAACTACTGAAAGAGTATAAAAATGTTATTCCTTGACAGAAACAAATTTCAATTGCATCATATGTAACTCTGCAGTTCTGGGCTTTAAGTGAAAAGACAATGAGAGAGGAAAGGAAAAACCTGTTCATTGAAATTCCACAGCAATAGCTCAGACCTTCCTACAGAAAAATGTTACTGCAGGAAATCACTGCAGAAATCATTCAGCGCTGTACTTTTTGGGAAAAGTCATGCAGCACACCACAAGCTGCCAGAGGGACAGCAGAGGGCAAGTTGTAATCATCTTCCTTCCTTGGAGCCTTGAGTGGAGGGAACAGGAGGGTTAAGCTATAAAACTTAGGTAAACTTGGGTAAACTTTCTAGCTTTTCACACACTAGTTTAATGCCAAGAAGAAAGACACAGAGCAATTAAGCAGCTCTATTTTAGGGTGGTCCTATGTTGGCACACCTACCTCGAGATACCTCCATGCCAAGCCTTCAGAAGCTCATGGGTTATGTTATATCCTAGAACCCCAGCAGCTCCAGAATTACCAAAATGGAACTGATAAGTACCAGCACGTGACTTTTCTTTTTTGGGGGTAAGGGGCATGGTGTTAACTATACATTGTTTTAATTGAATAAAGTACCACAAGAAATGCAAGTCCAAAGTGGCAAGTCTGCAATGCACCTCATTGTCTCGGTACATATAAAAATGTACTAGTTCAGGTCAGAATGTTAGTTTTCTATACTTGCATTGTACAATCACCATTTACCATTTCAGCTGGAAAAGATAAATTCTAAGCAAATCTAATATGAATTAGCCCAAGTGTTATAGAGACAAATAGAGATGGTGGATGAAAGAGAGCTCTGTGTCAATCATTTGAGTAACCTTCTAAAACACTGGGGTTTGTCTATAGGAAATGATGAAGCAAATGCCACCCAGTGCCATCAAAAACTTGCATGTATTCAATATGTCATATACTAGGACTACTCTAGAGGAAAAGTATAGTTATGTATAAATTTTAAAGAGCTCATATGAGGCCACATAGAACATCTCATGATATTACACACTGCTTTAAAAGGAAAAACTTGTATTTTAAAGATTAATAAAAAATCTGGAGCTTCTGCTGTCATCTGCTGTGCCTTAAAATCTTTGTAAAAATCTTGTATCTATCTGAATAGGGGGAATTCAAGTGTGACTTATTCCGTTCCCTCTACAGTTTAGCCACAATGGAGCTAGTTGCAGCAGGCAACAAGTGTTTAACATGCTGCTTTATCAGAGGCTTGTCATGGGAAATAACTTAAAGTAATTCATTTAATAAGATTGCCATGATAGCCAATAACATTTCAACAGGAAGGTTGCACTGTGGACTAATTAAAACTAAAGCTTTTGAGACCTTTGTGCTCTTCTCCCCCCCATCTCTCCCACCCAAAGTGTCTTCAAAGTGTGAGACATGAAGAGTCTTTCTGAGGTTGTTTACTAAAGGTAATTTGATAGAGTTTTGAGCTCTACTAATGAGCTCTTCTGTCTTGCATATTAAATATTAGGACAGAATAACTCTGGGAATACTGAGTCCTTGGTTGTTGGACCACATAAAGAACTCATCTTATAGAGGTCCCAACACTCCATTTGTGTCTTAGTAAGTATATATTCCTACCCTTTTTTATGCCTGTTTATATAACTGATCTCTATGGACATGGCAGCAAGTGTTTTTGTTTGGTTTTTTTAAATATGTAAGCTGTCTTGTTTTTAATAAATGTATTTTACTGCAGATACATTGCAGGAAATTTTTCTTAAAATCTAAGTATAAACTTTATTTTGGTCTTTAATTGTACTATGAGCAACAGGGTCAAAGAGGGGAAAAAAAAAGTACTTTAAATTATATCTAAGCTTAAAACTGAGTATAGCAGCACACTTCCCATCAACAGTTTTCAGGCCAAAAGACACTGTTCCAAATGTCTCTTGCAGTAGATTTCCCTCACTGGCCTGAATGAAAAAACACATTCTGATCTTGTTTGATCCCACATGCTCCAAATACCTCACCCCCATCCAATTCTGGTGGCATAAACATTCCATATCAACAATTGTTTCTTGCTCCAGCTAAGTTTTCCTATTTTAAACATGGGAGGGGGGAGTAGAAGGAGAAGAATATAGTTATTGAATTTTACCTGTCATAATTGGAATACCATTCTGACTCAAATAAAAGGCCTTAAACTCTCGCTTAGAAACACAATATCATTTCAATAACAATCATTTACTTATTTTCTGCCAAAGAAATAATAATAAAAAGCAATTCTGAAGTTCTATCTTCTTTTTTATGATTGCCTGAAAAGGAGGAATATCTGTAATATAACATCTAAATAATACAATGTTTACATTTTGTATTGTTTTTCTTTTCTCTATATAAATACATTCCACAACTAGTTAATATTTAATAATTTGAAAATTGAATCTGTCAGGTTATATATATGTATATACACACAAAGTATCTAATATGAACTGTTTTATTGAAAACTAACTGTTTCATTGAAATCTTGCTGAAGTAATTCTTGTAGTAGTCTATTTAGAAGGGAACTCTGGGATTAGAGGCACTTTATGTGCATGAAAAATGCCTCCAACTCAAAGATTTTATTGTCTACTGGAAAGTCAGCCAGATACAACTAATTTTTCCCATTTTCAAAGTTAAATTAGATGGAAAAAAATGATGGGAAAAAAGTATCTTGCCTCCAAGATGAAAGATCTCCCATTTTTTCTTCCCCTAAAATATATCTTATGAACACCAATTTAAAAGGGTACTATTGCTCTTCAAACTGAAATAATTTTTTTTTCTTCTTAATATTTTAGGCAACTGAAGTTCCTAAGAAATGTTCTTTCTTGTCAAATATTATAATCAGACTGACAGATTTTTCATGAAATCTCCAACTTTTCTTAGCCTTTTGCGTTCAAATTCCACATCTTTTTTTTATAAATAGGAAATGAAGAGGTGAAAAGCAAGAGCTGGTTTCGGCCAAAATTAAGGGGTCAAAAAATAGCAAGTTTCAGTAAGTTAATTCTGACTTATTAAGTGAAAGAGTTTTGATGTGTTCTATTATTTCTACATGCTTTTTCCTCAAAAAAAAAAAAAATCCTAATTTCTATCAATACATTATATTTATTTCAAACAATTACCAAATGATGTATTACAGATCCACTTAAATATTTATTTTGGTTAGAAAATTTATTACACAGACCAATTAACTGTCTCATTTCCCTATAAGTATCTTTCATTTCAAGTCACTAGCAATCAAGCAAAAGCAGATAAAGGATTTGTGAAAGCTACAGAAAACCTTTTCTCAAGATTGAAATATTTTTGATTTCCCAACAACTTTATTTCTGCGGGTTCTACAAGATGCATCTTTTGGTTTGCTGAAATACTAACACCCTGAAAAACCTTCAGGTACCACAAGCCCCAATTCTACACAGGGTATGATTTCGGGTCAGTTTTGCTCCACCTTCTCAAGATCATGATGGCTGTATCCTGCTGTCACCACTTATTGGATAATGCCTGTTTTTCTGCCACAACACCTTGAGATATCATTTTCTACACCTACCTTTAAAGTTCATTGAGTGTAGAAGTCACAGGCCACGCAACCATAGAGGTGGCACTGACGTTTAGCCCATTGCCATCACACTGGGGTGACAGCAGTCACTGTATCCTTCAGGGACTGACTGAAGTATGGCTAAACAAATGGTCATGGACAAACTACTTTTTGTGCAAAAAATTTATCTGAAAGTGGGTTTTGTAGCCTATTTTTAGTCCATGTCTCAAAACTGTAATGTGCTTAAATGTGGGATTAGGAGAAATGTGTTTGCCTGGTCAGCCACAGAAAAATGTTCTGTATATAAGTTATTTGAAGGAGGAGTGCAACTGAAGAAAAGACGGAAACAAAAATAAAATAACATCTCAACCCTCTCCCAAAAAAAATCTTCTCCCCCCCCAAAAAAAAAAAACACAACTCCAAAACCCCCTAAAACAAACAAACAACCCACATGAAACAAAACAAACAAAATCAAAAATCCCCAAGAAAGCAGGAAAAAAAAAAAATAAATCCCTTAAACCAGGGACATTCATAAGTACTTATGCTTAACTCCTTAAAAGTACATTCAGTATATTTACTATGTTAATATTTTGAAAACAGGCAGTGAAGGAAAAGCAACAGCTTTACTACAGACTTGACTCTCATTAAGTCAGAAGGTATAGAGCAGGCAGTTTACTAATGTGCACTCTGGGATGAAATATATACTGTATGGAAATTTTCCAGAGGAAAAAATATAACTCATTGTGACTAGTTATGATTCAAGTACAGAGGTAATTCGCACGTCATCTAGGACATCAAGTACCTCTGATTTTACACCCTATATTGATAAGAACTATTCTGGGATACCAAATCATAAAGCAGAATCTGATTTGTAATTAGTTACCAGAATTTCAGAAATTCACATTTAAACTAACCCATCCTTCAGCAAATGCTTGGTTGAAACAATATAGCTGTAAGTGTCTATGACATCTGACCAATAAAAAGAGGAAAAAAAAGGTATTTCAGCAAAGAATATTAGAAAATCATCACATTGTCCCTACCACAAATCCCAGGTTCCTCTTTAGACAGACAAATCCTGTTGATTTACCTACTGACCAAGAACCATCTGTTCATGCCTCCTGCTTTCTCCACCCTTCCTCTTAAACCCTTTTTTCTTCAACCTTTTGAGGCTAACTCTCTATAATTAGCAAAAAAATAAGAGTTTCAAAAAGCATGCTCTTTATTTCGCAACCGACAAAGCACGAGCAATAGGCATTCATAAACGCCCTGACCCAGTTCTTGGATAACATTCAATTGAGTCCATTCTGGAGACAATAAAAGTTCAGGATCTGGCACAAGCAGACACAGGGTCCAGCTGTATGTGACAGCTTACTCGCATAAGCTTGTTTCAGAAATCTTTATTGCCTCGAGCATTATGATCTGTTGAGCCTCAACCAAAAAGTCTAGTTCCTATCATTTTGTTCTTTTGCAGCAGGAACGAGCAACTCATGCGCCCACCTGAATGACACAGACAGTCATGCACCAAAAATGGAAATAAATCAAGGAAATTTGACTCTTTCTAAAGTTTAAATATTGTCTTAATAAAGGCCTGTTTCTTTCTGCTACATTTCTAAAGAAGCTGTGTTTCTTCATAGTGTAAAAGTGAAAAAATGATGAATTATTTTCTCCATTCACAGGGAAAGTTGATGTGATAATTCCTATAGTATTGGGAGGTTGCATCTTCTATGCCATTTCCCATTTTAGTGGGCTTCAGTAGGAATATCTCTGCTAAACTGATAAATAGCTGATAAAGTTATCCAGACAGTTGCAGCTGAATTTCTAAATTCTTCTGTGTCTACTGCATAAAAATAAGGGTCTTGGTGTAACATTTATTAATAATATGCCCTTCAAGTTACATGGGATATTAACTTGCTTGAAGATTCCTATTTCAATCAGCAGAAGAAAGCCACAGGAAACAAAAAAGCATGAAGAATGTGATCTTGATAAACCAGAAATGTATTAATTAAGAAGTTTCATATTATTTTCTTACAGTTTTCTCTATTATCTCTTGTCAAGCCACTCTAGCCATGACAAGAATGTGTGTATATGTATTTTCATTAGTATCCTAGCAAGTAAAATATAAAAGACACAGATATATCCTAAAACCCAAAGCTTGTCTGAATATTGAGAAAAGGGTAATCTGCAAGTGCATTTCAAATTATAAGCATATTCATTGGAGACCTGATTTTAGAATATATAATGCAACCAGACAGGAGACAGTCAGGTGCTGTATGCTCATTGAGAGCACACGCAAAGCAAATTATTAAGCTCCAGTCAGGAATCACTCATAGAAACTGAGAAGTTGAAGTATATCCACAAAACAAAAGAACAAACCCAAAAAACCCCAAACCTATTCCAAAGTAAGGAGGGGTGCGCATGAACAAAAGTCACTCGAGGAATTATTTGTCACTCTAGCTAGAAATTATATTTTGCTTTTAATGTAATGAACATGATTCTAATCTGTGTACTTTGAAGACTATTTCTGCAACTGTAGCGTGTAGAATTTCCTAAGCAGACCTTGAGCAATTCACGGCTTTGTCTTGTGTTTAATAGTCAGTCCATATATTTGCATTGTTGATTTATTTTGCTATTAGAATTTGCTAAGTAGGGGTGCTGGACTGTCTAACTTTTACTGTTCACTTCAAGCTATGCTTATAAGCAACTGAACCCTGTGAAGATGTCAAAAGAGGAAAAAATCTTACAAGCTTATTTTCTGTTTAGTGAAGTGTAAGCAATGCAAATATTAAACAGACTGTGCATCTTAAGTATATTATGAATAAAGATTCAAAATACTGAAAGGAAAACCAGACAAAACAGCACAATGGCTTTGAATACAATATAAGGGCCTGTTTGTTTGTTTTCTCCAAATAAACTATTTTCTTGAAATCAGACTAGGGAAAATAAGACATGATGAAATTTTTAAATAGGAGAAAGAAGTAAATCTCAGACACACTCTAAGATATCTTTTGTTTATATTATTATTCTACATGATAGTAGAATAACTTACAAGTAGTTTTATAGGTCATCATTTGAACAAACAAATCATAAGACATTGTCAAATCACCAACAGTAGAAGAAAGAATGCTTGGCAATAAAATGCCAAACCCGATTATAAAGCATATATATTCCAGAGAAGAACTCAGAAAAAACCCACAACTTTCACTAGAAATCCTTGAAATCATGATAACAAGACCAGAAATTACAAGTGGTGACATCTTCTGTAGGGGTTTTCTGTGGCACTAATTTATACGAAACTGAAGTTGAAAATTAAAAAAAAAAAAAAATAAATCAAATTGCAATGCCAGGTGCAGCAAGTTTCCAATTCAGTCTGATATTTTAATGTGTTATAAGTAGCCATAGATTTAAGCTCCCCTGACCCTTTTTGATTTGAAGTTTCTTTCACTACAGCTATTATATCACCTGGGTTGGAAAATGCTCTTGTGTAGGCAGTGGGCAGAATGCAGATTATGTAATTCATGATTATGGAGATGGAGGTTGTAATTGCTGACTTTTAAAAATAGCACTCACTAATTCCCCCATGACCTCTTTGAGCCAGTGGAAGCTGCTGAAGGAGATATCTTCATAGTTAGAGTAATTAGGAAGCTTGGGGATATGAATCTCTCTGGAGGGCTGTCTTAATTTTATATTCTGCTATTTATACTGCAAGTTTTAATGCAACTGATAATTTCTTTTTTTATGCATCATGATATATCAGCTATTAGAGATGAGGAGAGAGAAAGAGAGGGGCAAAAAAACAAAGGTGGACTAGAAAACATGGATGTCCAGCACCCAGTGAGATTAAACCTTCCACTATTACAATCCAGACAGAGAGTTGTAGTGAGTTATGCCCACAACTCCCAGCCTGGCATCAAACCCAGTCAATAAATAAACTAGTTGATAAAATATTGTATTTTCCATCGTTCTCTATAAGCTAAGAGTACTCTGCCATGAGGAAAGGAAAGCAGTCACTGGTAAAAATGTACTAGCTGGGAACTGAAGAAAAGCCCCATCCTCAGGAACAAACAGAAAAACACCAACAAAAATCATTATTCCAATCCTCTTTCAAGAGATATTTTCTACTGTTATCCAGTTTCAGTTTTGTTGCTAGCTCTATAGTAGATTTATCCTCAATTTGTATTTCTTTGTGAACTGGCCAGTAATGACTGAGCCAAAGTGAGTTAAATGAATGTGAACCTTTCTCGGGTGAATTTAGGATGATAAAATCCTAGTTATGAATTAAACCTATGCTGGAGGTAACCTGCAGCAGTGAAATAAATACAGATTGACCGAGCCCGGATTTGTTCCACAGTCTTTCAATATAACTATTTCTTTTAACAGGAAATACCTTTATAAATAAGAGTTCCATGATCTTTTCATGAAGACAGTGTATTAGGTAATTTTTAAAGTTCAGAGAAAAGTTATTTTTGGGTCATCAGGTTTAGCTCCTTGTTATGATGAGCATCACATCATAAAACTTGATTAAAAGCCCTACAGTCCATCAAATGTTGAAGGCTTTCTGTGTATTTTGTCTGTTTATAGGGTTTTGTTCTTTGGGGTATTTTTATTTTATTTACAAAACCTTTCTATTCCAGCTTTGGAAACATTTTTCACAAAGTCATTTGTGGTAATTTGAAAATCTGTAGTTTCCTGTCTTAAAGCTGGATTTGCCACATAATTATTCATACTTCTCTAATGCAAACACAATCCCTTGTCTCCAATGTTTAAAACCTAAATCTTTTAGGTACAATGTCTGAGTTTTGGTAACTATAGAGGTTCAACAGATTCCCATTCAGCTGCTGAATTGTGTAGGTACTGGGGACAACCTTAATAGGAAGGGTGAGAAGGAGTATGTGGAAAATTCTTACAACAACCTGTGTTTCTGAATGAGGAAAAAGAGCTCTAATGAGTCAGCATGGAAGTCTCTGCCATTAACTATGAAAATTGATGAAGAGTGCAGGAGGTAAATATGCCCCTTCAGAAAAAGAGCCACAGGAATAAGGAAATTATCTGAAGGTAAGGATCATGTAAATAAAATCCCAACATATATAAAAATATCCTCTCAGCAATTATGTGGAGCTTCCTATCAGCATCTCTTTGCAAAATTTCCTTTTATCCTTATTGCACAAACAGGATTCCATAGGTATTGGTGAGCTAAATCTAACCTCTAAGCAAACACAAAAAAGTTAAGGTTGTTCGTTGTCTCCAGAGAATAACACTGACTCAAGGTCCCA
Organism: Anabacerthia variegaticeps; assembly: GCA_035583185.1. NCBI lineage: Eukaryota > Metazoa > Chordata > Aves > Passeriformes > Furnariidae > Anabacerthia > Anabacerthia variegaticeps. The sequence goes on along the minus strand of JAWWEW010000001.1, from coordinate 7,670,312 downwards.
TGGTGATAAATGCAAAATGTACTGCTCACATTTTTAATTTACCATGATGCAGTTGAATAGAATATGTCAGAAATTGCAGTGCGCATAAGTTTGGCCATCATCTTATTTGTTGCATTGTTGTCCCTCACAATAACTCAAGGTCTTCCTTCAGAGTGCAGTGAAAAATAGTCAAGAATGTTGCTAATAACTTCAGAATTTTTTACTAGTTTACACAGCTTTTTTTTTTTTTTACTTCCTTATACTCACACCATCAGTACAAAACTCCCTTTTCCCCAGCAAACAAAGAGGAACAAAATAAATCAGACCAAAAAATTCTTGTTAAAGGGATGGCACACTGTTGCATATATCTACCATCAGTCAACACTCAGGTTCATCTACTGCAATCCGATTATGTTATTTCTAATTAACAGAGATAGCTACAAGAATTAAAATTAACCAATCATTTTTCATCTCTATCTGCTTGTCTACACTCTGCACAGCCACAAAAAAAAATTCCAAAACAAATAAACAAAAACCAAACAAAAAACTACCACAAAAATCAGCAAATGAAACAGCTACTTTTGTCACAGAAAATGTCTGTAGTAAAATGAATATTTAACAAGCTGATGTCAAGCTAAACCGGCATCCACTGCTCTCCCCCTGCCTACACATCCCATGATCTCATCACACAATGTAAATACATTGACCAGTCACCATTTCCCCTGGGTAAATCCATAGTCTCTCTGTACCTGAGTATGGCATGACGGTGGCAGTGGCAAGTTCGGCAAACAGACAGCAAACTCAAGGTAACAAGTCATGTCCAGAACACCAGCCCAGGAACAGCAGGAAATGAGACCTGAGTGGCCTTTAGTACATTCATGAGCCACCGAGGAGAGAGGACTAAGTCTTGAGAGAAGGCTACTTGCAGTGTAGGTCTGGGGTCCATGAAATCAGTAAGTCAAGGCAGCAGGAACAGGACTTCAGACAGACACAGACTGACCGCACAGCTCAGGGCCACGTTAAACTCCCACATTTGTGAGCAAAGCACCTGGGCAAGTGCCACAGGTGGGGCTGGGCAGAACAATGAGCCTCACTGATTCCTTCAGGCACTGAGAATTGATCAGCTGCCTCATCAGCCTGGGGAGGAGGCACCCAGGAGAACTTCTAGCAGCTTCCCAGTACCTGGAGGGGGCCTACAAGAGAGCCAAAGAGGGAGTTTGTACAAGGGCATGTAGTGAAAGGGCGAAGGGTAACACCTTTAAACTGAGAGAGGGTAGGTTTAGCTTAAATGTTAGGAAGAAATCCTTCACTGTGAAGGTGATGAGGCACTGGAACAGCTTGTAAGAAGTCGGCAGGAGGCCTCCAAGGATGAAGGGAGGTACACAGATGATGAAAGAGGGGACAGGCTACCTGGGAGAATTACAGACATGTCGTCTGAGTGTAAATGGAGAGGGTTAGGAAAACCAGAGCTGCAGTGGAGTTGGAACAGAAGGACACGAAGGACAAAAAGAATGGTTCTGGCAGCAAAAAGGAGGCTAAGAAAGTCATGGAAGAGTTTGGTTAGAAGGGACCTTAAAGATCATTTAGTTCC
>JAWWEW010000001.1:7623138-7668344 GCA_035583185.1 Anabacerthia variegaticeps | reverse complement strand
AAAGTCATGGAAGAGTTTGGTTAGAAGGGACCTTAAAGATCATTTAGTTCCATTCTCCCTGCCATGGACAGGGACATCTTCCACTAGACCAGGATGGCACAAAGCTCTGTCCAACATGGCCTGTACTGTAACTACAGTTCTGCAGGCAGAGAAGGAGCCTTCCTCCTGCTGCCAGGATCCATACATACATACATTTCCAGCCTTATCATAGTGACTGACCTCTGTGCACAGTCACTAGAAGTCCTGCTTTCCATCCACAGTGGGGCTTAGGCTCTTGTCTCTGCAACATTCCTCTAAAACCCCCATTAATCCACTCTGGGAATATGTAGTCTGCTTATCTCCTCTCCTAGCTCCTTCACATGGTGGTTTGGTGTCTCAGTGACAGTCCATCTCCCAGACACAAGGGGAGGCACTAGGCACCACTTGCAGCTGAAGGCTGAATACCCCTCCCAGAGTTCCCTCCGGGTCAAGGGCTCAGATGTCCCAAAACAGCCGGTTTTTGAGTCTGTGGCAAACTGACACCACGGGTGAGCATGCTCAAAGGCTTTTCTACAGAGCTTCTAAACCCTTTTGCAAAAGAATCTGTAGCAGCAGCCAATTGGAAATAAGATTTTTAGGCACTTCCAAAACCCATCAACACAAGCTGACTGTCAGAGCTCATAGAAGCAAAAGCCTCCAGCAGCCACCCCTCACCTGCAGAAGCAAGCTGCCAGAAGTTCCCCCAAGAAAGAGGATCCCTGCAGAAGAAACATATGGGAGAAATTCCCTGAAGAAGAAGCCTGGAAACTGCTGTGACAACTGTGATATCTCTACTATCTGATTCTCTTAGTTGCACTTAAAGTGCAGGCACAGTGAGAACTTGTTGTTAGCACATGGGTATTGTGAATTAATTTAAATATGAGGAGTTTTCTGAGAGCCCACCCACAGTCAAGTCTTGTGTGCTGGAAAGCGAAAGATTTTCTTAAGGATTCTGTGACTTTCTCACAACCCAGAGTGCTGTTCAGGGAATGCTGTCAATTTTGGGGAGAGAGGAAAAAAAAAAAAAAAAGTTCTCTAAGAAAAAGATGCAGATGAAGCCACAGGCAGGCTCTGTGCTTGTCACAACCAGACCACTGAATTCCTGAGAACTTCTTGCATCACTTACAAGACCCTCCACCAGTCCCACTACTAGAAAGTCCTGAAAGTCCTTGGGAAAGATCACTGTAGTGTCCACACAAGCAGTTCTGTCAAATTTCCAATTACTAGTAGCAGCTAGCTCTGCCACCTATTAAACATACAGGTAGTGAACGCATAGAAATAAACTGCCTACTGTCCTACCTGTAGAAACAGCCGCTGGCTATGTTTCTATTAGAGCAGCGCTGCCCAAATGAAACAGATCAGAGAAGCAAAACAACTGTGATGACAATAAGACATAAAAATTATTTGTGCTTCAAGAGTTTCGTTTGTTCTTTTACAGATGCTCTATTCTGGTTTTGGGAACTGCACGCTATTAGCAGCCAGACCACATTAGGCACGCTCCTGGATTGCACCTGCTCCCATGGCTTCAGCTAAAAATGACCCAATTCATGCTTTCATACCTTTGGAGACTGTTCCATGACATGAACACTTTGCAGTAGATTTTGTTTCAAAAAATTCAAACTCAGATTCTCATGCAGTTACACTCACACTTTTAGAGAAGTGCAGAAGATTATCCTGCTCTCAAACAACCTAACCCCAGGACCTTTTAATTGTTTGGAAACCTTGGATGCTAATATTGGCCTCTTACCAACAATATGTAGCTCTTAGAGAAATTCTTTGTCCTTTCCAGGCTGGCTTCAGACATTGAGTCTAATACTGTTATGGTTTGTTAGCTCAACTCTGTCCATCAGCTAAAGCAGTCTGGCTACCAGTGTGACCTTGGAGAACAAAACCCAGACATCCATGTAGGGTAGTGCTGAATGTGGCATACATAATGTGTTCTGGCTAACACAGAACTTGCCATCAATCATTCCTTTTTAAATAGTCCCAAAAATTAATGCTAGGAAGGATTTGCACCCTAAGCATGTCATCCCAATGACAAACATCACCTTTTAGGGTTCAGTGCCATTGCAATTCTTCAGATATACACATGTGAAGTTCTGAAACTAGGATGTGGTTTGCAGCAAAGCTGCCACTGAGTGTTCAGTGACTGTGTTGAAGAGATGAGGTTGGGTGAAAGCTGAGAGATCTGTTGTGAAATCCAGGAAAAACAGGAGAAATGAAAGATATAATACTGTTTATTTTTCAATGCCAGTGAGCCTTCCTCTGAAAATCAGACTCTTCAGTCAATCCTCTTAATAAAGAACAAGCATCTAACTATAATGGTATTCTAGGAAGTCTTTCTGCCTGAGAGTTCACAAGAAATTATGTGCTGTTGACATACAACTCCACAAAAAACTAACAAGGAAGAGTGCACTACTGTGTTCTTAATCATTGAGGAATCCAGATGACATTAACTAAATCAAACCTAGAAAATACACAAAATAATTGACATTGGTAGGGCTTGTAATATACTTTATTTTCCTATAACCATAAACAACCTTTCAAATTTACTGCAGGATATATGTTACTTAACTGTGCTTTTGTTAGCTGAAAACATTTTTAAGCATAACATTTTGAAATTCTATTTTAACTCTGCTGAAGCAGCAGTGAACAACTACATTGTATCATGCTTTCATCACTACACAGGTTCCTGTCAAATCCGTTTTAAGGATTTAGGTTCTGATGCATGGACTTCTCTTTCCTTTGTCACCTGGCTTTGTTGAGATGGTGAACAGGTTCTGTGTTGCTAAAATGCTCCTGGTTTGGAAATAACTTGTATTTTCAGTCCTTGAACAGTAATCAGATACAATAATGACATGTGCAATATAAATATTGCATATATAAATGACAGATGCCAGAGCTTGGTGTGTCTTTTCTATGAAAGGCATGTAATAGCAATCCTTTCCAGTTAAAATGTCATTATAGCCAGCGTCCTTGTCAAATCAGTCTTTTAAAAGCAACATCAGAAAGGTCTTAAATTATTGGAATAATGTCATTCCAGCACCATAGCTCTTCTCAGTTTTGTTTCTCATTTGCCCCACAGAAACCTTCAGTCTTGAAATCCCCCATTAATGGTTAGCTTCTCACTACCTCCCCAGTTACCACAAATATCAACTAATAAAACACTATCCCATTTCAGAGAATATTTCCAAGGAAACCTTTTTAGATTTTTGTATACCTAGCAGTTTGTAGTTTAGATATGATGGAGAGTGACAAACGCAAAGTCTGGATAATAAAAACACTCGTTACTTGGGGACACAATAGAGCAGAAGACTCTAAAGGATAACTGAGCACCCTTTTAAATATTAACACCAAGCAAGGAATTTGAACTATTTTCCAGCATTTTTTCCAGCTGTTGGTTTTTTTCTTTTCTGTTGTTTCAAGTTTCACATTTTGTTTCTATTTTTCCCTTGACACCACACCATGATATTGCCTCTGAAAATTGTAGACAAAGTGAGACAGATGTCTTGAATGCGTAAATACCAAGGGAATTGTTTATCAAGAGGCTACAGCCATGTGTAGATATCAGGACTTTCTCCCTCCTCTGTTGGGGGAGATCTGTTAATAATGTGCATAACAAGTAGAGAAAATCTGATAGAAAGGAGTACAACTACCTGGAAACATTTGAGAAAAACACTGGGAGAGAAAGTCAAAACAGTACTTGTGAATCAGCAGGTCTGCTATTTACCATGATGATTTTCCAGAGAGTGCGATATCTTTCTGTCCTACCCTAAGATGAAAAATAAAATATTATAAAGGTATTATAAATGGTAAAGAAGGATGCCAGTTTCTGGTTTTCTTTTTCCTTTTACCAGCTATTAAGCCTACTTGCCCCTGCCCTCATTTTCATTTCACTGACAGAAGATTGGTTTTCTTTTTTTTTTTATTTTTTTAATAAAAAATGCTAGAACTTAGGAGCAAAATGCATGTTTTTAACATGACTTTGTTTTACAACTTAATCACATTCAAAAAGCTTTTCTATGCTTTTCTTGTATACACTGTACGTTTGAGCACATTGCTTATAATGTAATCAAATGTAATCAAATATATGGTTATTATCTGTAAGGCAATGAATGAGGAAGAATGTATTACTATGTTCTTAATCATTGTGGAATCCAAATGACAACATTAGCCAAAGGAGCCTAGCTCGAAAGTTCTCTAATAACATTTGAACTCCAGTATCAATTTATGATGTGTAATCTACAATTTTTCTCACTGTGATGATTCACATAGGTAAGAAGCAATTAGTTTCTTTTGAGAAGTTTTGAATTTCAAAAATAAAAGTATTAAAAGCTTTCCTTTCCTGAACTATAGACTGCAAATAAAATTTGATAGCAGTGGCATAGCAAGTCACTTTGTGCCAATATGCACGCATTGACTTTATCTCATTGAGATGGAGAATTGTTATTTTGTACTATTGATTTTCAGGTTCTCTTTTATAATTTTTATCGGCCTGATATTGTCTTCATATTATTATTTTCAAAAAAAAGCCCTTCTATTTGGGCTCTGGTACAAGCCAACTTGCCTGCTAATCGTTAGTCATCTTGTGCTACTGATAGTGAGATGCAAAATCCAGAATTTAAAAGAAGAAAGGTTATATCTGACCCACACATGCAATATGAAAAAATTTCATGTTTTTCAGAGCCCAGATGATGTCTTGGAAAAATTGTTTCCTGAACTAATTTTCTTGCCATCCCTTATCATTGCCTCCCATTCATGACAGTAAAATATCCCGGAGAAAACTAGGAAGTCTACTGCCAGTTATTACCATTGTCAACATTGTCATCATCAAGTGCTCAACAGATTTTAAATTTCTTTTCATTTAAATGAAGAAAATTATAAGATATAGAGTCATGGTGTCAGTCATGCAACTGAAATCTCTCCAACACGTAAGTGATAACTGTTATGATACCCAATTTTATTCAACACAGGAATCAAAATTGACAGTATAAAAGATCAAAAATATTCCCTAAAAAGTAGGCAATTACATTTATCCCTGAGGCCAAGAGAGGATCCAGAGAAATAGTATGGAAGAAACATGAGCCATGAAACTACTGCTTCAGTTTAAATATGGTCTTGGCTTAAAAGTAGCTTGTTAAGAATTCCTGAACTAGCTATGTATGAATCAGGACAACACAAGGAATAGAGCAATTTAGTATAGGCCAATCACTTTAGATATTTTAGTTGATGTACTAATCTTCTCAGAAAAAAAAGTCTTTTAAATGCAAGATATGCAATACAGCAGGTGACCAGTGGGGTGATGAGACTGGTCTTGTGGGAGAAAACTGGAAACAAGTGGAACATAAGAAAGGAAATGGAGGAAAAGGCTGGAAAACAGGAATGAAATGATATATATGATATGATGGGATATACTGAAAACAAAGGATAACAATGTGCTGAGAAAGACTAAAGGAGAGGTGGCAAGGCTCAATGAGATAATAACCTCAGTCTGAAAATATATGGTTTGGCATTTGGAGTAATACTCCCGTGTGTTTTGAATTTGGGTCTACTGCTGCCAGCTTGGAGTTGCTCAAGGAGGAAAAAGACTTTCCCACTCTTTGTCTTCAAGCAGTTCTTTGCCTTTTTTCTGCTGCTGAAAGATTGACGGGATGGATAATGGCATTGCTCATTTTTGTATGGCAATACAATATTTCAGTGTGCATTAATGCCATCGACTTCACATGTCTACTTTGAAGAGCTGTTAGTGCTCCTTTGTGCTGTATCTATAGGTTGCATTGTGAGTTGTCACTACAGCATATACACATTCTGCACAGCACTCTGCCTCCCTCACCCTACTGCTATCTGGCTGTCAACTTTATTGTAAAACATCAACAGAAAAGATGTGCTGCCTATTTTTGGCTTCCCAAACAGACCACGTTATGTTAGGCTGCAAAATAATTACATTACATTCTTTGCTTTCCAAATTCAGGATTATCTGGCCTGTGCCTATGGCACTAATGCTACATCTGCTGGTGATATGCATGACAGCAAGAGCAGAGGCTGGTTTGCAGTCTCAGAAGCTCTCAAAACTAGCAGCACTGAACACACAATAATTATATTAATTGGGCAACGTTTCTACAGCACAAGTTCTAGCTTTAATAACTTCTCTTATATATTGGTTATGTCAAATGCTAAGTCAGAAAGCACTCCTTAGTGTTTTGGCTTCACAGTAGGTACACTCAGAAACAATCTGAGCAGGTCAAAAGCTTTCAATGGAATATTTCCTTGTCAGAAGATATATTTTCACCAAAATGAAAACATTTTGGAACAATGTACTGATTCTGACAAATTTAATTCCTCAAATCTAATTTAATTTGCTATCTTTTGGTATCAATATGAAGCATTAAGACTTTTGTTTTAATATAATTTTATTTCAAGAGCATATATATTACAGAAGTTATAAGTTGAAATGATAATACTATCAGATTCATTGAAATAGAATGTTTGGATTGAATTAGCATTATCTTTTAAAAGAATCATAATGAAACAAGTTCAGAGATAAAAGAATTTTCCTTTTCAAAGACTTTCAGTTTCTGGCATTTACCTGCAAATATGAAGTAAAAAAATTACCTCCCTCCACTATTCAGAAACAGGTAAATAGGTCCACAAAGGACTTACACAATGCTTTTCTGCAGAAAAGTGATGAAGTTTACAAGCTGATGTTTCTACTCAACAGTTAGAGTAGATCCTAAAGTGATATAAATCAGAGGAGTCCACTGTGACCACAGCAGGCAGAGTTTAATGCAATCAATCATCATGAATGCTCAGGCTTTTCAGGTGCACTTGATGATGGACACTTACAGCATGTTTTACAAAGTTAGCATTTAAAGAACTTGCTATTCCAACTCAGTTTGCTGTTCTGCTCTGTGGTGTGAATTGCTGGCAAGTCACTTAATCACCCTCTTGTCTAGTGTCCTTCTGTAAAACTGAGACAATATTTCCCAACTTTCATTCATTCTGAAATTAGACTTTATTCCTGCAATATATAGATGCTGGTAGACTATGTAGAGCATATTGGAAGAAGCAAAATGAAGATGTCCTATGTGGTTATGAGTGGAAAATAACTTCTAGAATATGTTTATGGAGAAGTTATGGGAAATAATTTCTTTGTCAGTCCTACAGATTATATTCAACTATAAACCAAAATAAAGAACTATTTTATTCTTTAAGTATTGGGTACTGTACTTGTATGCTGAGACTGCACTTCTCAAGTTGCTAACTGGTAAGCTCTTTGTAATTTAGAATCTTTGCCTAACTAACTACATAATGCAGTGTCTCCTTGGTTACTTGGACTTTTGGACTCTTATCTCAACACCTCTGCAGTAACTTAGGTTTTTTAAATTTTTTTTATTGTTTGAGTTTCTTTTTTGACATCTACAAATTAGAATAGTCAGTGATGGTACAGATGCTGTATTGCAAATCCAAGCCTCATGCATACAGGCTTTCTTTTTTTTCCTTCTAAATTGCTTTACAGGTACTCATGAGAGCTAGTCCATGAACACTTCAAGATTGAAGAGTGAAAGCTTTTGCAGAGAAAAATGAATTAGATTTTGACTAAAACCTGGATGGGAAAACACCTTTACATACTCAATAGCTAACAAATTCCTCTATACTGAAGGAACTTTTTACACAGAGCAAATCCTTCAGTGGCACACCAGAGAAGTGTTAGAAAGACAGTTACTGATTTGCAATTACCCTGTAGACAAGGTGTCTGAACAATATCGATTATTTGTTATTTACTAATTATTAGATTTGTCATTACAAAAGACTGTTTGAATTTCACCTAGTCTGCGCCCTAGTCAGAGGGGCAAAGGATACTTACTTTATCCCAGAAATTATTAAATTGGATTCTAAGCTAACTAATTAAGTCAAACATGTTAAGGAATGGTACATAGACTGGAATTTGATGCTCTCTGTGAGCTGTATTTCTGATTAAATGCAACTTGTGGTTCACACCTATGCAGGAGTGGGGAAAAAAAAAAAACCACAAAAAAGGATGAAGTATAGGTTAGAATATAACACTGTTTGTTGACAAGGGACATGCCATTTGTTGGAATTCTCTACGTGTGGTCTAAAATGCTCAGCAGCAGAGCATCTACAATTCTGACACTCATTAACACAAATTACCATGTGGTACATCAGAAGGGCCTGTAGCAGCATGCCATATAATAATCGTCTCGGATAGAGCGCTGTGGATTCCGCAGTGCCTCCCAAGAGTCTGCCAACTGCACAGCAGAGAGCCAACAGGCTGAGTGCAACAGCTACACATGTGGCCTGTTAGTGAACAAGACTCCTGAAACAGTCAGGAGTGAAATGACAGTCTCCCTTAGACCATTACACAGACTCTGAGCATCTTCCCTGCTCTCCAGAGCAATGGGAGCCTCTCAGCAACTCTGAAGTTACAAGACCAGAGAGAAATAATTGGCCTATGAAGACAAGCCTGGGACTCCAAACTGTTTGTTTTGTAACATTTCTTAAGGGGGGGAAATAAGTAAATAAAAAAAAAGTTGGTTTTTGTTTGTTTGGTTTTGGGGCTTTGGGCTGGTTCGGGGTTTTTTTTTGAACAGGAAGCTTTAAAATAGGGGGAATCAAAGTAGGATCAAACAATGTTGTTTGAAAAATTATTTTATCTACGCAATAACCTTCCATATAAAACGCCACGGCCTGAATCTGTTTCCCCACTGCCATACATATACAATTCAAATTCATGCTATCCTAATTTGTCTCAGTAGCTGCACGGACCTTAATTCACTGAGTCTTCTTTACCCCTGATTTGGTAGCTAGCATTCCTACTTACAATTCAACCTAGTCCTAACACAGGCATGTTGAACTTGGTAGAGATACAGCTTCATATTAGAGCTTAATAATTACCTTCTACTACAGGTATTAAACACTGATTCAGTAATAACTTAGGAAGAAAAAAATAAAAAAAAGTACGTAAATTGTATTGTAACATACACTGCAGTTAGAGATGAAATCCAACTGACCCAACAGTAAGTTAAGTGGTTTTAATTATGCTCATTATTATTACATAAGTCAATAGATTTATACCATAAAAATAAACATAAAAATCCTTGTCTTGCTAAAATATCACATAGATACGTATCAATACCAGTTTATCATGTACATACTTCACTGTAAGATTTAAAATGAAAATATTCCTGATGGCCAGCTTTAGTCTGGACTAACATGAATGAGGTTCAGGATTTTATCTTTGCCAGTCATGGAGATTGATCCAAGTTACTACAGAACTTAAAAAGGTAAGACCTCAGAAAGCAGTGGATTTCAATGCAGGCTGAGTTGCCTTTCTAATTAGGCGGGTTTTGACACAGAATGACAACTGTTTGTCTACATAGGCTTAAATAGCAGTGTTTTCAGTCAGTGCAATTATTTCCCTTCCTTTGCTGTAATCCCTCCTAAACTGTGCTTCAAAGTTTGAGAGGTATCTTCACCCCCTACAGTAAAAGCAAGCTAGGTCTGGAGTTCAATTTATTATTGCCTACCATGGATATCTGCAGCTTGCAGTAAATTAATGAAAAGGATATGTTCAGCTTGGTTACCCTGTGTAATACAGCTACATTTACTTCCTGTACCCATGAATTCATTAAATGCTGGCTGTGTCCCTACATCCCTCAAGATGTAGCTCTGGTATAATAAGTTCCCAGAAAAACCTTTGAACACAAGTATTTTAGTTACATGTGTTAGGTTTTTTGTTTTGTTTTGTCTTGTGGGGGTTTTTTTGTTTGTTTGGTTTTTTAATTATTATTTTTATTTTGTTCACTTGCTGAGAGACTTCAAGCAACCAACATAACCTGGAGTTCATATATAGTTAATTTTTTTGTTTAGAACTCAATACTGCAGATATTATTGAAAAGACAGAGAAATATTATTTCACCTCTTTCTTGACAATGTAATTACATGCAAATAATAATACGAGCTATTTTTTACTTGGTACAATGAGTATTGAATATATTCTTCTATAATTATGAACTATAACAATAATATAGGAGTTGGGGAGGTATTGATAGACTCAGACTTGTTTGAGCAAAAGAAAACACTCTTAATGAGCAAAGTCAAGAATTATTGCTTGTGTAATTGAAATTCTCACCATCTAATCAAATAATTCCACATCTAGTCATTACAGACAAATGAAAAAAAAATAAAAATTATTACTATTAGAGAAAAAGGATCTTAAAACTGCATACATACAATTCCTAGTGTCTAGCCATTCCCCACTGCTATGGTTTACCCTTCCACAACCATCCTGGTCCTAAGGTTATTGGCTAAACTTTGAGGGCCCAAGGAGTCTCACAGAAAGCTGTCAGCCCCCCAAGTCTTCCAGAGAGAAAGACACGATGTTGATTGCAGGGATTTCTTTCTCCTCTTGGGTGACATAAGGATAATTTGTTCTTCCTCTTTCTAGGGTCCATTTGGATATATTTTTATATCTTACCACTTTTTACAATTTGCTTTTTAATTCATTGCTCTGTCATTCCACTTAACAGTTAAATGCACTACATATGGAGTGTCTTACATATAGTAGATACTTGTTCTTCCATACCCTAAAATCTGTACTGTCCAGCTCCCACACCTTTTTTCTTTATCACTAAATAGTCACAGGTAAGTCGTTTCCTGGGGTCTCCAGTATCACCATGTATCACTTGTCTTACCATGTCACACCCACATTTCTCTGCACTGCCCCAGGTCCCCACTTTCAAGCCTCTATTGCCATACCATGTCCATACTCCTTTATACTTCATTATGTGAAGATCATAAATATTTGTTCTATGCAGAAAGAAATTCACTTGTTTCTATCAGCTGCACAAAAATAAAGAGAGCTTTAGGCAGATCAAGACAAGTCTAGACAAAGCCTAACAAGATTCAGTCCAGAGGCCTGAGTTAGTATCAAAGCTGTACCATCCCTGTCAGCACTGCAGTTGTTGGGATATGGATACAGAAAGCATTAGTGAGCTGTCTAAGTTTAAAAAATGAATGGTGATAAGCTGGACAGCTGCTAACCCGGGCAATGACAGCACTTAACTCACCCTGTTAGCATTGGAAGCTTTAAAGCCACCCTCCCTCTCTAGGAGAAGAGGCAACCACATACCTATACACTGCTGACATCCCATGAAAACAATTATCTTTAATCTTGACTATGAAGTAAACCCACAGACATTATTAAGTATTGGAATTGCCTCTGTGGTTTCAGATATATGTGGTTCAAATGAATATCTTCAGGAAATGGTTTGATATTTGACTCACCAAGATCAATGCGTTATGCAATCACCAAGAACATGTTTACACAGTGTAATGCTTTGAACATGTTTTTCTAGAATTCACAGCAAAACCAATTTTGTAGTGAAATATAGTTCTTGATAAAGGGTGAAATTCTGCTTTGTGAAAGTTTTCTTATATAAGCATTTATAATAGCTCCTGGGATGGAGATGTTACTAAAGCAGAAAGAAAAAAAATAGTTCAAGCAAGCCATAGTTTCTCTTTTAGAGTAAAATGCCAATAACCTCTCATGACTGTGATGGTATGACTCACTTTAATACTGACACATATAGATCCCACAAACCACAGAAACATTTGGACTGTTATTTTTAATGGTCTTTTAAAGACACTAACAATGAAAGCAAATAATAAAACATCTTTATTGTGCTGCTGTGCTTGGCAAAGAAACTAGAGTTGCTTTGGTTGACGGCTGCACTGGGTTGGGATGGATTTAACTCTCCCCACAGCACCCCATATAGTGTCCTGTGCTGCATTTCTGCCTAAAATGGTGTTGATAAAGTGCCAAAGCTTCTGCTATTGCAGAGCAGTGCTTGAACAGCACAAGGCTATTCTCTACAAGCCCTCAACATCCTCCCACCACAAAAGGCTGAAAGGGTGAGCAGGGGTTTGAGAGAGGACACAGCTGGGGCAGCTGATTTCAACTGGCCACGGGGTTATTCCATACCATACATCATACTCAGTAATAAAAGGCAGGGGACAGGTGAGGCGGAGGGGAAGAGATTTCATTGACAAGCCAATTGTCTTCCAAAGCAACCACTGCATGTACTGAGGTCCTGCTTCCCAGTAGCTGGACATTGCCTGCTAATGAGAATTAGAGAATAAATCTTATCTTGCTTTGCTTCCACGTGTGGCCTTTTCTTTTTCATTACACTGCCTTCATCTCAACCCATGAGCTTGCCCATCTTATTTTGTTCCTCCGTCCTGTTGAGGAGCAGAGAGTGAGAGAACCACTGGGTGGGAAACCTGAAGGACAGTCAGGGCAGACACACTGCATTGCATTTACTTAAAACTAAACTGTTCTTTTAGGGCTTCCTTAGCAGAGGGATGAACATGGAGTTATATATTATGTCACAAAAAAACCCAAAACAAACAAAAAAACAACCAACCAAAACACCCCCTGTCCCAAAAAAAACCCCAAAAACCAAACCCACTGAGCTGGATCAAATCCCAAAGTCAATTATAGAAGCCCTGACTATTTCAGGTTGTAAAACTAAGTCTCCAGAAGACAAGAGTCAGAAATGAAGGTCAAAAAAAATACAGGAGAGAAGTTACTCAAATAATAGTTAAAAACTTTTCCAGATCAGCATATGCAGTTTCTCTCATCATCAATTCATCTGGGAACTTTTACAAAGCATCCAAAGCCAGAAGAATAAAATTATATTTTTAGGCTATGATTTGACTGCAGTACACAGGAACACACCGTTGCATTCAAAGAAACGCGTGTTTCCCTAGGATAGTCCGATGTTAATTACAACTGAACACTAAAATTCAAAGAAAATTAAGTGTTTGTCCTTAAATAATCCAGCTTTTCAGCAAGCTCAGAAGCACATCTGTTTTTTGTTCTTCTTACACATCAGACAAAATTCAAAGTTCTTGAGCATTACTGAGATAGGCTCCAATAGCAAAAACCAGCAAAGTAGAGAAATTAATAGATGGTAAAATAATATTATCTAGTTCTGATTTATTTCTTTTTGTAACTAATGTTTCAATTACTTTAACAATATGTTCAGACCCTTTCCATTTTACAGATGAGAAACTGAGTCACAGGGAAGTCATTCAGCCACAATTTGCTAAACTGAAAAAACACAGAATGAAACTTGGGTTAGGGATGGAAAACAAGAAATATATCCTGAATATGAACCCCAGTTTTTCATTTAAATTCCCATAGTATGTGGGCATGCACACAAGCTACACAGATCTGACTGCTGGTCTTTTCTGCTTTAAGTAAATGCTTCTTTAGAGCTTTTTTGTTTTATTTTGTGGATTTTTTGGTCTTGTTTTGTTGTTTATTTTTGGGGAGTATTTCACATACTTTTGAGTTCTCTGGTCTTATTTAATCAAGTTAAAGATAATTACTCAGGGATATATTCAAACTGCAGGGGTGTATATAAATATATATATATGGGAACAAAAAGGTGAAAAGACAAAAATCCCAACAATTTTCCACACATACTAGTGAAGGCTCCAACCTACTTGCCACTTGTGGTGTCTTAGTCTGAATAAATAAAAGTTTACTGCTCATACTCAATGTATTTCGTGATGACACAAAGTAGGCTTTTCCTCCCATGTTACAGGAAATACCCTTAAGCCAGGTAAAATTCTCAAGGCACAGAATCTTTTTGGTGGACTATCATTTTTGTGACTGCCATATAATAAGACCCTCCTGATTTGGAAATGGCAGGGATTGGAGCTCACAACTCACTATACTTACTAAAGACAGAGAGAAAAAAAATTGGGTAACCACACCACTCTGTTGCAAGGAAACAATTCTGTAACTAGGGCATAGAACTAATAATGCTTCAAAAACATTCAGTAAAAAACCCAAGAAAACAATCATCTTAAATAATTGCCCCTTATAAAAATTCCTGATCAACCTCAGAGCCATGTAGCGAGAATTAGATGGGAAAAGCTACATCTGTTGGGTCTAATTTTCTACAATCTTGCATTTTTATAGTAATTTATGCTTCTATGTAATAAGGTGTAAAATATTTGTAAAACATAATTCTAGTAGCAGCAAGTGGCATTTTTTACATACTTTATAGTGATATACATGAACACATAAGGTGTATTATTATACCAGAGAATATGAAACATATTTAAAATTCTGAGTGTTGTCTCATGAAAACTTCCAAAGGTTGTAATGTTTTACTTCTACTCTCTCCTCTGTTACCCAGGTAAAAATTATCTGAAATTTCTGATTCCTCTTTCATATACCTTTGATGAAAGCAAACACAAGCTCTTTTAAACAAACAAAAGGGAAAATTTCATGTGCATAGATTGAAAAGAAATAAAGGACAGGTCAGAAGTATTGCAGTATAAAGGATATCTCATAAGAACTGTCTTCAAGGTTGTTTTTCCTTTTTTAACTGATAATGCATTCCTTTTTTAATATAAAAAGATCTAAAAAAGAAATATCCTTTCCCTCAATGAGTACTTTTGACATTAATACTAAGTCTTGCGGGGAAAAAAAGATTTATATAGAGTTGCTTTGAGTGTAGGAGTAGTGATTAGATGATTGAGGAAAGGACAATACCATTTCTTTTTTTTAAAAAAAAAGTAAAAATAAAAGTATAGTTAATACAGGCACAACAAAAGAATCAGTCAAGTAGAACAGTCAATATTGTAGAACAGTAAGACAGAAGTAATCATAACAAAGTTAAAAAATAAGAAAGAAATAAGAAAACGATTTTTCTTTTTTTTTCCAATGTGATACATTTCAAGTGCTTATGAAAAATTATGTTCTTTAAAAGCAAACTAGGGTTCCATATAAAGTTTTCCACTCAGCTTTTTAAAATACCATATTGTTTCCAACCTAAAGATTTTTTCCATTGTTAGGACTGTACTAGCCAAGAGTAATGAGCTATAGAAGGGACTAACTCATGTAGACTAACCCAGACCCAAATAAGAACTAGGCCAGGATGATCAAATTCACAGCTGTGATGAACAACCAGATTTAAAAAAAAGAAAAACAAACAAACAAAGTCATGTTTCTTAGCATCACACCTGGTATTGGAACACAATTGGTCAGCTTGTATGCTTCCCATTCAAATGACTATTGGAATTTTTTATTCCAGCATGGTTAAAAAAAGGTGATATATCATCTTTCTATGTCCTGATATGCATTCACTGTAAGTATGAACAGTGGCAAAAAAATACAAAATATATAAATAAATGTGAGGAAAAAGACACTTAGCTAAAGAAGTGCTCTATCAAATATTGAAGATCAGTATGTACTTAAGCAGGAGGCAGTGAAGGAACAAGACATGAGCTAGATTTCAACTTGGAGTGGTGGCAGCAGCAGCAGCTGAATTCCTCTGACTTCCTCTGCAAAAGGTGCCCAGCCCTTTGCAGCACCTCAGTTATTGCTCTGAAACACAGAGTGCCTTCCTTTTTCATTCCTACATGAAGAATTGAAACACAATTTCTGATATGGAGGACTTTAATTAGGGGATTTAAAATTTCACTTCTACTGCCAGGTTTCCTCAGTAGTGCTCATTTTTAACTAGACCAAGCATTTAGGTGAACTTAACATGTGGTTCAGCTATCCAGGAACCTGTTGATACTGCCTTTTTTTCCATGAGTACGAAGAAAAAGGAATAGATATCATAACTTAGGAATTATATTTAAATGTATTCACATAATACAGAACACCCATCTATGTTCACAATAAAGAATTTGTCTAGCCTATTCTCCAGATATATTTAAAACATTTTGACTTCAAAAGCAGACAGAATAGAGAATAAACCCTAGGAAAACCCTGAAAGGCTTTAAAATACCTTGAGATATTCTGAAATAAACATGGGTATGTGAAGATAACTTTATAGTTCTATTAGCTTGTTTGCAAAATACAGTGTCTTCCTTTCTCCAAGAATGTACTCTGATTCCCATGTCAGTCACCTCAAAATTCACTTCAATTGACATATTTCCCTTCCCTCATATTTCACTATCACTGTTTGATGTCATATAGATTTTAAAACTATCTCTCTGTGCAAGAGAAGCATGGAAATTCAGTAATAATTATATTATTGAGGACTGAAACCTATGCAACTTGACAACAAGCAATCATTTCTCATTTGTTACAGTTGGATTTTTCCTTCTTCTCCACCATATAACTAGACCCAAGTATTTCCATTTTAAAATACGTATTTAGTAGAAAGATAAAAAATTGTTTTCCAACAGAAAAAGAGGATTGATATCATTACAGCTATTTAATATCCTAGCTCAGATATTTTGAGCTAAACACATTTGAAAGCATTAAAAGTAAAATTTAAATTAAAAGCAATTAAAAGTTTGAAAAAAATAACTGGCATACCCACATATATATGTAGCAATAGAATGAGAGATGATGTTTTAAACTGAAAGAGGGTAAATTTAGATTAGGTATTAGGAAGAGATTCATTACTGTGAGTTTGGTGAGGCACTGAGACAGACTGTCCAGAGAAGCTGTGGATGCCTCATCCCTGGAAGTGTTCAAGGACAAGTGTGATGGAGCTCTGAGCAACCTGGTCTAATAGAAGGTGTCCCTGCCCATGGCAGGGGGGTTGCAACAAGATGATCTTTAAGGTTCCTTCCAATCCAAACCATTCTATATCTATGACCTGTATTTAAAGCTGTAGATTTTACACTGTATAATGGATAATAAACCTCATGTATACACCTAATGTATAATGCACCTCACTATGTCAACCCTACACACTCCATGAAGCCTCACTTCCAGAAAAAAGGGTGGCAGACCTGGACCTCTCACCTCCACAGCATAAGGCTTCATTTGGCCACTAGCAGAGAACAAGATGAAATCTTACACCTTTTTTGGCTTCAGGGCGCTTGGTGTCACTTCATACAATTTGCTATGAGCATCACAGAGAACTTACAGTATCTAGAATAATGTACTGCTTGAAGTATTTCACCGTGGTGCTTAGTCACCAACCACATTCCCGTTTCTCAGAGCTCCTAAATGTGAGTTAACCTTCATAACAAGACAAAACCAACTTAGTTAAGCTAAGAAATAAGGATCACTTCAGCACATACTTCAATGTGTTGATTACTTAAGGAACAGATCAAGTACTAAGATCATATTCCTGTAAATGAAATGACTAGTCTATGGCCTAAGATCAAATGGTTATTCTATGAATTAATGTTTCTAAAGAAACTATAGAAACTTTTGGATAAAATAAACTAACCCTTCTTCTGTAAATTAGTTTAAAAAAAAAGGAAAGAAAATGTTTCTGTTATTGCTGTGATAATCATTTGTGTTGTCACCATATTCATAAACAAGCACAAGGTGAACAGAGAACTCAGAATTCCTAAGTATTTGTTGTACAGATGAATCAAATATAACTATTTTATGGTCAGCAATACCAAACTGATACAAGATCCGTCTCATGTAATACCTCTGCATTGACACTTTTTTGTACAAGAAGCTACTTTAAAAAAAAAAAATAATTAATTTGATCTGGTATATGTTGTTACTGCACATATATAGTACCTTAGAACGCAAACCCCAAAATACAAAACTCAACTAACTTCCTACTTCAAATATGAAACATTAAAAAATTTCTACAACTCTTTTTTTTTTTCTTTTCTTTTTTAACTTCATAGCATACCTGTCACATCCACTGGAGTTTCTTATATCACTGGCATGCTGCAAAAAGGCAGTTTTTAGATATTTGGGTTCCATTTTTTTTTTTTTCCAAGATTATCACTATTTCTGCCTTTCATAGAGTTCTGCTAATCCTTCACATCTATTTACCCAAGCTGCTCCCTCTGACAGATCTAATGACTGGCATATTTTGTAGCATGTTGACTGGTAAAATATTTAAAAAACAAGGACAAGATTGACTGAGGTCAGTAAAAATAAATAGCTTATCTCTGTGCTACATCTCTTTTTGTTTCATATATTTTTCTTGTCAAAGACATCAGTAATACTTCATTTTCAGAGTCACTGTTTAGAAAGGCTCAGGATTTAAATGTCACCCTTCATTATTGTTTGATGTGATAAAGGTTTTACCACAGACTTCCTCAATAAGGATAACTGTTTATCTGATCTTAAGAAAAATATTAATTTTGGCTCTTAAACCAGTTCTTTATCAGGAGTCTTTTGTTCTTTGCTACATACACTATTAAATAGATCTTACTAGACTTAAAGTTCATCAACAAAAGCATTTTATGTGTTTTCTGAAATGTCCTTTACGTGTTTCACATTTAAATTCTGCCAGGTAAGGGCTTGATAGCTTTTCCCTATAGGAGCGATGGTGGTTAGGTGACACAGTGAATTAGTTTTAAGACATTCAGAACCATATGCTCCCACTGTCTGTATGCCTAAAGGAATAGTAAATCATTGTACCACCTACCCCTCCTAGCCCAAAAACAGAAGAAAAAAATTAAAATATGATCTCATGAATCTGTCTTTAACTTCAACGTGTGAACTAAAAAAAAAAACAAACAAAACCCTGCCTTATTCAGCATCCTGACAGGATTAAGTGGAAAAAATGGAGACTTAGTCTTTAACAAAAAGTTTCTTCCACAGCCTCAGCCGCAAAACCAGCAGGAGTCAGAAGAGTGTCCAAAGGTAAAACACACATCCCATACTTGCTGATTATTGCTGCCAGGATTTCTGGCCATTCATAAAGTAGGGAATGTAGCCTACAATGAAACTGTATTAACTGTGTGAAAAGCAGGACAGGGTACGTACCAATTTATATGTTTTTATCTAACCTTTATTCTACTAAAAATGGAAACCTTATAACAAGACCAGGATTTCACCCCATTCTTCTCAGCTGTTTGCTGTTCAAAACCAAGCATGGTTTTAGCTCCACCATGACTGAGCTCAGCAGCCTCTTGTACCAACTCAGCTTCCCCAGGAAGAGCAAGCAAGCCAAAAGCCAGACATGTCTTCCCCTAAATCACATCCAAAGACCGTGCCTGCCCCAGGCGGTTGGTGAGACAGTCCATCCTTTATCACCTGCCCTTGTGCCCAACCCTCTCCTCCAGGCTGCTGTCCTGCACTTGGTATCCAGCACCCTCACTCATCCCTGGTACTGCTCCTCCACTGGCATCTGCTTCAATAACACTCTTGATGGGTCATGAACCACTCAGCCAAGGCACTTCTTCACTTGAAAATTCTTTAATTCTCGTCACATAAACCCTCATGGCTTAATTAATTTTCTATCCACCAGTCACTTTTCTTGATACTCTCCCCTTTTTCACTATTCTGGGGCTTCAAGAGGGGCATTCCCAGTTTCAAACCCAAGACATTTTGGATTATACAGACAGATTTCAATCAAAATGCTTCTGAATTCTTAAGATTATAACTACAGCTGAGGCAGGATCTTACACTAGTGGAAATAGTGTAATTTGCTACTGTGTTCCTTGAAAATATGAATACTTCATATACAAACACTTCCAAGTATCTGCAATTAAATAAAGGTAAATTGTGTTTGATTCCATTATAGGATAAGATGTTTACCTTTTACTAAAATTATGGTTGCAGAACTGCAATGGTTTGGTTTTGTTTTCTTTACAACTATGCTTCTTTTTCCTACAGAAGATTAAAGAAGGATTTCATCAGGGATCCTTCCAAGCTCTTAGCCTTGTTTATGCTATTTTCTAAGCAGCATTATTAGCATTAGGAAGCTTTCCCTTTCTGCATTCTATTCTCTGAAATTTTCGTAATTCGGTACGTATAATTAAGATTTCCATTAGTGGTTTTTTTTCTTCTTAATTCCCCTTGTCCCAGTAAAAATGACAGATAAATGCCTTGAGACTTTGCTATGCCTTAATTGTTCCCCAAGAGTTAGATTACTGAGCTAGGACCTGATTACTGAGTTAGGACCTGATTCATACACATTTTATGCACCATTTCCCTGACTTTTTTTTAATTTAACATTTTGCTCAGAAACTTAATATTGCTGAGCAAAGTGCCAATACTTCTTATTTACATAAATCCCTTGAGAATAGTTGCCATGTCTTCCCTCTGCACCTCATAATGCACTACATGTATTCCACAGAAGAGAAAGAATCAGCTGCAATAGTCCAACTAACCAAATATTTACAGCTCTTTGTTGTTATTTCAACCTTTCAGATAAATCATGCCATGGGTTTCAGCATTATACACCTGATGCATCTCAGAAAAGTCTCTGAATTCACATCAGTGTAAATAAAAACAGATTTTGAATATTAAGAGACAGCCATCAAAAGAATGATCAAGAAAATGTAAGCACACATAGCAGTCTCGTTTTCAGACTTTATAAATATTTCATCATAAAACTTAGTTACTATTATGCAGGGGTGAGCTGCTAAAAGAATATTAAAATAATTTACCTAAAAGTCATCCACTGAGTTACTACAAGATGTATTTCTCCTCTTCTTCATGGAAATGAAACAGCAGTGGAAGAGCTTCCCTCACAGCAGACACAGGTAATGCAGCTCCCAGCAGAAAGGATAGAGCTGCAAAAGAGCCCTGCAACATGTCCCTAACTGGAATGAATCACTTCCATACCAGCCCTGCCACTGTATATGACAGCATTATTAGTGCAACACAGTTGGAAAAAAAAAAAAAAACAGTCATCAGATACTCACTGTAAAGCATTTTTTTCATTTAGCATAAAAATCTGCTTCCTCTGACTTTTCTGATAACTTGTCTACCACTTCAGTGTCCAAAAAACCTTCAGTTTGTAGCCTAAAGGGCACCGAGCATGGCAGGAAACAGAATTGCTAGCTGTACTGCTCTGCCTTGGAGACCCATTCCAGTTAGTTTCTTGCTCTGACTAGCTGAATTCTCATCAAAAAATAAAATCATTCTACAGAACTTCTTTTTGTTGCCCTCCAAAACCCTTCGTATTTTTTCCTTGTCAAAAGTATCAGGCAAAGATGTTGGTGACTGTTCTGTTACTCCTGGGACTGAAGTTGTTAAAGGATTCTGTGTCCTGAGAACAAATTCTCAGTGAAATCAGTTCATTATATTTGGCTGCTGGAATACAGTTAGGTCAAACAAACTTGTTACAAACCAAGTACTAGTTTCTTGCAATGAAAAATAGCAGTGAGGTGAAATTTAATGAGATTTTCCTGGGTGGACCACGTGTTTAAAGACATCCAATAGAGAAAAAGAAAATAATTCTTCATTGGCTCAATATTATGTGGCCAATATAAAAGGGAAAAGCTAGAAAAAGCTTTTTATTCCCCCTACATTAGAAAATAAAAAACAAATTGATTCTTTCCTATGTCACTATTTTTCAAATTCCTTTCCTTTTCACTTCCTTCACACAAAGTAAGGATAGCTCAAAAGACACTGTAACCCAAAATGGGACACCAAAAACCCCAGTAAGTCATTAGGAGATATTTCAAATGTTCAGGCAAATATTTACATGCATATACAAAA
Organism: Anabacerthia variegaticeps; assembly: GCA_035583185.1. Classification (NCBI taxonomy): domain Eukaryota; kingdom Metazoa; phylum Chordata; class Aves; order Passeriformes; family Furnariidae; genus Anabacerthia; species Anabacerthia variegaticeps. Next base: position 7,646,893 of record JAWWEW010000001.1, on the reverse strand, counting down.
AAAATGCAAAAGCCCCAAAACTACACGGGGTTTCTTTCTTTGCCTCCCAATCCTCTCTCATCCCAAACAAAAGATCACTTTTTATTTTTCCTGCTCTTCTGTTCTTGTAGAAAATTAAAAAAGCCCATTGGTTTAACCAAGCTCACATATGTGATATATATCACAAAATCTATTTCTGTTACAAATACATGGGGACCTTTTTAAGGGTCAGGCTGCTTCAATACTCCTTCGCAGTTCTTACAGAGGCTTTAAAGAGACTGAATCCTTATGATTCACCCATCTGAGAACCTCTTCAGAAGCTTTCAGCTGTATTCTCACTGAGCTAAAGGCTGCAGAGAAAGAACAAGCAGTGTTTTGTTTTGTTAAAGAAACAGAAAATTATTCTTTACCTGGACTTTCAGATACAATACAGAGAATTTTGTTTTGTAGGGCACCAACTGGCAAATACATATTCAAAATTAAATGCTTGTGCATGTACATTTGCCCATTAACACACATATATTGGATGCTTAAAATTATCAAGTGTTCATTACCTCCCACCATTGCTGTTGAAGCTTTTCATTTTTGAGCAAAAGAGAGAAAATTAATATTCCCTGAGGATACATACAAGTGTTTATAACTATGAACATAACAGTTACTAAGAAATCTGTAATAATTAATCCACGTCTTTAAAGTAAATTACATCCCTTTGCCAAGCCTCGCAAACCGTACACATTCATACAGAGTTTTTGGAGTTCAAGCTACTCAAATCAAAACAATAACTCAGAGAAGTCACCAACATCACTTATGCAGAGAAACAGATTGCAAAAAAAATAAAATGTGACAGGTTTCCTATGTTCCTTCACAAAGAAGAACCTGAACGAACTTCAAAAGGAAAGAAGAAGGAGCTTGCTCTCAAATAGAGCAGGCACGCAGGTTGAAGGATCACCAAATCTCATGAGATGTTCTCATTGTTGTGCTGCTCTGTATGGAAAGACCTCTGAACCACAAACCTTTATGGAATATGCTAAGGCTTACACAGAATATACCTTCAATAACAGATATATTTGCCTCAACAATATACTGTATTTATAGTCATCTCTGTGACCACCCAAGAACTGCTGTGCTTTGATGGACCGTGGTGACCCCATGGTATTTGCTTAAGACATTGTGATTCTCCTAAAGCATTTATATAGCCAAGACCTATGCCTTCTTTTCCTATTTTTCCCCCACTTTCACAGTCGACTTACTGAAAAATAAGTAAAAAATAAAAATTAAACACTTTCCCCTGATACACCTTTTCTCGCTAACAGACCTTCTAAAGCCCACTACTTGCTTGATTGTGTACAAAACTCAATGTTTTGTGTCATGGATTTAATTTCTGCTTCAGAAAATCTTTTTTTGCAGTAAGATTTCAATAATATTAAAGATACCTCAAAATTCACTTAGAAGAATAGACAGGGACACAGATGTTTCAGAAGTTAAAATTATTACTATTGTAGTCAATGATCACTGTCACTGATCACAAAGTGAAAGTGTTGATTTAAAAAACTAAAAATAAATCCAGATTTCTAATCACCTCCTTCTGGTAATTATATATTTCACCAATTTTATATTGTCAACATACTGGTTTTTGGGGAAGGCAAGAACAAACCTACTAGGCAACATATAATGATTGCATGTCAATGACTTTAAAGTGAAGTGATAGTAAAATATAAATAAATGCCTTCTACTAGTACATTTTTAAAAGAATTAAACCACTGTTTTTAAAAAGGAGTTTTAGCTTTTTTTTAGTACATCTCCTAGTTAAGCTGTCACCTCACTTGATGTCTACAAAGAAAATTGAAATGGGTCCATATCTTATTGAGGGTTAGTAAATATGACTAAAAAAAATAATTTCATAATACCATGTAAATTTTATTAACTACTAAAATTTTTCCTATTTTTAAATAGCTTTCCATGACTGGGAGGTTCACAAGGCAAGGAAGATAAACCTCTGCCTCTTGACTGATAGAATGTGCTAGTACATATCTCATTTTTCTCCATCAGACATCAGTCAGCAATAAAAGCAGGACCAGTAACTTTAGTGTACCCATGTTTCACTCTCGACAAGTCTGTTGCAATAGTGGCAGAGTCTGTAGAAGATCCCAGACACTGGAATTTCCCTAAATGCCTAGGCCATCAGTTTATATCTGAAAAAACAAGGATAGTTCATGAATCTCTATTTGAGAGTTACACAATCTTGATAAGGAATAAAACCCTTGGTTTGATAAGAAAACACCAGCTTACTGAAATAATCTGCTCAGAAGAAAAAAGTCACCCCAAAAGTCTCTCCATTCACAACCATTTACAAGAAGTTTTGCAAATGCCAAACTTACGATTAAAAATAATTGCTTTCTTTTTGCAAGACCTTAACTACTCCATAGTAGTGAATTTAAATGAAATAGCCTGTCCTGGTATTTCAAGTTACTTATTGAGGAAGAACTAAAATGTTTTGCTTTACAACTACTTACTAATATTTTACTGAAAGTAAAACGTTGAACTTCCACAGAAACAGTTAAAAAAAATTAAAAATCCATTGGGTCATAGTCCATTGTCCTCCTTTATAAAATAGAGTACTGTAGCATAGTTCCCATCATACTAGTCATTGAAACCACACTTCTCTTATTACAGTAAGTGTCTGACTGATTATTTTGTGCTAACACTACATTGCACTTACTGTTCTTGAACTGGCACTGGCAGTTCGCTGTCAGGTTAAGAACGAAGGGAGTCCTAAATTGTCTGATGTGTGTTCATACACACAGAAATTACTCCTGTCCCCAGTTTGAGTGTCTCAATAAACTCTGGAGCCTGCTCAGTTTAAATGAGGAGAAAACTGCTAAATTATTCTTAAGAATGATGTGCAGCTGCTCCATTTGGAAATCAGCTCCTTTCCCCACAGGGTCTGCAAAGCCCAGCTGTGTTAGCCTGGGCACAGCTGAGGCACCCTCTGCTCTCAGAAGGGAAAAACAGCCCTTATCAAGGAGGGGGAGAGGGGGTAACGCTAGTTACTTCAGAGTGTAAAGCTAGCCTGCTTATCATCTCTAATATGCTATAGCTTGACTTAAAGTGGGATAAATCAGCCAAATATGGCATTGTTGGAGATCACAAGGGAAACTAAAACATGGGATGGATATTTATCTTGGTATCTCTGTAAAAAAAAAACAAAAAAACCCAAAACAAACACAAACAAACAAACCCAACAAAATCTGCTGTGCAACACTTGTTACAGCTTGAATATTCTCTGCAAAACTTCCAGTACCTTTCTCTTTGTGATAAAGAGCTGACCTTCAGCTTTAGAGATAACTGGCTCTGGATAATATTCAGACTGGGTTTTTTCACATAACAATACCAGACTTCAGTTTGTGAGTCATTCTCTAGATGGTAGTTAAATATTGAATGTGTTTCTAAAGAATCTTTAAATATCTCTTTCTGTAGATATTTAGATATAGATTTTCCTACTGTTTTCTAAGCCCCCAGAAATAAAGGGAGATAAGATGAAAAATCATGCCATGTCAATGCTTGGAACCAAAGGGAAGCAGGCAGAAGCAAGGAAACAAAACTCTCAGCAAGGTGGGATTATGCTTTTGATGCTCAGGTAATTTTTTTGCCTATGGTCTTATGCAAAACAAAGTTGTTTTCTCTGATGGATATCAGTGAAAGTACAGAAGGAGCAAGTACCGGTACAGAGTAACACAGCATTTTCTCTGAGCCCACAAAGCACTGGGATACCATTTGCGGTAAATGATGGGCATGTACATCTATTTTGTTAATATTAATGGAGAAGTGTTTTGTCAAGCTTTCTCATTGCTGTTCTTTCAAATTCATGACCTAGTCTCCATTAGTCTTCACTAACTAAATTTTGTTTAATCTTTTCCCTACTTTAAAATAACATTCACGTTAAAGGAATGTTTCTTCAATGTTATGCTTTTTGGGCTACAGAATATGGATGTTTACATCATGGAGCCCAGTAAAGCTGAGGCATAATTAATTGAGATGTAGATCATATGTAGATATATCTTTCTGTAGATATTGAGAATTTTACCATGTGTCCAAAGCTAATTATCTTTGTGCCAGAGTGGTAGAATTATAGTAAGAAAAGAAAACATGGTTATTCCCTGGTGGTTGATATCATTCCTATATCCCTCCCTCAGGACATTGATGAGTACTGTCTCTATCATAAAGGCTCCAGTTATATTTTAGCTTCACTCTCATAGTTGGCAAAACCTTTTTTTCTCCTTTGGGTCCAAGTTTCCAGATTTGAAACATTAGGAGTGTTCAACAGGAATCTATATGCCTGTGTAGATCAACTCTGCATAAACCTGGAGTGACTAGATAATGGATCAGTAGGTTACAAGATTACAAGCATTTCTGCAGACAAGTCACTGGACCAGGTGCCCCAAAACTTGTAAGAGGCAGATATATTTAATTTGCTATCTTAACAAATGTGTCATTCCAATTTGTAAAGATTTGAAAGTTACTACTAATAAGCAGTTGTAGGGAAAATTACAAAAGTAATTATCTTTTTGTGCAAAGGAAACATTACTATTAACTGTATTAATGGAGCTATTTATACATTCTGTTATTTATGGGGGTTTTTTTGAGAAGACAGACTTTGAAAACCACTTCTGAGCATACCACGTGCCCTGCACATAACATATCCAAATGTAAAAGCACGAGAGGTTAAAACCTACATGGAACTACTTCCACTTTTTATGTGAGACTCATCTTTCAAGACCACACACTGGCACAGTGCAAAACCACAGTAAGTACTACTGAAGTTATGCTGTCTGTACAACTGTTTAACTGCTTAAAAGCAGAGCAGATGTAGCCATAAAGGCAATGGATCCAGATGCTGGAGAAAAACACTGCAACCCAAAAGCCATTTCCCTGATGCTAGGGCTATATGCAGTTTAAGAGCCTTCCACACAGCTCAGTATCACACCATGTTATTCATCAAGTCAGGATGAAGACTAATTCCTAAAAACATTGGTGGATGCCAGAAATTAGGAGAAAGAGAACTGAGGACAGAAAAAGTCATGCAAAGTGAGATGGATCAATTTGTGAACCAGGCTATTCAAACAAAGATCCAGCATCTAGAAATAAGGTTTTGAAATGAGGAGACAATTCCTAACAATGAGTAATATAAGAAACTGAGCTTCTGTTCAGCTTCAAAAACAAGATAGGTGACTTGTATACTGCATGCAATTATCCTTAGAAGACAGTACAGAAAGCAAATGCAGTGAGGAAAGAATAAATACTTGAAAACAGACAACTCAACTGAGAAATTGGAGTTTTCTGGTTTTTGAGGGTTTGTTTTTGTTTGGGTTTTTTTTACCTAGACCTGTAATAAATAGTTATGAGAATAAGTTGCTTAAGATAACAGAGCATTCTCACTGTTCCAAAAGCCTTCAGTTCACAACCGTACATCCTTTTGGAGAACAGGATTTATCCAGAAAAATTGCCTTTATCAATGGCAGTGTTCTAGCCAAAGTTATATGAGATATATGGACATCAAACTGGATGTGTAGCTGTTCCTTCTAGCCTGATGATCTGGTACTGTCTATTTTAAAGGCTCAGAGAGGGTTAGGAGTTGGTCTGTTGGTTTTGTTTTTTTTTTTTTTTTTTTAATTTTTTTGTTGTTGTTGTTGTTGTTGTTGCAAGCCCCCAAGTATATGGCTAAGATTCAATGATCAAAGTAGCCTTCATCCCAGTGCTCCCCTGCAAAACATACAGCCTACTTCCCTTGCAGGGTTATTAATAGAGACTGTACTATGTCAAATAAGCACAGTAATGTTTTCCTACTATAGCTGTCATGTCCTTCAATAACAAAAAAATGCTGCATTTGGTACCATGAGGTTTTTTTTCTTTCACAATTTCATTCTTATGTACCAATACTAAAGAGGTCCATTTTTGACTGTCAAGCCCACAATAACAAAATGACCTAATTTAAGGAAGAAACAAGTGTTCTGTCTTGTCACTCAGGAGAGACTGTTAGGCTGTGGCTGACTGTGTTTATATTGGAAACATCTTACATTTAAAATTATGTCCTCATACTACACCAGCAACATGTTCCTACTGTATATCTTATATGCTGATATCACTGCACTTCTCTAAGTCAAACCATCCCATTAATGCACAGGAAGTTACACAAATACTGGCACAGCTTTGCTTATAACAGTCCAGGTCACTCCACTTTTTCTGTCCTGTCAATGACTGTTTCCATCCTGATCTGAAAATTTTTCATACTGCAACAACATATTTTTTTTTTCTAAATGTCCATTGCATTTAAACAAAAATACCACAGGAACACAAGTGTTTATAGTAGTTGGGTATTTTGGGAAGGAGTAAAAGAATTGCTTCCATTTTAGAAATACAGGGTATTCCATATACTTTAAAGTTGCCTAAGTTAACATTAATTGTGTAAACCACATTTTACTCAAATTAGAATTACATATTTTTCATAAGCATAATGAATTAAAGAAATAAAGCCTCTGAGTTCCTATTCCAGTATTGTTCTTCCTCTAGAATTGTAACTCCTGGATAGGTGCCACATCTGCCTTGTGTGGTTTAATTTACTGATGATTTTACCTTTTTTCTCAAGAAAACACAGTATTTATTCATATAATATGACAGGTCACAATATTACAATGATTATCCAGTTGCTTTATGTATGGTCATAATACCATCTGGTATACAGCTAGCCTTCTTTTTGCATGTGTACCATCTGGAACATCTATCTATATTCTAATTATTGTACAGATGAGATTTTTGTTTCTACAGAAACACCATATTGGCTGTATCCTTCATTGATTTCTTAATTTAAAAAAAAAAAAAACACCCCAAACAATATAAAATAACATAGAACAGAAACAAAAACTTGGCATCTTAAATTAGTTCTAGCTGTCAGATTTTCCTATGCATTTCCTCTAAGAAATTAAATTAAACTAGAAACCTAAATGTATTTACAACTACTTTGTGGTTCATTTTAGTAGAAACAGGAGCTGGTTATTTAGGTGAAATAACACTTTTAATTTCAAGCAGTTTGGTAGCTACGAGCATGGGTCACCTCAAAAGATTCACTTACAGTGGTTAGTCATCTTGTCCTCTCAAGGCTTCCAATACAACTACTGGGCACAACTACTGTATCTTTACAAAGGAATAATCAATGTCCAGATCCAAATGTCCTTTTGTCTTTCTGTGCTGGAAAAAATTAACACTAGGTTTTGTTAAATTATAAATCTTTCATTCTAGTCTCAGCCCTACCTTAAGTAACTTTGAGAACACACATTTGTAATAATTAATAAATGTCTCCTTAAGAGCTAAAGTAGGACTCAGGATTAATCAGTGATATGAAAAGCACAAAAATGTTAACAGCTACATAACAATAGGTCTAGGGTATAAAATCCATGACTTCCACCTTCTATCCTTCTTTTACTATGCCAAAGTTTGATGTGTTTTTAGGACACGTGCTTTCTAGCTGCAATTACAGCAAACACAGTAAGTATATCACTGCTTTTGACACTCCTGTTTTGTAGATGCCTAAATTCGGGTTGTCCTCTCAGAAATATCCTTGAAAGGTGCCACTGACAGACAACCCTTGTCTGACCTCTAATAGCTACATTGTAAGAATAGGGAGCCAAGTCTGCATTTGGCCAAGTGAAGCCTATTTTCAAAGTGCAAATATATATATTTATTATATAAATGATAAAGGCTGTTTGACCACCACTGCCTATATAGTGTATTACTGTATGTCACCTACTCCACAGCTGTAGCAGAGGCTTCTCTCCTGCTAGCACACAGTAATTAACAGGAAAGAGGAGAGAGCAAGAGACACTTGTCAACGAAAAGAACAATTTATACCACACTTACAATCACTTTCATTATAATCAACATTTTTATCTAAAAGGTAACTTGGAGTTTGAGATCATCTGTGACCTTTAAGAATATCATCATGAGTGCGTGTTTAAAATATATATCAGACTGAGTAGGATATCTAATTTATTTATTCTGGTTTCTACTTTGTAAAAGATTTTCCTTTGTGTTTGCAACCTAAGTTTTGTCTCTTTTGCTTTAAAATTTACATAGTAGTTAGACCTTAGATAAAACCATAAGAATAAAATGCACCAGGTAAAATCATATAAAACTCTCAAACTCAAATGCTGAAATACCCCATCAAGCATGCTAAAGGCTATTGCTTCCCCTAGTGTAATCTTGCTTGCTTTTAAATTGTTCTCTTCTGGCAAGAAATCAATAAAATACAGAATTCCTTTAATTAGCTGGAATTTCAAATTAAGCATTTCATCCTTTTAGATTTAAAATCATTATGAATGTAGGAGAAAGCCTACAGAAATTAATTCAGTAGAGAAACTTTATACAAATTGCAAGATGTTATTTAATTTTCAGTTAATTAGGTACAATACTCTGCATTTTTTTCTAGACTAAATAGTGCAAAGTGATTCTAAAAATCCACAGCTTACGTAATTCTTGAGAAAGAGCCTCAGACAGAGACAAGTTAAGGAGGCAAAGCTAAACCCCTCTGTGAACTTAAAATAACTATAAAAAAAATAAAGGGACAATGCACAACTTTTAAGAAAAGACTCCAACCAACGACCCTGATTTATTTCCTAAGTAAAGAGAGCTTCTTGCATATGACCTTAACTTATAACTCTTTTATGACTTAGGATTTAATTGAGCTAGTAACTCCTAAAAGTCTAAATTATTTCCTCCCTACACCTTTTTAATACTTAGTCTCTGCTTCCTCAATAATATATCCCTGTCATTCATAGTACTGAAAATAGAATTTAAATGGTTATTTATAGCCAGTATTCATCTATTTATGGAGAGATTAAGCAATATTTGAATAAGATGGAAGTATCGAAGTAACTAGAGCTTCCTCAAGAATTTGAAGTAGTAATAAAAGCAATCTCCAAGTCATTAGTGATTATTTCCCATGACTCGGAGTGTAGATGATGCATCACAGGTCAACAGAAGACAAAACAGTCTTTAACTTTTATCAGAGGGGAAATTAAAAAAAAGTACAAGAAAATCATAGACATGTCAGTGTCATTTCAGTATCCAGAAAGATACTGGAGCAAATTAAACAATCCATTTACAAAACCTTGAAAGAATAGCAAAGTGACAAGAAACAAACTGCATTAAGTCAATGGAATTTCTCTCTCTGACAGTCTAAGTGGATAAGGGGAAAGAAGTCAAACTGTTCTATACTACATTCTCAACAAAATTTGGAAAACATGGTGAAGATGAAATTATTATATGCTGTGTGCATAGCTACAAAAGGTGGGGAAAAGGCCAAAAAAGCTAATCAAAACATGCACAGGCAATCCTTTGGTAGGTCTTCCCAGTCTGACATCAAACAGGGTTCCCTGAGGTCTGCTCTGGGTTCAGTCCTTGTCAATACTTCCTAATAACAGTCAGCTCCACACAGAGGGCAAACATTTCAGATGGACAGATTTGTGCAGCATGAAGTTTGGAAAACAAGTGAGCAAATCCCTTTCTGTGACCTCTTAAAGTGTTAAATTGAACCAAAAAGGCATATTCAGAGGTTATTTTACTGCTGGAAAAAAAAGAAACATTTTCACTTGAGTCTCATCAGGACCACATACAACTAAGAAAGGTAACCTATTAAATTTACTGTAATTATAGAAAGAGGACAATACTGATTTCTTCCCAAGATAGTTTATCACTTCACAGAAAGGGATAAAAATATACATATAATTACACATACACTTGCTTGAAAAATTCCTATTTGTCACCATGAGAAAGATAAAAGTGCCCTAAATAAAAAAGGCTAAATGACTCAAGAAGGCTAAGAACTGCAACAATGCAGGGATGCTTACCACCCTGACTCCTTAAAGTTAGTCACTTTACCGAAATTGTTTCAGCAAAGGAAGCAAAGGTAGCACTCAAGTTGAAGATCTGCCTATGCCATTCATTGTCCATGAAGTATATAAACTAGTAGTGAATCACAAAGACACCTTTGTAATGTTTTTTTGGAATCCATCTAAAGCTAAGCCAAAATCAAACTTACTCCATTTCTACATATGAAGATGTAAACTTCAAAACTAAAAAAAAAAACCTAAAGAAAACAACCAATGAAAAAAAAAAGTCTGACTACTAAATGTTTGGGTTTTTTTAAAAGAGATTATAGATATCGGTAGTAAATTATATCCTTAACCATATTTTGCTTCTGCTTTAATGCCTTTCACTCTTCCCATGAAATAAAGACATGTTCTTCTCTGCTAGTTCTGAACCAAATAAAAAAGCCCCACAGAAATCCAACTATAAGAGTAGAAATACTTAAATAGAAAATAAGACACCTGCAAAAAGCTGAAACACAAAATAATGAACTTAATTCTCTATTACTGGAAACATAAAGAAAAAAATTCTGCTTGAGGGATGTAGTAAGCATTCAATTGTATCAACAACCAAATTCAAAGCAAAAGTTTCTGTAAACACATCAGAACTAGGGGTCAAATCAACTGTTTCCACACCAGCATCTGACGGTGGTTGAAACACCACCAGTTATGCCATCTTAGATGCTGCTCCAGAAGGGGAGAGCAAACCAGGAGCAAAAGGTAACCCCAGAACAAGTTGTGCATCCCCAACATGTCACAGTACCTGAGCAAAGTGGGCAGAGCCAGGTGCTGACAGAACCAGGTTCCACGAGCCAGAATCAGGGCTGAGCCAGCAGAGGATGTGGATGAGCAGGGCACAAGCAGAGCCACACAAGGGCCCTGAGCTCACCTGAAATGGGCCCATGGAAGGGTGTGGCTGGTGGTCCCAGATGAGGCTTGTCATGGCCATTAAAGCCTAATGAGGTGCTCAGGGCTCTGATAACAAAAAAAGGTTCTAGATGGCTTAGCCTGGGTAAACTGGGACATATGGTTTGCAAATAGTTGGATAATTTGGTCACAATAGCAATTTAACAATTTTGTAACAATTTTTGTTATCTATAACAGAAAATATTTTATCTCACTTTTCTCTCCTCTTCCGTTGCAACTGTAAAGATACAACTGACTATTTCCATTTTCTCATACTTTCCCACTTCCATAGATACAAATCCCTTATTTCTGGTTTGCTATTCCCTCATGTGTTTTTAATAATTATTTCATGTCTCTCTTTAAAACTGAGTTGCCAGAATATTTACTGCTCTTTAATCCGCTCCATTTTCACATTTTCCTGTCTATTTTAATTTGAGAAACTGGTTACAAACACACAGATGCATCGCTATAACTGAAAAATGTTTATTTTATATTTTAACAAAGGGATATGCACAGCAGTTGGCAGGCACTGTGTTCTGTGGATGCTGCAATTCTCAGTAAGGATGATAGTTATTCACCACCAGCTGTTTATGGTGCACTGATGATTGTGGACCAATTGACCAGGGATTGCTTCCTCCCTACTCTAAGGTGAAGTGTTTACAGATTCCATGAATATTGCTGATGAGGGGTCCTACGGGAGAAGGCTGGAACTATGCTGTAATCAGATTGTTTCTGAAGATTTTTTTCAAATATTTGTGATTTTGGTTTTTAATTCTGACCTACATACTGTACTACTCTAAATCATTGAACAAAGAAACTAAAATAAAAGCAAATCTATATATGTCTCAAACAAGTCCAAAGGAAATAGTCATCAAATTAAATTGGTCTTAATGTTCTCCCTCTTGTAAAAGATTTTGGAATATATCTTCTGGTAACAACAGAATTGAGTTTTCTCAGCTGTGGAGTAGCACTGTGAAATCTACCCTTCCCTTCCACATAACAACCCACTGGTGTAATTATTTTTAATTCACATCATAGCCATTGAGAGAATTTATCCATTCAACTGCAGAAAATTAGGGAAACCAACCCAGCCCCTCCAAAAATACCAAAATCCCTGGAAAACAATTTATTATGAGAACATTTCTATCCATTAGTAATAAAAAGACATCAAGGAGATGAATGAAAACAAAAAAACAAAAAAACACCCACAAACAAACACAAAGAAACTCGATCACAAGCAAATTAAACACAAAAAGTAACATTATTAGAATGTAATAAACATACTATTAAGTCACTAGAAGCTGCAAATTGATTCCATCTGTTGTGAAAATACCCCATATATTTTATATGTTGTATTGTATAGAGAACTAACTTACTCTATGAAATGTATTTTCTAGTAACAAAATCTGTAAGATGTCCATAGTAACCCAAAATCCACTGTATTTAGAGAGAGATTTTTATATTGTCTTTCTTATAACTTAGTCTGCAACTTAACAGTGCATTTGTATAGAAAAAAAAAAGCTGTGGAGAGTGCAAGTAGTATGTAAACTATTGCAAGTATAAAAAGAGAGTAATTTAGGAAGCATGTCTAAGTGATTGGGTATTAGTTTTCCTCAATTAATAGAAAAAAATTAAATTACAACTTTCTAAAGAACCTGAGTATAATAAATACACACATAAAATTTACTTCTGATGAAATTTTCCCTGTGTGCCTGCCTTGTTTCTGCAGAGAAACACTTGTTTACAAAGGCTGAACGTGTGCAGGGACAGACAAGCCTAAAAAAAATTCTGTATTATCTGTAGCTCTAAAAAGAATACAGGAGGCAGAAACAATACACCAGTTTGTAGCCAATACTGAGTAAAATTCTGTATGGATCAGCAAAAGAGACATACAGGTTTATACATCTGTGGATGTGATCCACATACCTCATACAGACTTACATCTGTAACTTTCAGCAATATTTACTCCAACTCTTGAGGTTTTGGGGTTTTTTTTGTTACTTTCTACCCACACCTGTGCTCACATTCAGGTTTGGTGCAAAGCAGACTAATGGTTCTAGCACTTCTGAAATGCAGAAGCTGAGAGAAGATAAAATAGAAATGGGAGAGTTACTTCAGGTTTACTCAGCTAGTTTCTGGTGAGTTTAGTTATTTGGTTTTAGCTGCGTGATGCTAAACCTAACAGGCAAATCCATAATGGAAGGAATAAAAGGGAAGCAGTAGGAGCAATGAAAAGGAAAAAAGAAGAAGCAGGGAGAGAAAGGGTGAGTAGGCAGGTCCAAAGAGGGCCCAGAAAGTGAATTTCCACCTTCCTCAAAAAAAAAACCAACCACATCACTTGCCAAAAATACACAGAAAAAAATAAAAATATGGCAAAGGAATAACCCACAGTCAGTGCAAATCACTGCACAACCAATACACAGCAACTAATTGTGGCCAAATGTGTGACTTTCCTCCCTAATTGTGTCATTCTGCTGTAAAAATACTGTTCTGTTTGTTAACAAAGTGGCTGGTCATGACACATTTTTCTTATATCTCTTTCATAATTATTTTGTCAGAAAGTCAGTTTCAGAAGTTAATCTGAAACAAAATAAATTGAGATCTTCTCACTGACAATTCTGCTGAGGAAAAAAACCCACGAAGCCGTGAAACTCTGGGCTCAGATACTCCGAATAAAATCCTTATGAACAGACATATGGAAGCCATTGGAGCTGTTAAAAGAGCCAGATATTTCTTAGAGAAATAAAAGTATGTCGTAAGAGATAACTAATGTGCAAGTGAGCTAATGCTGTTTTACGAGTACCGGATTGAAGGACTATTTAGAACCAGTGCCACAACAAGCCGCTGACATTCATAACTTCCAAGAGATCATCTGCCTTCTTTCACTAGTTACATTTGTATTACCTCTTGAGCTGCAATACCTGGGAGAAGTCCTTCAAATACACACCTCCAAAGTTTACCCATTACTTTCCATTAAATCCTTTCTTATTCTTATTTTGCAGGTGTTGGTGGTAGAACATAGCACTCATTGCCAATCATGCTGGCTATACTATCTCACCGTTTCCAGGTCTCATTTTGTATAGTTGCTAGAGTTTTGGACTATCCACAGCTTCAAGTTTGTGCATCCTTAAAATCACATAATCACGAAGGTTGGAAAAGACCTCCAAGATCATCGAGTCCAACCTTTGACCGATCACCTTGACAACTAGACCATGGCACTAAATGCCACATCCAGTAATTTCTTGATTGTGTCTCCACCACCTCCCTGGGCAGCCCATTCCAATGCTTGACAACCCCTTCAGTGAAGAATTTCTTCCTTCTTAAAAGACTGTAGATGCTTACAGGTTAGAGTGATCTAAATGATCTCTGTGGCACAGTCAACAACCACTTCATCAGGAAAAAAGAAATTGTGACAAAAGGTCAAGAACAGCTTAGGAATCCTTAAGGATACCTAACCCACAGTTTATTATGCTACTGCAAAGTGGTAAATTTCAGCATGGTCTCTCTCAAACAGCTGTCCAGGAAGCAGTGGTTGATTGTGGAGCCCTGAGGTCATGTGGTCTATAAGTCTTCTATTCTTACAGCTAAAAATAAGAACTCAAATTCAAACCCTGTTTTTTTAATGAAATCCTTAGTTGCAGTCCCAGGGAAGTTATGAGTTTGTTATTAAAAGGTGTGCTCCATGCTAGGCAAAAGATTGAGAATACCTTTCCTTGCAAATAAGGTTATGAACTAGACATATGGGTTATATCTAAGACTCCAAAGGAAATTCTGGCCTTCCTGAATGTAATGGAATTTTGTCATTTTATAAAATGACATTTATTATAAAATGACATTTATTATAAAATACCATTGTCATGTTAACAATATTTTATTTCCCCTCAATGAATATCTTGAAAAAGTCACTTCACCTTTCCAAACATCCTATTCTTGAGCCATAAAATAAAAATAATGAATTACTTTTCTTTGTGAAGTATTTTTAAAGTGATGATAAAAATCATCCTAAGTCTGCATTCTCAAGAATACAGATTCTTCTTCTACATGTCAAATATATAGCACCCAATTGACACCACGATGTTCTTCAATAGAAGATTGGTTCTATACTAACGGAAAATTAAGAAATAAATTAGATGATTGTACTAAAGTTTTATAGTTCTGCATTCATTTGCAGTAGTTAATGCTCAGCCATTTGTCCTGGCAGGGAAACAGATATTTAAAAGTCCTATTAGGACGAGAACAAAATCTGGCTAACACAAATGACTGATCTTAAAGTTACATTCATTTCTATCAAGGAGTGATATTTTTATGGTCCATTTTCCATCGACATTTTGGCAGGTGTCAGAATAATAGCACTGAGCATCAAGGAATTCCCATAGATAAGATTCTCAGCAGATGTAAATCAGCAGAGCTAAAATGCATTAGAGCCAGAAGAAATTATACAGCCTCGGAATCTGCTCTCAGGTATCTGCTATCCCTACTGAAATAACTCTCAAGTCAGCAGTGTGCACTGTTATCACTCCAACACCATGCTTATTGAGCCCTAAAAGTCATGTGCCAGTGCAAAACCCAGCAGACTAGAACTGATGAAATTATTGTGGGTTAGCAAACTGTCTATAATATTTTGTGTCCTTTGTATATCCAGCTTTTTTCTTGCAGTCTTATGTTTTCTGTGGCCTCTTTTGCTTTTAAGTACATCTGTTGGGAGTTGGAGGGTGATTTTTTTTTTTTTTTTTAATATGACAATGTACCCTCTTTTTGCCATGATTTTTTCTTGTCACTCTGAAAATAGGGCAGTTTGGTTTTGAATAGACTGTTCTGGGTCATTGTATTCATAAGCTGGTTACAATTCCTGAAGAACAGATTTTGCTTGCTGAATAGTCATTGCTGGTTCACAGCATGTCCATGAATCCAGGACATGCAGACACATCACAAGGTGCTGGGACTGATAAAAACTAGAAGGGTAGCACAGAGTTCTCCAAGAGTTCAACTAACTGAGGATTACAGCCTCTGTTTTCATTGGAGTTCCACAATCGAGGAGTCTTCATTTGTCCCAAAATAGATTTGGATTTTATCACTGTTGAATGAAAACAAACAATGATTGTTTATTTTTTGGTGTTTTCTTTTGGTTTGGTGGGGTTTTATTTCCTAGTTAATATAAAAAATATAGTAATTTTTTATGTTTTTTTTCCAGATAGGAAAAAACATCAATCCAGTAAGACTGTGTCACATTTATGAAGATTTTTTTAAACAGTAGAAAATGTTGAAAAATTAAAACAAAAAATACAGATGAATGTGCTGTGTTGAAGATGGAGGGGAAAACATGATGTAGGCCAATAATTTTCACTCCATACTACGTTTTACAGAAAACCAGAAATTACCTGGTGTTTTTTTGTTTGTTTGTTTGTTTGTTTTTTGTTTTTTTTTTTCTTAATGTGAAGCAGGTAGTTTCTAAGTGTTTTGATATTTCCTCACAGAAAACTTGAGAAAGCAGCCTACTTAGAAATTCCTTGAGAAGTGTTATGATGTTCTTGTACCCAAGTATGGTAGAAAGATTTAATCTTTGTAGCACTTGTTGAAGACCTTCTCTATTGTATCAGGTTTAGACTTCATGTCTAATATTTAATATATAGTAATATGTAATTGATACATAACATAGAGCAAAAGTAAAAATATGCATCCCTTTGATCTGGACCTGGCCATCAAGGAGGCAGAGGCCAGCATTACCAGCAGCACGATGCATCCAGACAGCTATGCTGAGGCAGGCATGCAGTTCTTCAGGCAGATGTTTTCAACACAAAAGCTTCCACCCCAAATATTTGCAGCTCTGCGCTGTAGACTGGTTGGCACAGACTTCTCCACCCATGTCTCGAAGACCTGTGTGATGCACCTCCTGATGACCATGACCCCGTGGGGCTCACAGATAAGATCAGGCAATGACCCCATTCCCCAGGGAAAAAGCACGAGGCTCACGTGCCATGAGTGCATAGTGGGGCTCTGGCTGCTGCAGCACAAGCAGCGATTCTGAGGGCAGGAGGTGCATCCCATCAGAGCTCACTGAGGGAAAATGGAAATCTGCATGAGCATTTGGCAGTAGCCAGCAAACTGAATAACTTTTTCCCTGATGCATTTATTTACTGTAATGCTGTAGTATTTCCCTCCCTAATTAGCATTGCTTTCTTGTAATTAAACTTTTGGTTTCTATAGAGAGATGCTATAGCTATGAAATCTATAATTAAAAATGTTGCCACCAAATTGCAGATTTCAGCTACACCCATGCAATCTTAGCAAATCCCATAGCTTTGGCAGTGTGTAATATGAACAGATTTTAGATAGAAAATGCCACGGAAGGTGAGAGAATAGAAAATTGCTTTGGTGTGGTAGATATATCTGCAAAACAAAGCCCACCATTGCACAAACCACCAGCTAAATGCTATAAACCATGCATTACAGCTCTTCTGTTGATATTCTGAAAATAATTATGATTGTGAGCTGTCAGAAAGATTCAGTGCACCAATTATGTTCATCACCAACTGACAACCTACCTAGGCAAACCCTTTTAAAATGTGAGCCTCCTACAACACTAATGAGCATTAAAGAACAAAATATATAGCTCCCATGAGTCAGAGGCACAGCATCATAGCTTACCACTGCTATAAACAGTAAATCTTTACATATGCCTGTTGGCAAAGATGTTCCACAAATGTCAGCAAAGACTCTTGTTTTCTGACTTCATCAGTAATGCTCCTCTTCATTACATTTAGAGTGTGCAACCTAAAATCAAGAGTACCACCATAGGGAATTATGTTTTATGCACAGAACGAGATTTTCTCTTGGGGTGGGAAGAAATGGGGTGGTGTGGAAAAGGGTTTTGTACAACTTTAAAATGTTGAGGGCCCCCCTGAAGATTTCTAGATTTCTCTCTGGAGACTACACTACTGTTTCTTTCCAGCGAAAGGGGTTTTCATTTGGGTTTGGGGTTTTTTTGTTTGTTTGTTTGAGCAATATTGGCCACAGTCTTTATCATATTCTAAGCTGCTATGTAGCCATTTGTCACAATGTCATACGCGCCACAGGATCTCAGTGCGGTGTCATGCCCTCAAAATGCATTCCTGCTTCCAAGAACGAGACACAATAAAACAGGAGTATGTGCTACTAAAGAAAGAAATTGTTTTGTTTGTCAGGAGTATTGAGAGCAGTAACTTCACTCGGAGGAGCACTTTCAGATTATTTTAGCACAGTTGTCACATACACAGATAAACCCAGTGAAATATAGTTTTCAGGATTGTTATTTGTACAGCATTTCAAAACAATTTGTCTTGACCTAATGCTTTCACACATACATGATACTTGGAATTCCTGGGTGCTTCTGCAGACCATTCAAAAACTGAAGCCTCAATAAACGTAGTAATCAACTCAGGAGTACCATATGTGAAATATCATTTCATTTAAACATGACAAGGCAGCAAACAGCACATTACTAAGCTGAGATTTCTAATAACGTACCAGAGAGAGAACAGGTAAAATGTTTAAAAGGTGAGAAACATTTCAGACCCCTTCAGTAAAAAGTTGAATTCTAATATACAGTCAGGTGCAAAAAAACCTAGTGAAACTCACGTAAGTTGTGCACGCAGAAGCATATTTTATTGCAATGTTTTCCAGGGCAGTTCCTTGGAAATCTGCACTGGGAGAAATATCTTCCCAATGGGAGATATAGATGGATTGCAGCCTGGAAAAATTTCAAGTCCAGTCTTAAAGCAGAAAACCTTCAACCGGTGGGAAAATCTTCCAGCATATAGCAGAACACTCATGCACATCTTTTTGTGAATGAGTCAATTAAAAAAGGCACCACCACAACCTTGGACCAGCCTGAATCCATATATCCATAAATATATATCCCATACATATGGGCACCGACTGTCTCATGTACACTGTCTTACTCTCATGTCAAATTTCTATGTCCTTGATTACCTGTATATAGCACTGACATGTGGTCAATGACTACAAAGTGTACCAGGGAAATGCTCCTGCTTCCAGAACTAGATTTTTGGAGAGGTTCTTGGCAGGAGCTTCCTTACAAAATCACACTTTTGATTGCTGGGTAACGGAGAGAGGCAAGAGAAAGAAAAATCAGTACCTACCAAAAAGTCAAAGAGGAGAATTAGGGACTCACATTTAAGTGTTTGTTCCACAGGAAGAAAAAGGCAAAGGAACATGCAGCATGCCCACACAGCTGTGGGATTCCTATCACCATGGGCACATGATCTGCCCAAAAGCACGACAAATAGATAAGACTACAGCACTAGTCTTGTCAGCAGTGAGACAGAAACTGTCAGGACACAACAATGGGCTCCTTTTTTGTCTGACAACCCTGAGTAGCTGAGAGGTGAGTTCTGTTTGCCCTCCCAATAGCCCATCTGGCAGCCAGGTTTACCCTGCCTGGCAATAAATCACAACTAGTCATACAGACTCTGCTAATCCTGCTCTTCCAGTTGGAAGGGAGGATGTCCATTATTACTTACAACCAAAAGCAATGGAGCAGAGTAGTGCCACAGACCTCCACAATAACAGCAGGAATGGACTTGCCAAGGCTCAGTTTCTCTGATGCAAATCTGTAGGAATTTGACAAGTTTGGCAAGGTAGTCTTCCAGTGAGGAGTTTGCAAGTGCTTGAGCAGTTACTGCAGTTACTGCAAGAGAGGTGACAAATCTGTCTGCTGGTTAGTTTGGCACAGTAGCTTGGTCATACACCTATGTCTGAAATGCATTCAAGAAGCAATGAAAAGAAATTACATGGAGCCTAGGAAAAGTATTTCCTTTCACAGGTTTAACATTTTCTGAGCTTTAATTTAATTAAATGCCTTCCTGCACTTCATCTGTTAAAAAAGCTCATATTTTCTGCTGTTGACTCCATTCATTCAAGTGGATCAGAAAAAGAAAAGAAAGTCCAAATTCTGCTTCCAGGCAGGCTGAAGTCCAGTGCAGCTTGGTATTCATTTTACTAAAAAAATACGTGTCATATATCTCTACTCAATAAAAATGGATAACATTTTTTATAGGTTTTTAGACCACAGTAATTATACAGTCCACCTCCTGCATATCCTAGCTTTTCACAGACCTACTGCTAAAGCGATGCTTGCAATAAGTTTTACCAACCATTCACCTTGCTGAAATCTGTTAATTAAGACTTTTAGACACACGCAGTAATCCTACCTTTTCTGTTCCTGGAGGACTATGCATATGCATGAGTGATCTCTGCAGCTGGAATGTTAACACTGCTGAGGGTAATATTCTATATATGGAACAGTAGCCATATGCCCACACATCACACCTTGCCCCTTTTTTAATCCAAATCTACATTCTGGGATATGCAGTGCTTCAGAAAAGATAGTTCGGGAAGGAAAGGTTCACTGGGTAACAAATTTTAAGCCTAGGGGAAAAAAAAACCTGATAGAAATAATAGTTCTGATGCTTTCCAAAAATAAAACACAGCTATCAGAACTCTCTGGCTATTTGACACCTCATTTTCTCTGCAGTAATAAATACATCTAAGGAAGCTTCTATTTTCATAGTTCCTCCTGAAAAAACCTCCACCCTCTTCAATACAAGATTTTCAGCCTCTTTTAAGTTCATTGCAGTTATTCAATCTTCCTTATACTGTGAAACACACACACACAAAAAAAGTATTTTGTGGCTGAGAAACAGCAGACCTTTCAGGAAGCTATCCAAGCTTTGTAATATAGAATACAGGACTCTTATGCAGTCCATCAGGAAAAACAGACACCTCAGGAAGGGAAAGATGAAGAACCCACACATATGTCAACAGGGCCTGAAGTTTGGACATTTTCTTTAGTAAAGCATTCCACATGGACAAGATGAGTGTGCAGTCAGAAAGGGGAAATCCAAAAGTGATTATTACTGACTTTCTATTTCCTCCCTGACAACCCTAGCCCTAACCCCTTACACACTAGGACACAGTTCTTACCCTTTCCAAATCTTTGAGGTGCTCATGAATGACTAAACTGAAGTTTAATTCTCATTCTTTCTTTCTGTGAGAGAGACACTGCCCACAATCATTTAACAACATTGCAGAATTCAAATAATGCTCTCTGATGGGAACAAAATGTGTCCCCTCAGTCTTTTCCATACTTAAAGAAGCTCTGTTTGGTAAACAGGATATTTATCATAGTTCCTGTAAAAAGTAACACAAGAGTAAAGCTGTAGTAAAATGTGAACTTTAATATTATCCTGGAATTTCCATTTTTAATTCCCTTCTATTCATGGTGGACTTGGCTGGCCTAAGCAGATGCAATCTAGTTCTTGCTGTTTGCAACACTACCAAAGGAGCTGTCTTTGATCATGTGATTTTCCATTTTAAACAGCAAAGTCTCCTACCTCAGAGGGTTTGGAATTCACATGATCCTCTCAGTACACTAGTCCAACTAGATCAGCATCCATACTTACACCAGAGGACAGTAACTGATATTTCTAAAGCATGGAGAACTCTTTTTTTCCTAATATTTGAAGAATATAATTTTTGTCATAAGACATAAGGCAGACAAGGCAACCATATCACAGCTGTCCTATGATTTTATGTCAGCTCAACCAAATGAGAGTATTTTTATGTAAAAGAAAAATATTCAGATTTATCATTGTGCTTTTTGATTAAAAGAAAAAAAAAATTATATCCCCAGAGAGTTAATATTAGAAAAACAAAACAAAATCCAAAAGCCCCTCATTTTGAAAATACTCATTTTTCCACAATTTATTTGGACAGAATATTTTCAACCAGCTGTAATAACCTTGAAGTAAATGATGCATTTCATCCACAGATCCTATTCTCTTGAGAAAGATTTTTTTCTTATTACAAAGAAGCAATAAAAAATTTCAGGTTAACTCACACTTTTGTCATTGTAAACAAAAACAGCATTTCCCCACAAATTATTCAGGAGACAAAGTAATCAAGGTGGTTAAATTCTAGCTTCTGTTCCTTAGAGATTCTGGGAGATTTTTCTTTAAAAGAAAAACTTGAAAGAAAAGCAAAAAAAAATGAACTTCTAAATTTAAAATCCCTCAGCTGTGATGTAAAAAATAAATTATTAATAATAAATAGGACCAATATATCTCCTTCAGCTGTGCCACAAAAACTTTAATTGATTCTCACAGGTATTACACAGGTGAAGCAGAGAGCAAATTGAACCTAAGCCATAGGTTTGTATGAAATAGATCTTACTGTATCTTCTATCTTCATTGTGTTTCTCAAACATGTAGGCATGTAAAAAACACCTTTAGGAACACCAGAAATGCATTTAAATGAAGATGACAAATCTTTCACTGTGGCATCCAAAGGAACTCAATATGCTAGAGGTACTATTTGTGGAAATAACCCAGTTTAGCATCTGAAGCCATGCATCTCTGGCAGCTATTGACAAGAGAGTCTCGTTAGAATATGCCACTTGTGAAAACAGAACAGCTCCCATCCTCAAGTGCTTTTAAAAGGTTGCTTAATTACTTAAACTATTTTTATTTCTAATTGGTACCTTCATGGAATGGTTATGGTACCTAATTGATTGAACATTAGTTTCATTTTACATTATGTCTGATGAGTTATTGATTGCCCTTTGCTTTCAGGACACTTAGGACTTGACTGGGGAAGCACATGAAAGAATAAATACTCCAACCCTGCTGCATCAGTAACTTGTCTTAGCAGGACTGTTGTAAGCTTCCATATAAAAGATTCCTACCCTTGCAGTCCATTGATCTAACAGTGTGTGGTGCATTTCAATGCTTTTAGAAAGAATAAAGCTCAAAACTCAAAGAACTGACCCCTTCTCTTCTGTGGGCATTTAGAGCTAGAAATTTGCTACCATTTTAGCTATGGCTACTGATCTCAGGGAAGTATATAAATCAAACCTGAATTTTCCAAGATCATAAGAAATTTCCGTAAGACTACATGGTAGCCTCTAAATCTTCTTATTGAGGTATTGTGCTTCAGCTCAACAGATGGTTTAAAGACTTTACAAACCACCTTTTCATTTCAGCAATTTATTTTCCTTGTTGTCATTTTAGTTTTGTCAAATGAAGGTCAGCAAACATTGCAGCCACCACTTAAAAAAGTAAAATTAATATGTTTGCATTGGTTAAGCAAGTGAAAGAGACTCTCTGAAATGGTTCTGTTCTGAGGGTACTTAATCAAGCAGAACAGATGTTTATTATATAATTAGGGAATGCTTTGCCATCAGTATGAACAATTCATGAAATCAAATTGCTCCATAATACTTCCCATTATTTCTCAAACACTTGCTGTGAAGAATTGAGGGTATGCAAAAAACACAGATACTGCGTTATTCTCCAGCCCCAGGCATTATTTAATTACCCAGCACGGGAAAAAATACTGCCTGTTAGTATAAAGAGGAGAGTTAGAGCCTGCTTTGGCAGCCAGGCTGGTCCTGAGGACCTGGAGAGGAGGGAGGGTTGCATGTGAGGTGTGATTCAACTCCACTATATTGTGCTCATCCTGCACCAAAACGTGGCAGGAAGGTAAGAGGGCATGAGCAGCAGAGAAGAGCCCAGTCAGAGCTCCAGCAGTTTGCAGAGAGGTTTGGGCAGCTGATTCTTCTGTTCTAGTGTCAGCAGAGAGCTGAATTTTTCCAGTGAGTTTTGTGTAGTCTTACAGTATATAGCAAGCAGCCATAATTCACACAAAGAGTTTGTAAAGCCAGGGATACCTTGTGAGCACCTCTAGGCAGGGAGGCTGTATCTGTGACTCTAAATTGAACACAGCCAGGGCAGGGACCTCAACCCCATCCTGTTAAAGTATTGGTACCTTCTGGCCCAGCACTCTCCTGGACAGAGACCAGCACAGTTTGGCTGTTGGCATTGATGCCTAAGGGTTTGGTGTGTATTTTTGATGTGTATTTTTGTGGATTTTTAGAGGGTTTGGTGTGTATTTTGTAG
>JAWWEW010000001.1:7553188-7623038 GCA_035583185.1 Anabacerthia variegaticeps | reverse complement strand
ACTCCCAATAAAGGTATTGTCTATCTTTCTCCATTAACGTTTTGCTGAGTGCCTATTTTCCAGGATTTTAGGCATCAGCATGGAGCAGTGACTTCTCTCAGCAGCTCAGAAGGGGCCCTTTTGTTCTGAAGAACAGAGAATTTACCCTTTTGTACAAAGCAGCTGTTGTGCTACTCAGCCTGAGGGTTGCAGAACCATTTCTGGCCCATTTCATGGGCTAGGAAATACTAAGGCCAGTGAGTTCCCAGTCAAGGAGCACCCTCATTTTGGTGTCCCATTCTGATTGTACCAGATCAGGTGGTGTTTCCTCAGCACCTGCTGGCACTGTGGATGGAGGACAGAACACATCACTTGGGAAGCTGATGAAATTCTGTAACAACTGCTCTCTAGAAGCTTCCCGGGAAAAGAGACAGGGGACAGTAGCCAAAATAGTGATTGGCCAGTGCCTGAAGCACTGGAAATCAGCTCCAGGATAGTCATGCTATCATGTGGAACAAATTAGTTAAGAACAAGCCAGACCCCAAAGAAGGAAGCTGTACCTGTGGCTGAAATCACTGAATAAGGTTACTTCACCAGAGCTTTTATTATCAAGACCAGGGCTCAGAAACTTCCATGACTGGATGATTTCTTGAGGGAAGGTTTCCCTTGCAGAGTGAGTAGTGGGCATCCAGCACTCACTGCTAATACAGAGGCACCCTGGCTCCCTGACAGCACTTCCCATTGTCTGTATCTCTGCACATGCAAACCACTTCAAATTCCAGACACATCCATTGACATTCCCAAACTAGGTCCAGTAACAGTTGTTACAGAAGTGCTCTGGATCTATACAGAGCTCTCTGATAAATAAAATGCCAATGGATGGTGCTCATGAACACGTAGTTTCACCCCTGAGCTTCATAAGACTGATTTACTTTTTCATATGCACTGCAAATGGTTTCCTGTGATGTGCTATTAAAAAGGCAGAACAAACTTAAAGCTTTCTGTTATTTTTACTTCATGTGCCGAAATCTCTTTAACAGCACTGCCAGAAAAAAATAAGGATTTGCCACATGTAGATACTACAATTTTTTTAAGTCTAGACTCAAGATCTGATTTCTAGAGTTGCTCAGTACCATCAGTTCCTATGAAATCTCCACTGTTACTGTTTTTTTTTACTCTGCTTAGCCATCTCTCAGTCAAAGCCTAGGAAAAGGAACAAAGTACATTAATTGCTGTCACCCATTTCTGATGATAGGCATTTACACTGTTGTGGAGTATCTGAACTTTGCTGAGATACAGGTATCATAGTAGTCTTTATATACGTATTTCTGCTTCCAAAGTTTTAAAATACTTATTCCAACACAGAAAACTTTGAGTGAACAACAGAGGTTGCAATATGATTCATTTAAGGCAGAGAGAAGACAGCTGATCTGTAGTTGATCTCTGGCTTGTAGCTACTGACGGTAATTTGAAGCTGGAATAGCTCTTTAAATAATAAACTCCACACTGTTTATATATGTGATTCATGCTATATTCTTTCTGAATCTCACAGATAAGGCACAGTAATGCGACTGGTCTCTTTCTCCCTTGTTTTCATAATCAGAGTTCACTAACATGAAAACAGTTACAATTGAAGCACTGCAAGAGTGGAGTGAAAAACACAACTAAATAGAGAAATAACTAAATATAACTAATTAACTAAATAGTTCTAAATTTAAATAGGCTTACTCCAGCAACTAATCTCTTAGTATTATTTAGCATTAACAATATGTACTATTCAACAAAGAATTCTCAGCGTGAGGGCTTCTTCTAAAAACTCCTAATATAAGACCAAATCTTATGATGACTATAAACTGCCACAATCAATGATTGATCAACATATGACTAAAAGGAATATAACATTCATTTTCAATTCATTGTGTGGTTACTTTTTTTTCCTGCAGCCCCATACTGTTTGCATTCAATGTGAATCACAGTCCAAAGGCTATGCCATCACAAAAGAACCCTGATCTGGAGAAGGAACAAACAATAAAGGATTACTAACCTAATATAACTCCAGCTTTAACATAGCCAGACTTCTAGTCTTTGAAAATATTTATTCCTCTGTTTGGCACTTGAATGAATTTCTCTGATATCTTTTTTACATTCCAATGAAATTAAACTTTTCTATTCAGACCTTGTCTTTGTGTAACCCACAATAGCACCATTCTGCTTGGATGTTACTCATTTCTTTGACTTTATATTTTGTTTATACTTGATCTGGTCCATTTTTTATCTCTGTGAACTAAATGGAGAGACACCCCTGGCTATC
Source organism: Anabacerthia variegaticeps (assembly GCA_035583185.1). Classification (NCBI taxonomy): domain Eukaryota; kingdom Metazoa; phylum Chordata; class Aves; order Passeriformes; family Furnariidae; genus Anabacerthia; species Anabacerthia variegaticeps. The sequence continues at coordinate 7,620,748 of JAWWEW010000001.1, read as the reverse complement.
ACAGTATGGTCTGTCCATAAAGAAATGGAAGGAAAAAATTGTTTTACTGCAGATAGAATAAACGTCAGAAACTAAGGCTGAGAAGGGAATGATGTTAATTTTTAAGGGAGTCCAAGGAGCATATTTGCTGCTTTGGGGAACACTGGCCCTGTGGAAACTGGACTGATACTAAAACACCATGAAGAGAACTTGGACAACTGCACCACAGCTCTTTCCACTGTCTGAGACAGGTCAAGAAGAAATGCTAATTAACAAAGGGTTCTGGGGTCTGAACTAAACCCCCGCAGGAGCCTTTAGATGTGGCATTTCTTGCTCAACTTTCCTGAGTGAACTCTGAGGAGAAAAGTGCTAAAAATAACAAAAAATCCTCCTTTGTGATAGTAACCATAAGCAACTTCCTACCTGCTTTGCCTACCCTCCAGCAAGCCTCTCAACATTCCCTCTGGTCTGAGTTGAAATCTTGTACTACAGATTGTCCCTGTCTTGTGGTCATCTTGCTATATAAAATTCCTTTGAACACACTTCAGTCTTGACTACACCTAGTGTTCTAAATGCAACATGGTGAGGAAGGGTATCTGGCCTTACAAATAAATAATTTATGTTGAATCTTTGAGATTATGGCTAGAGTCCCTTTCTGCAATTCCTCTTTGAAACTGAGATACAGAACGAGAGTTATAAGGTCATATAATCACATAATAGTTCACACAAAGCTATTTTACTATATAAAGTTAGACATTTTTCAACACCTACTTAAACCAAGACAAATATTTTCAAACAAAAATGTTTTGAAACATTTTTCCCTGCTCCCAAGCCTATTGCTGTCATTAGAATTGTCTGTTTGAAATAGTTCATGGCAAATGTGAATCACTAAAAGACAGATTTAAGAAAAGACAGTAGCAAATTTTTTAATGAATACCATCAGCTCTTCTAAGTCTATAAAATCCCTGTAGATAGTTTTACTGATACAGGTAATAACTTGGCATAGCCCAGGGAAGGAAAGAATTACTTTAAGAAAATATTGCTCAACAGTGACCATTTCCACTTCATTAGTTACTGCACAATGAGCTGTTGAAAGAAACAGATTTCTCCCCAGAAGAGAGACAGACTTCAATGCCTGCCACTAAAATACTGATCAAACTCTGTCACTCCTTCCCAAATATTTATTATGAAATTTGGTAATATTTGCAACTTTTGGAAGATTCATGTGTGCAATCCAGTTACATCAATCGTCAGTACTTGCAATGGTTCAGAAAAGCTAGTAGGCTAATCAAGACCTTTTTTTGCTAACACCATCTTTATTCATTGTATCTTTTTCCATTAATGGTCTTCACCCTAGATGTTCATGAAATGAAAGCTGGGACATGCCAGCTTCTGCAGCCATAGCCACACAAGGAGCAATCCATCAAGTTCATCTGTGTTTAACAGAATGGTGTACACTGATGAGGCTGCAAATGTAGAAACAACTGTGCTAATGGAAAGTGCAGTTTTGGAGTGAGAAACTGAACTGGAACATTTAAGACAAATATCTTACTGCTCTTTCTCTAGAATGCTGTCACCTTGGTCGTAGCACATGACTAGCTGTTAATGAATGTATTAATGGAGCTTCCTTGCCTAGGAGAGATGTGTCTGTCCCTGTAGCTTTGCCCCACAACCTTTACTATCTTTGCATTTCTTTTGATAGTCAAGCTTTAAAAAAAGCACAGTTCAGCAGACAAAGCTGAAGGCAGTCTGACAGTCACCAAGTCTGTACAGACTTAGAGCAAGGTGGGTTCTACTCTCCAGCTAGGGAAGGTTTTGATGAAACCAGAAGTCTGCAGCTATAGGACAAGAAAGAAGGGAAATCTGTGCCACACAATGCACTATATTGTCAATAACTGCAGTAAAGCAGCTCTAAGGTTGTGAAAGAAAACATCCTGATCTTGGATTATACAAATTTTACCATTTCCTAAACTAAAATAAGCAGTTTTGCAGACTCAGCACCTTTCTACGTATTTATTACATCTTAGGACTAGGACTTACCACCACTTCTTGTCGCAGCATGGTGAATAAGATCTCCTCCACTGTAATGGATGACATATATCAAAAAGCAGAGAGCCAGTGGGAGCCTAGAAAGTTCTATGAGACAAAACAGACAAAAACTATGTGGTCAAAGAATAGTGGCATATGACTGGTCAAATCAAGAACATAATTCAGATCACCCAAACCTCTGGTGCTATGTCCAAAGAACTGTATAAAGTTTCCTGCCTTAAGCTTTTAATTGCCTTATTGGTAAGGTGCAATAATAAACAGCATTTTATTAAAACAAAGTCACTTTCTGGACTGAGGAATGGAAAAGTGAGGGGAAAAATCCACAGACAACTATGACTATTTACTTTTGAAGAAAAAACATAGTGAGGATTTTTAGTTTTGTCTGAGTTGATATTACAGCAAATAAAAAAGCTCAGCAGTAATTGCACAAAGTTTTTTATATTCTATGTGCATTGTGCATGGATTTTATCATATTATTTCATATTTAATTCATGATCTGCTGCAGAGAATATACAGAGTAAATGCATATGTTTAACACAAATAAAAGAAGTAGTTTTGGTAAAAAGGAATCCTATTTCCCCTTCAGTTGAAAAGGTGATATCCGGTGGATGGCTGGTCATTTCTTATAACAAGCTACCATTTGCCTTCTTACTATAAAACCCATCCACAGGGGGGAAAACAAAGCACAGAATTTTACATATTTTTTTTCTTTATTTTGTGATTCAAAACTTACCCTATTGGGAATCTGAAGACATACTAGAAATAGATTTCACTTTGTTTTACTGTATCCCTAACATCTCTGGCAATAAATAAATACATTGCCACAAACCAGAAAAAGAATATCATTAGAATTAAAGACTTATGTAGAGGTCATCTTTTGATGTGTACATTAGATTTAATTGTCATTATGGTTATTTCATAGAGCTACTCCTGCAGTGGGTAGCTGTTGCACTGATTTGCAGCAAAGTCTTGAATTTGGGTATGTATTCTACTTCTACAGAGAAGTGCCACAGGATCTTGGAGTTAGTAATAAACTTTATCAAACCAGTTGTGGACTACTGAGATCCTACCACACAGCAGCCTCTGCCAATATTTATAAATCAGACTCTGTACCTTGCCCGTGGAAAAAGTGAAGGTAGGGAGCTGCAGACTGGCCCCAAAGACACTTTTGTATGCCTTTTGCATACAAATGGATGACTTTTTACACTCTAGAGTTGAAAAGAACAGACTGGTGTCTATTGGTAACTTGACAGGTTGCAGCAAGTAGGTCAACTTAAGATTTTGTTGCATCAGACATATTTAAGGTCTCCAGAAGAGGGCAGTCCAAGAGCTAGAGTACAAGAAAAACTTGGGGATTTGATTGAGGAAAGCATGAGCATAGATAATATCTAACAGGCATCCACCTGTGCCATGTTTTTAGCATAAACACACTAAAACGTTTGAGATGTTATAATGTGATTTTTCCATCTGTGGGGCTGGTCAAATAATTTTCCCGAGGTTTCACAGGAGCAAAGTGGCTAAATTAAGAACACAGTCCAAGTTCCTTGACAATCCTGGCTACAAAGTCACCCTTTCTTGTTTAGGTGGCAATCGATTTACATACTGAGTAGCACTTTATGGACAATGTGCTCTGAAGACGAAGTAGGTAAAGACATTAGATTCCAACTCTTAAATAACTTCTGTAGTACATTACTCTGCTCTGCCTCATCTTGCAAGATACCATCACAACAATATTATTACAGTGTTTCACAGAAATCCTTTCTTCATATGCATTATCCCTCGGGGAAACCTTATTTTGCTAGGCCACTGATAAAAGCCAAAGTCTTTAACAAGGCTCCACTTTCAGAAATGTCAATGATAATGAAAAAACAAAAGGAGGAGAGGAGTGACCAGAGCGATTCCCTAAGGGTTATACACACATTATTCTCTTTCTTCTAGCTGCAATTCTTTGCTAGGAGAGAAAGTATGTGTGACATCCACCATGTATTTACTCAGCCCTGTAATGTCATCATTATTTTGACAGCAACATGGTGTCACTAACACCTCTGAGCTATAGGATAGCAGAATGCTAAATAGCTTAAGGACTTTAGGAGAAATAATAAAGTCAGCATAAAAGCAATGTCAAGAAAATAGAAAACTGAAAACAGGAGAAGTGACAACTTCCCAATTCTGAAATTTCTTGGCTTGGGACAAAACTGTCATTAAATTCCCCCAAAAAAATAGAAAAAAATTGCTAGGCTGCATCCTTTTGTGGCTCCAGCAAAACACTGCTTTTATGATCTGAAATTCCAGCCAGCCTTACAATACATAATATGTATAGCAGCAAAGTTAGCAGTAATCAGGAAAGGGTTACCCTTTAAATTGAATGCAAAGACCATTTACACTCTCTAAGGCCAAAACATCAAACAAAAGCATTATAATGTGGATGTTCCTGGTCACATGATTCTTCTTGCATTCTCTTTCATTTTCCAGGTGGGAATGGGCTAGCTAAATTCACACGCAAAGCCAGAAAGTGCATTACATCTTTGAGCCCATTCTGTTCAGTTGTTTGTACCTTATTGTGCAATATTCCTCTCGAGGTATTTGTATGGGCCTTTCACCTTGTTTCAGCTTTTGCCCCTTGGGCCATGCGGAATCTCTAACTGAAACAGCAGGATGAACAGAAGCATACCCTCAGCTGGGAAAAGATCTTTGAATACACACCAGGGGAGCGTGGAGTCTGCAGTCTGTGCTGCCCCTGCTGGGAAGAAACACCCAGCTGGACCTCAGGTTGGAAAACAGAAAGGAAGTGTTTCCTGAGGACGTAGAGAGTGCTCAATGGACTTTGCTGCCATTCTCATAAATACCTTTTCCCAGGCTGAGAGGAAACCTTAAGAAGAATATCTGCTGCCAGGACACAGAAGATAGGGAGGAAAAGTATTTGTAAACCTATTTATTTCTGTTCCTTCTCACCTTGGGTTCTCTCTTTGGAAAGTTCAGTTTTTACAGATTTATTTATTTTTAACGTTGTGTTTTATGCTTACGTATAGATAGTTGCCAAATCAAACTTTTCTAGAAATCAAAAGCCTTTTTTTATTATTTTTGAACACATTATTGTCATTGTCTCACTGACCATATACCTTCAGAGAGATTTTTTACAGATAGTCAATACAAAACAGGACCTACACTCTAGAGAAGAAAGAAAAAAGTCTACTAAGTGCAACAGCATACTTCAGAATCATCCCAATGGTGAACTACTCCAAAATGTCACTGGGGGTGTCCCAAGTTCAGAACAGGTACAAGTCACGATCCTGGTATCCTGTTTTGGTTAGACTAAGCAACATGCTGCCACACATGACAAATTTCAACTACACTTCCACTGGAAACTTGAGCTTGGAGGAGGATTAGGATATAACAGAATAAGACCTGAATGTTGGTCTCGATGATCCTTCCAACTCAATATTCTGTGACTCTGCGAATATAGGATATGACTAAGATATGCAGTGGATCCAGGTGCACTCCCAATTCTGAGAGTCTTAATTTAACTCCATCTAATGGTAAAGCTGTTAAAGGCAACACTGATCATATCAGAGAGCAAAGACTCTTACGTCTGTGGACAGGCAGTGTGTACAGTGTCGTCCTCGTGCTCTTAGCAAACTATCCAAAACCTTTGTAGATCTAGAAGAAAGAAGGCGTGTATTTTCTTTAAGGAAACAAACCCAGTGCTCTTTGGTTCCTCAGGAATTTATCAGCATCCATTATGTGCATCTCAACTGGATAACCTCTACCTGATTGACTACATAAGCATAAATTCAACAGGAAAAAACCCAACAGCCCAGTGCTTAGAAAATGGAATGCTTTTCACAGCTATATTTTTTAAGTGTAAATAAAGACATCTGAAAATATAAGCAGCTGTACAAAAACAAACAAAAAAGAACCCCAACAAAAACAACAACAAAAAAAAACCCTCAACCAACCAACCAAATGAAAACCAAAGAAAAACCCATATAAAGAGTCAGTTGCATAAAGTTTAAGAAACACATTATCCTTAAAGAATAACATTGGGCACAAGGGGAAACAAGGGCGTGAAAACAGTTTATGATCCTGATTCACCAGGATTCATTCAAGAATGTTTATATAGGTAACTAAATCATGCCATAATAGCTTCCGTTCCCTGACTAGCTGGAGTGGCATTATAACTGAGTTAACTCTCTTTCTTCTATTAACAGAGTACTTATATGATGATTTTGTTAAAAAAAAACCCAAAACCCAAAAACACAAAAACCACCCAAATCTATTCTGCCTCATGAAAGTTTTCGCATATTGTGAAATTCTCAAGTTTTTTAACACTGCAAATTCTAAAAGTTGGAGTCTAAGCAATATTTTGGTTAAAGTATTCTGATTTTTTTTTAATTATTATTATAAGCCTTTAAAATATGCATAGTGAAAACAAAATTGGGTTTTACACAGAAAAAAAAATACACTGGCATGGAATTAAAGTTTTCATTATTAAAATATTGAAATGGACAAATTCATTGAAAATAGCCAGTTTTCAGTCACACTGCACTGCTAAAAACTGACATTGATTGAAATAATTTTCCAAAACCTTTGTCTTCTACTGAAGGTTCTAATTTGATTTTTTTTTTTTCATGGTTATTACTACCACACTTCTGTGTGGGTAGTTGTAGGGAACTGCCTAACTTGACAGAGTGAAAATATGGGGAGACTGCTGCTATTCAGGGAGAACAATTAGATATACATGGTCTCTTCCACTGGTATGATATTAATGTAGATGGTACTTCATGTGCAAAATAGTTCTGGCAACTAATGCTACTGATAAATTCACACAGTTCTTGCCTGTTCCATCAGATTAAAAAAACCCAACAAACCAGACAAAAACCCAGCTAATGAAACAAAAAAGCCCACACCCTCTCCAATCCCAAAAACACCAACCACAACCAAACCACAACCACAACCAAAACAAACTACAACAAAAAAAAACCAAATCAAACAGCAACAAAAATAATAAACCCAACAAACAAAACCAACCAATAAACTATTTCCTGAGCTGTTAGCAGTTTTCTCAAGGTCATGTTGTAGTACCACTTTTATTGTCCTTCATCCAACTTATTTCTCAAGGTGTAATAACTTCCCCTTGCATGCCCAGAATGGTTTCCTGCAGCTATGCTGATCCTTTTCAAGACAGACATCCATTTCTTAGTTATTAGAGCCTCAAAAAACTCAGTGTCTTTGTGAATCACAACTATTTTCAGAAGAAATGCACCAATCCTAATTAACCTGAGTAACTCTAAACCTTTTCTTCCAACAGCAGTATGAGTGGAAGAAATTTGAAGGAACAAGCTCCTGCAGAAAAGTATTCTCATGTTTATATGCCAAATAAGTAATACATAAACAGGGATGCAAAGTGATTTAAGTCTCTAGAGATGTTAGAAATGCAACCAAATAGAACATCAATTAGAGAAGCTGAAAGTTTAAGAATATACAGTATTCACATACTTCTGTAAGACAGCAGTAATCACCACTCTGTGACAAAGAACTGAGAGCAAGGTAGGCTATAAGAAAGCAAAAGATAAAACACCCTAAAATCACCAGCATACTCTTTACTTGTTAATCATGTAAAAATCTGTGTTGCCTTTTTTGTTTTTTGGTGGTGGTGGTTGATAACTTCTTACTTCCCACCCAGTCTAGAGAGTTTTCAGGTAACATTAGTAAATTGAATTTCCATGTTCATTCCATAGAATTGAAGTCCAAGAAATATCACACTTTCTCAGGTTTGTCTTCAATTCTAACACAGAATCACTGAATCTACCAAGCCTCATGATTTTTAATCATATTACCATCAATGTTATTATAACCCTGAACCCCCAAATAGCTAAGCCCTTTTCATTCCCTTTTTATGCCTTAGAAATTCTGGCAAATATCAAGAATTAAAATCAAAGCCTTTATAGTGAATAATTATCAGACAAACTTCTTTTTATTTTTTTTTAAACTTTGTGAGACAACTTCTAAGACTCTCTTGAAGATTTTATTTCCCTTTCAAATACTAGTCCAGAAGCAACCCAACCTAAATCCAGTAGAAGATCTGTACCAAACAATCCTGTAAATGTCAAACAACAGTTTTAATGTTGTATGAGAAAACAGATTTTAATTTTCTTAATGTCAGAGTTCTTCTGTGGAAAAGACTTAGATACAGCTATTTGATATCTGCCTTAGACATTCAGAAAATACTCTCTAGTAAACAATGTAGGCAGGAATCTAAAAGAAATCACACAGGTCAGTTCCTCGTGCTTTGACAAAGGTGCCTCTGCCCAAGACATAAGATGAAAGATGAAAAACCACTTAAATGAAGATCTAAGAAAGATTGTCAGGGCCAGATTGAAATGGTACCCTTTCAAACTGTGTAAAATAAACCTCAAAAATGTAAAACTGAAAAATGCCTGGACACACATTTTCCTATAAAAGTTTAGATTAACACATAGAATTCCTTGAAGCGGGAGAAAATAAAGACCAAACATATGAATAAGTAAGACAAAGACTCCTGAGTTACAAATGGTTACACTTTACACAATAAACATCTGATACCAACTTGAGTGTATTAAATAACTCTTGACATCTCTTCACCAGATGCAAGTTGTAAAATACAGGAGACATCTTACATGGTTCTAAGTAAAGAATGTTTATATAGGTAACTAAATCATGCCATAATAGCTTCAGTTTAGGAATAAGTCTTGTGGAACCACAACTGGGAAAAAAAAAAAAAAAACAAAAAAGAAAAAAAAAAAAAGAAAAAAAAAAAGAAGTTCTTAGAGAAATTAATGCATTTGTTTTACATAGTAAGGGACACATTCTCTCCCTCTATAGTCAACAAACCAGAATTTTATTGAGGTGACCAAAATCTGGCTTACTAGACAGAATTGCAGCATTGTAGCTACTACTGTGTGACCACAATCACAAGTCATCAGTCTGTTCCCTGGGCATGACAAAAAATGTAAAGTAACACCCTATCTCTCTGACCTGAAATTATGGCACTTTGCAAATAGAAGAAAACATCAGGTTTGGTTTGAGCATCAAGGGTGCAATACTGTGTCTATTAAAGTTGACTTTAACTTTGACATTGTATGACAGTCAAACTGTACTGTGTGAATATGTGGGATATAAAGAAACATTTTCTTTGATTGATATTCATAACACTTCCTGCTCTATTGCCTTCCAATGTTGATACAGTTTGTACTGCCTTACAAGACATAACATCTAGAATGGAATTTATTTTTTTTATTTGCACTTTTTGGGTCTCATCTAATCTTGTATCAACACTTGCCTTACAGTCACAAGATTTAAAAGTTGAATTTTCCTTCTTGTAAAGGTATAAGCTTGTAAAGCAGCTAGCTTTTGGCACTCACATTTATTCATTTTTAAGAGTAACAGTTTGTGAGAGAATTACACAGAAATTTTGTGGTGTGCATTGTTAGAAAGTTCTGTACAGTCTGATACTTCCTTCTGCTCTCCACTGTATCTGCTTAGTACTTCATTGTATCCTCAAATTTCCTGTGATGCAACATAGAAAGTCCATAAACAATGAAACTTTGTTCCTACTACCTGTCCAGATAGCAGCCAATTAACAACTGCTTGGGTCTTACTGCTGTTAAAAGATCTTAAGACTAATGAGATAAGGTGTCAGCTACTGAAATGAGCGTTACTGGAGAATAGCAACAATTAAACGATTCAAAACCAGAAACCTGCACCTAAAAAGACAAGCACGATACTCAAGCTCAAACTTTAACCTTCACTGCTGAAGGACTAGATTCCAGTCTGTGTCAAAATCAGCGGCTCTGTGCCTTCACCTCTGCTAAGAAGAGCCATTTGTGACAAACAAGTTACTTGAACAGGTACCAAACCTGCCTTTCTAATCACTTGAAGCTTGGAGAGTTCCCAGAGCCATTTCCCTTATATCTAGGCAAGACTTTTGTCTGGAATTGTTTTACCACTCAGAGACTGTTGGTCTGTGCTATCAGCAGGCAGGTGCCCATCCAGTTACATGCAGGATGACAAATGAGTCAGGAAAGAGCACCCTGGTACCCAAAGCAGTTCCAGCAGCACCCGCTGGCTCCTGGCTCTTTCCTGGGACACTGGTACAGTGTATGTTCAATTAACCTCGTGGTTACTGGAAGCATTTGAGCTGCAAGTGCTGCACAGCACAGGAAGTCTGATCAAGGGGTGAGGGTTGTGGCCATTTTTGCCTGCTGAAGAAATTTTAGGGTAAGCCTCAGTGCAGAGCTGGATATAACCTCATTAATTGTAAATATATCTACATTTGTTTCTATATTTACATTAAACACAGAATTCTGTATTTACATTAACTACAGAATTATATCGGACACTCTATACACATGGAGGGAATTTCACTTAGGCAGTGAGCATATACTGTAAAGCTATAAAAAGAATATACATACATTCTTACTATCTCCTAGGACACAATGACTACTTTTTAACTATTTCCAGTTTTCCCTCTGTTCTCACTCCTGGAAGTATTCCTACCCATGCAGTTTAAAGAGATGATACAGAAAGTTCTCTGAAGTGTAAGCATGATATCTCTTGTACTCTCTTATATTGTCTTAATATTATATTCTTATGTTAAAATTCTCTTATATTCTCCTTAAATATTTACAGGTATAAAAATAGAAAAAATATTTTAAGTTTTTCCATCAAATGTAATAGAACATGGAGTCTTCTAAAAATCTACGTAATCCACAGATTTATAACCAAGTGCAAGTCAAGAAACTGAACTTTTATCAACTGTATCAGACAGACTAAATTCCCCTTTTACTGGGCATTTGGGTATTCCTTTGGCCTGTTTTGCACAACAGAAGTCTTCCATTTTACTTTTATGTTATATATGCATTATTTGGTTTGCCCATAATTACACGTGAGATGAAAATTGATTTGTTTAACATCACAAGGTTATATCTTAATTAAGCCCTCCTGGAAAGCCTACATTTCCTCTGTTCTGCAACGTGACCTGTTAATGGAGTGACGACAAACCAAGTAAGAACTTCAGGCTCTGAGTCAGTTAGCAACTAGTGGAATATAGTAAAGAACAGCTTGTTAAACCATCCTTCAACTCTAAGTGGGAATGTTTGCCTTCAGCCAGTGCTGCCAGTGACTTACTCTTTGATCTCAGCCAAGACGCACCAGGTTTACTGATCAGTAGTTATGCCAGTGAAGTTCTAGGAAGATACCTCTTCACAGCCTTTCATCTATTAGCTACTGTCTCTGAGCTGAGATGTGATTATTGGCCTTGTGAAAGGCCCTTGAGAGCTTCAATCTTGTGTTACACAGATTAATAGCAGCAAACTGCAGTAAAGTTTAACTTCACACTGGAATGAAGCAGGAGCACTCACCCACTCACTGACAGAGTTTAGTTGTTGAACTCATGCAATCAAACACAATATCAAGCAACATCTGGCTGAAGCATGATTAATGCTGACCAAAGTTTTGAAAAAGAATTATGTTGGATTTCATGAGCAAGCAGGCAGCTGAACTCACACACCAGTACTGAGGCAACTAGTGCCCATGTTGGATGGCCAGAGTACACTGTGTTTCTGTGGGTGACATTTTTCAGTGGTAGGTCTTTGCTTAGTACAGCCTAAGTGTACTCTCTAGCTTGAATGTGTATAACAAAGCTCAGAGAATCAGCTGAGCAAGGAGAAAATATGTGCAAATATGCAGCCAGATAATTGGAACATGGAGTTCTCTATTTTGGCTCAAAGAAGTGTTGATGGCACAGTAACAACAGCAGCTCCCTCCCCTAGCTGTGGTTCTTCCTGTAAGACTGACTAAAATGTCTTCCATGGCAGTTCATTTTTTTGCCTCAGCAAAAGAAATCCCACTGGTCTGTTCAGAACGCAGAAGAGGGAATTCTTTAGGGAATAGGGCATGACCACAGCGGCACCCATGAGGTGAGAGTCTGACAGCTGATCTGCCTTTAAGCTCTACTGAGGCCCATAAAAGGGAACCTTTCAGCTGCCCCACCATTTTCTCTCATTGTGTCAGTTCCAGCTCTGTGCCACTAGCCTTGCATTTTGTCCACAAGGCTGGCAATGGCTGGGAATGGTGAGAAGAAAGCCAAAGCAACACTTCCCTCATCCTCCACTCCCCTCCTCAGTGTCCTCCACATGAGCCCTGTCACTCATGGCAAATTATTTATTTAATTACCTGTCTCTGAGCCACCCTCCTTTATTCAAATTAAGTTACCTTGTCCACAGATATTTTAATGGCAGTTGCCAGAGCCCTGCTAGGTCTGGTATTTCAACACCTGCCTATCTCTAGCTAATAATGCTTGCTGGCAAGTTTAAATTTCATTAGAGATACCACTGTAGAACATGCTAAATGAACACTACCAAAAAGTAGCACAAGAGTGCAAGAAGTCATTAAATTATTACTCCCAAAGTCTCACGATGATTATTGTTAATAGGGCAATCAAATCTTGCTGCATTGTTCCCTAACTACATGCCTGCTTAGTGGGTGGCATACATTTTCATTAAATAAAGACTTATGGTTAGGAGAAGAATGTAATCAACATTAATGACCTGAAGAGTAATTGAAAATACAGTCTCAGTCACCACCCCACCCAGCTATTAAAAAGGACAATCATTAAAGAAATTCTAAACTAATTCCATTTTGTCTCTCTGCATGTTTGTAGACTATCATTCACATTCTCCCCACACCGTTATCTCTCTTTTTCCGGTCAAATTAATTTAATGTAATTAGAATAAAATACATTGTATGTGAAAATAAAATTTTGGCATTGACTACTTCTGATAACAAGTACTGCAAGGAAAAGCATTATACATTCAGCATACATTCATTATGCATTACCATTTGTGCTAAGTAAATCACTTTGGGTGAAACCGACTTAGCCTCAGTGTACAATAATTACTTTCCCCCCAATCACACGAGTGTTTAACAATCCCTTAAAAGAGGCCAAAAATGGGTTGTAGTTTATGTTTAAACAACAACAAAAAAAAATCTGAGTGAAACAATCACAATGGTTTGGGTTTTTTTTTCCTTAAGCTCACAATATAGAACATTCTTTTCTGGGATTACATACGTTTCTATTTTTTTCCTTCCTTACCTTACAAGGACTCTGTATAAATAAGCTGGTTTTGTACAATCATAAGGAAAAAAAAAATCCCACAAGGCAGACCAAAACAAAAGTCAAACACAATGTGGAGGTCATTTTCATTTCACCATGAGACAACTTCATATACTCCTTCAGTTTAGACTATCAGCATTCTGAAAGATCAACAGTTCCAAAATACTTCAAGACTGGGGACTGACACAGAAAGGATTTAAAGCACCTGAGCATTTCCCCACACAATGACATCTGAGAAATAATGTCAATCCACTAATAACTACTACTTCAGTATAATTTATTTTTTTTTTCTCAGTATGGGAAAACATTATTTTTCCTGTAAGAGCTTGAACAGTTGCCTTCCTCCCCTGACTCTTATCTGTAAGCAGGCAGATGTTCCTGAATTAATATATGTGAGTCATTGACCATTTATCCTTTAGGACGAAATTAAATACATTTTGTAGCGTTAAGAAAAATTATTAAGTGGAATGTATAATACAGTTTAATAATTTTTGTGAAACTGGAGGAGAAAAATAATTATTTTCATAAGCAAGCATTTTTCACACTGAGTTTGTTTTAATGTAGATGACATTATAATCTACTCTTCAAACCCATTTTCTTTCACTTAAATCTAGCAGAACTTCAAGGAAGTATTGATAAGAACGAAACAGTACAGAATACAAGCAGACCTCACTGGATTTAAGACATAAACATACTGATCTAGCCAATAACCTTAATTCTGACCCAGAACTACTTGAACTCAAAACACCTCAAACAAAGGATATACTCTCCTATATACAAAGGATATACAACATTAAATCAATGTTGGTTTCTTTTTAATTTATTTTTTTTTCAGTGTTTGAGGATTAAGAATTAAAGTGAAATAGTAGTTGAGGATAAATAGCTGTGGAAGAAAGGAGATTAGGAAAGCACTATCATTTGCTCCACTTTTGGAAACGTGCTGCTTTTTTTTTCCTTATTTCTCTTTTTACCCTTTAACCTATTTCCCTTTTAAGATGATTTTACCTGTATAATAATTTAGGTATTCATTTAGATCTGTGACTAGTGAGCAGAGATTTTTCCATAATAGGGTATTCAGGCAGCAGCACTTAACACCTGGTTTTGGGGGCATTGAAATTATTATGCACAAGGAAGAACTGCAGAATGAAAAATACTGTTTTACTTTTCCAAAAGTTTATACCAGAAGATAAAAGAAGCAAAATTATATACTTTTAGTATTGGTTACACAAGTAAGTTAAAAAAAAAACCAGTCAAAATGTAATAAAAATACACCAGTTTGAAATGGTATTTGTGCATGGAAAATGTGAACATTGCTGTTACTTATACTTACCCTATATCGAGTACATTGGTATATTATTCTATTGATTTTTTTAGAACAGCAAATTACTGTCAAAACCAATGAAAGATACTGATGGAACAATACAGCCTACAATCAAGATTATTTCGAAACCTGTGTTTACTCTTTTCATCCGACCTTTTTAATGTTAAACTTTTCACAGACTGTTTTATAGACATTGCATGCTATACAAAGATTCCTCTTGCTGTGTGACTGCACTCGAGAATCCCAATGCTGTGAAACAATCCCATGTCATTCAGAAATCTGGCAGTGCACCCAGCCCCTCATCACCCTTTCTCCATAACTGTATTTATTTTCTGCTGTACTTTGTGATTTATAGGACTAAATGATTGCTAAATATTTTTAGAATCCAGGTAATTCCAAACATTAAAGTCATTGTTTGTGTTCCTATACAGGCATATGCTGTCCACAGTGAAAGGGAAACGTAGTAGGATAAATGAAGAATATATTACTATCTCATCTTTGTGACATATTTTAATGTTGTCAATGCAATTTACTTCCCAGCATTTGGCATCACTAGGAACTGGTTAGTGTATGTGTGTATCTAAAGGAAGGTAACACAAATCACATTGAAACAAGAGGAGATATGAATTTATGACATCTCAGCTACTTCACAGGAATCATCTTTATGCAGACTCATATACATACAACAGCATCATGGCTTAACACCTCCACCCTCCACCTTAGTGAGATGGGAGAGAGAAGAACCATCAGGGTAGAAATGCAAAAAAACCTGTGAGTTGAGATAAATACAGTTTAACAATTAAAAAAAAAAAAAAAAGAAAAAAAAAAGACAAAATGTCAAAGAGAACAAAAAGACTACAACCAAGAAAAAGAGATGATTGAAAAAAAAATAAATTTTCTACCACCAACCACTGGCTGTGGTGATGCCCAGCCAGTCCTCGAGCAATGGCAGCCCTGGCCAACCAGTCACCTGGTATGGAACATCCCTGTGGTCAGTTCAGGTCAGCTGTCCCAGCTGTGTCCTCTGCCAACTTTTTGTGCCACTCCATTGCCCACTCACTGGCAAGGCAGGGTAGGGAGCAAGAAAGGCCTTGGCATTGTGCAAGTTCTGTTCAGCAACAGTTAAAACATCCCTGTGTTATCAACACTGCTTCCAGCACAAGTCCGAAATATAGCCCCATGCCAGCCACTGTAAAGTAAATTAAGTCTGTTCTGGTCAAAATCAGTATAAACAGCAAAAGTTGTGATAATGGAACTGATCAGTCAAAGAATTACCACCAGCTAGCTCATGCTGGGTAACTCAGACACTCACCTGTATTGTGATAACAAGCCTGTGTAGTTGTAGCTTTGAAATATCTCCCTACTCCACACACGGCGAAACACGACAGAAAGGTCCCCTTGGCTCCTGGAAAGGGACATATCAAGCCTTGAGTAAAATTAGCACATTTGCTCTAGAAATCACTGAAGCCCAATAAACATTGAATCCAACAAAGACACTTTAATAGCAAGCTTTGAAGTGTGAGTGCACTTTATAGGCCTGTTTTATTTGATTATACACTTGCTTTTATGGTTCAGATCAAGCACATACAGCAGGTTTAATATTTGCCATGCTGTCTCTGGGGAATCTATCACACATGCACATAACAACAGTTTTTTACTCTTCAATAATTACCAGCAGAACTAGCAATTGCCAGAGATAGTTCAAATATATAATTCAAAACTTTGTTGTTTTTTTTTTCTCACAAAAAAGTAAAGTATTTCTGAACATTTACAGCTTTTCAAGAGTACACAGTGGAACTACGACAAGAATATGTATGCATATATATATATATATATGTACACACACCTATACCTCCTTATTTTTCTCTAAACCATCCTGAATTCTCACACCTTTCATTTTCCTCATCCTAACTTCTGAGTGGTCAGCTCTTCCACAAGGTAGATCCTTGCACCTCACTCTAATTAAAAATGTTCTATTTTAATAGCTCCCATTCAAACTGTAGAGTTTAAAAACACTGCTTTCATTATTAAATGTATCATATTTGGAAAATGAAAAGTGGCATATCATTTCCCATTGTGCTTGTCAGGGAATGATGAACTTGAAGAGATACTAGCAGGAAACTAATGAAAGTTTAAATTAACACTAGTCTGCTGTTGCTACTAATATGATTTGACTTGGTGTACCAAAGGCTCTTACACATATCCATAATATACAATATGTAGAAACGTGTATATATATTTAATATATTTTATATATACATTTATTGGATAGCCATGGGCACTTGGACTGCGCTGAACTATCTTCTCTTCATAGATATTATGCATTGAATAAAGATAATAGGATGAAAAGCCTTTGACAGAATTTTCTTCCCAAATATCTAATTGGATTTCAGACATAATAGTCATAATTATGTACTTATATTGAAAGAAGAAATGCATCATCCTTAACTGCCACATTTTCTATTTTACTATAGGCTCTGTGCATGTTCCTCACAAATATTCATTTCTTTCCCTTCTCACTTACTTTAATAGTTGAACTTATTATTTCTTTTTCAATTCTCTTGCATGTGTCAATTTCTGGGACCAGTCAAGAGTGCTGACAGTATGTAAATCAGATCCAGGAGAATATAAGAAGAGATTTGTCATTTCTCTGAGAGATTTAAAAGAGATAAGGAAGAGAGTGAAAAGATCCTTCAGGGTATCTGCAGTACTAAGATAACTTTTATTATGGTTAAAACAGATTAGCCTCTTAATACGAGGTGTGTTTTATTGTTCACACACCTGCTCTGACAGATTGTCTTCCTAGGCAAAACAGGAAATAAGGTAAGACCTAGGTATTTTCAGTGAAATTCCACTTTAATTATTTCTTAATTAAGAGAACATTGTTCAATTAAACAAAATTACACTGTGAGAAAATGGGATCAACTAGGTAAAGAGATCAAAACACAGCACTGAAAGGGATTTTAGAAGGATATGCCAATAGATATGGTGTGTTGAAAGAGGTTTAAAGAGGACAAGACAGAAGACAAGCTACATCAGGTGGAAAAGTAGTCATTTTGGTTTACTTCTGTTCTGATATTAATTACAAATGGCAGGTCAGCTGTCAGCTAAGTAATGTACTTTCTTTGCGATTTGGAGCACACTATTCTTTATCCATGGTATCTCTTAGTCAATTTTTTTTTTTTTAATTAATTAATAGAAGACCTGTAGCAGTGTCTATAATTCCAGCTGATCCAAATCAGTTTGTATAGAATTACAGAACCTTTACCTGGTTTTCAAGTTTTAATTTCTCCTTAAAACTCCAGGTAAATGTATCAAAATAGCACAAGGGTTTTTTGCTGTTGTTGTTGCTGTTGATTTTAGTTTATTGAATGCAGAAATATTTGAATTTTGCAAGGGACCTTGCGATTTTAGAGTAATTTTCATACAGTGAGAAATTACACTGAGTTCATTAGAAATTTATAGTGAAAAGCAAACCTATACAAAGTAAGTTTTAAATTATTTGTCCTCTCAGATATGGAAACTATTGGTCATTTTAGGAAATGGTGAAGTCACTGGGGAAATTGGACAAGTGTCAATGATTTCAATGAGACTTGGTATTGGCTCAGTCCATCTCACGCAGATTTATTGAACAAAACTATTATTACACAGGTACTTGAGATCTAGACCATACCTATTTAATTCTTTTTCTACCTCAGATTAGCTCTATTCTTGTCCTGTTGAGTGAATGACTGTAGGAGGTCAGAGGGAATTATGAACATTCCCGAAGCACATCTTCTAGTTTATTTTCACCCAACAGAAACCCAGTCCATCTGCTTGTTGTGGTTTAACCCCAGCCAGCAACTAAGACCACAGCATGGGAAATTACTTTGAGAGATTCACTGCTAAAGCACGTTTCTGATCTGAATTAAAATGCCAGTGAAGACACATTCTGTGCATTTCTGTTGGTATTTAAGAAAGTATGTTAACTACGCCTGTTGATCCTACTCACAAAATGTAAAGGCTTACATGCCAGGCTCTATACATTAGCAAATAAAGAGAATGGATATTCACACAAAATCCATTACAAGAAACCTCTAAAAGTTTCAGGAGGAAAGTCAGCTGAGAAGAGAGCACACATACTACTGAGATTCTTGAAATAATCACAGTTTAGTGATGAAGTTAAATAAGAGGCTTGAGCCTTTGAGGGGTGCAGGAGAAGTCAGCTGCTAATTGTGGAACAGGAAAACCATTTGGCAGTTGCCCTTGAAAACGTACTTCAGTTTATTTTAATATACAGGGGCTGGTTCATTGCTAGTCACCCCCTGTGGACAGAACCATGGGATTCAATTCATGAGACTGCTCACAAATAGAGCCCTGCAGTGTTCCTGCAGCTACAGTCACCATACTGTGAAATCCAATGTAGGGACTGCAACTGTTCAGATGAAAAATGCAAAGACACTGGCCCAGAAAGATAATAAATTTGCCAGTGTATTTTTGCACCTAATTGATGGACACATATTGTTGAGCATGCAGGAAAGAGTCAGAGGGGGAATTACCGCACTATAGTGAATAAACAGAATAATTATGAAATTATTTCTACAGCTCCATCAGCAAAGCTTTGGTGCATGCAGAGTACCTTGCAGTACAAAGTATTTCAAAATCCGACTCTAATTGTGTGTTCTGTGCACTGTCCAGCCCAACAGCATTCTGCTCGTGGTAGAAAGCGATAGAGATAGAATTAAAGCCACAAAAGATTTCTCCCCCATCCTTCAAAGTGCATTGCAAGCATCAAGCAAACTTTTTAAAAATTGTTTTAGACAGGGCTTTTCAAACCTGCCATGCTTGGAAAACAAATTGAAAGGATGTTTTCTCCTATAGCTACAAGATCATCTCATAGCAGTAGAGGGGTCTAATAGGTAAATTTCAGCAATGACCCCTTGGAAACACTCTGATGGGTGTGCAACTCAGCTCACCAAATCAGGCAAATATTAAAGAATTGAAAATAAAGCACTCGAGGGTCCTCCAAATGCTGCTGGTGTTACCTTGACAATATAAGTTAAAAGCATTCCTGTGCCAAATAGTCCAAGGAAAGAGTTCTAGTTCCTTATTATGTTGCCCAAACTGATACCTGTTAAACACATAGTTCTGTCTAAAGTATAGGAAAAATTTATTCTATATCCTATCCTATATTGTCCCTTATTTCTTCATATTCAGCAACAACAAAACAGAAACAAATCCCTCACATGTTTCTGTTCTAGTTCTCCACTGTCTGCAGATTTTTCAATTGCTTGCCCATGCTTACCATCTCTAAATCCAGGGCTTGGGGGATTAAATGCTACATGCGAAAATTACGTCTCAGATCACCTCTTCAGGCTCTAACTTTTCCTAAGCCTTTGTAGAAACCTTAGATTGAGGTTTTAGGAAATGTTTTTAAAGAGAAGTGGATACCACAGAGTAGTAGGTGGTGGGTGCACATTGCAATTTGTACAAGGTCCTGAGCAAGTGACATGAAATTCATGGGGTTTATACATCTATACATTTTGCTAAATCGGTTTGCATACTAAAGAAATACCCCTAGATCTCAGTGCTGGTGTCTGAGTGCACATACTGAGTGCAGCTACCCAGAGACTCCACAGACAGCCTTGGGGTAAGTGTGTGTAAGGAAGTGCAAAAGAGTGCACAACAGAGGAAGGAAAAAAGTGTGAAAAACAGCCCTGCAAGGACCATGGTGAGAAAAAGAGGAGGGAAAGGATACGCTCCAGGTGTGGAGGACAGATCCCCTGCAGTCCCTGGAAAGACCAGGACGGAGGAGACACACATCCCAAAAGCAATCACGAGGAACTCATGTTGGATGAGAGGAAAATATGTGAGGGGGAAGAAGTACAGAGAAACCACTATGTACTGACCATAGCCTCCCATCTCCATGGCACTCTCATCCTACTTTCTTCCCTGTCCCACAAAGGAGATAAAGCAAACAAGCACTTGGATGGGCAATTGTCTCCTTGTCAAGGTTAACCCACCACAGTGAGCAACCAAGAAATAAAAAAAAACAAAACAAAACCAATTCTGTTGGCCTATGTAGCATAAACAAAGAAACCTAAAAGAGCTTTAGATAGATTTCTATTTTATCATGTCATCCTCAGGAAGCAGGGGAGTACAGCTTTGAACTACCAGACATTTAGGTTGGAGTTTGCTAGTCTAAGTTTAAAATTATGAGCCAAGACCACTTTGGAGCAACAAAAATCTTAAAACTTAAAATAGGGCTATCCAAAGTTTTGGTCTGGATACTGATAAATACACTGATACCCTGAACAGATGTAATGTGGGAGGAACAGCCTCTTATCAAATGGTCCTTTCAGTCAATCTTGCTAGAAGTTACTTTTCTGAGTGATCATAGAGAAGACAGAAGTTCTCCTTTCCACTTTTGTAAGGCTTATGACATGGTTATTATCACATGAAAACAGTAACTAGGCAGGTCTCTTCAGTCAGATGTGTAGCCATGCAACAAGTACTGCATCACACAAAGAACAACTAAGAAACCATGTCCGAAGAAAAGGTTTCATGCACATTGCAAAACAAATAAAACCCCCTCACTTCCTACAAATGTACGCTTAAAATTCACTCAAAAATCAGTGGTCAATAGGTGACAGAACACACTACCATTGGATTATACCATATTACCAGCGTGCTATAGCGTCGAAAAATTCAAGCTAATTAATATGGCATTAAAAAAAAAATCATGTTTTTTATTTCCCCTTTTTTCTTCTTCTTAAAAGATAATATTCACACATGGAAGACATATATTAACTTTAAATATAGTCAAACCATTTATGGCAGTGATAACTTTAAAAAAGCCACTAGGGACTATTTTTTTTTTTTCCTGTGAGAAGAATCTGTACAGTGAACTGGAAAATCTGTGAACTTTTAACACAAGTTTTTGCCATTTGGTTTGAGAAATTTTTGACTATTTATGGCACCATGTGACTTTACATAAGAGAGCAGAACACAACCACTTCAGCTTTTCCCACTACTGTTACCAAAGTACCAGTATAAAGAATTTTGTCTCTTTATGCTTCCATCAATTAGGGAAAACAACATGTCTAAACATTTTGTAAGGAATAGGACATCATTATTCATGTGGACATATATTTTGCAGAACCTGGTAAAAAAAATAAACCCATGGAAATACCATTTCTCTTCCTTGTTTCTCTGCCAGAAGCAGTGCTTCTTGATATGCCTGGGAATGTTTACAAAACCAGAGCATCATATTCTAAAGGTTTGTAATAAATCAATGAACCTTAATGATTTCCAACCTGAACAAGTAATTATTTAGGCATAGGTGATTTATTCAGCAGATTTTAAAGGATGTTCTGGTGGGTAGGGAACAGATTATGTTTGTGAGTACAGGTAAATGATGGCAGGTTGTCATAAGCTCTTCTGTTATTGCAGACAAGTAATTTAAGATTGTATTCTTAGAAGTGTTTAGGCACCCAAACATGCAGTTAAGCACATAGGTGAATTGTCTACATTTACTAAAGCAAGTACTAAAGCAAGTCCCATGGATTTTAACAGATGATGCAGAAAACGCTACTGAGAACAACTTTTGTGAATAAAAGCTTAAACATCTTTGAAAATACAGCTCCTTGAACTAAGAACATGTCAAAACAGTAATCACTAATGTTATTCACAGAATGGTTTGGGTTGGATGGGACCTTAATCTTCACCTAGTTCCAGGCCCCCTTTCACTAGACCAGGTTGCTATAAATCCCATCCAGCCTGGCCTTGAACGCTTCCAAGGATGGGGCAGCCACAGCTTCTCTGGGCAACCTGTGCCAGTGTCTCACAATCCCCACAGTAAAGAATTTCTTCCTAATATATAATCTAAACCTACCTGCTTTCAGTTTAAAGCCGTTACACCTTGTTCTAGCACCACATGCCCTTGGCAAAAGTCCCTCTCCAGCACTTTTGTAGACCATCATTTAGGTACTGAAAGGCTTCCATAGTCTTCCTGGAGCCTTTTCCAGGCTGAACAACTCCAACTCTGTTCACTCCCACAGCAGCCACTGCCTTCTTTTATTGCCTTTGGAGGGAGGGAGACGGGAGGGAAAGTAAAGAATAATTCTTTTTCCTTTAGTTAAATAATAACTTTGCTGCTTTTCTCAGCACCACTTAAGAGTCCTCTGGCCCTGCTACTGCCAAATTCCACATCGGACAGAGCCATGAGAAGCAGTTGGTGCATAGTCAATATGTTTCTCTGTCCTCTGAGTCTTTTCTTACACTAATGGAAATTTGTCTGCTCACTGAAGAAAACTTTTGAGGGTTTCATTTTTTAAGAGGGAAAAATTAAGAACTAGGATCTGATTACTGAACTGTAACTGCCTTTTTTTTTTTTTTTGACTGACAAACAGTTAAATTATGATTTTAGAAGTTTGTCTCTGCTGCAGCATTATAACTTTGAACATTTTATGGCTTTTCTTTTAGTCTAGTAGGATAAAAATGTGAACCTCTTCATGTATTAAATGCTGTCTTCTAGAGTGCATTATTGCTTAATATATCCTCATATTTCATAAATTAAAGCAAAAAAAGTTAAAGTTAACTTCTTTTTCCTGAAACAAAGCTATCAGTGGGCTTGATTAATATACAGATGTTGTATGCTGCTGGGATTATGCTTTCATTTTAACAGAGTAATATGTTCTGCTTATGCTCTTGCAGCCATGTAGATTTATACATTTTGCATTTTAAGATAATATATGGAACTTAATATTGTTATGCAAAATGTGTGTTTAAAGTAAAGCATAGCTCTTTTATTCCAGACTGTGAAAGTTAAAATGTACTGAATTTGCATAACATTTAGCAAAGTTAAATTTAAGAGTATCTCTGCATAGAATTGGTATATGTGGAAAAAGCACATTCATCTCTAAGTCCCATTTTACGTATAAGGAGCTAAAATTCTCCAAGTTATTCAGCACAGGTCTGTGTGGTTGGCTGTCCTTGGTTGTGCAGACTTCTGGAACAGAAATCTCCATGTAATTTGGCATGAAATGCCTACGAAACCACGTGCTGCCTAAAGAATTAAAAACGGGTTAGTGTCTCACATGCTCAGTGTTTTACTTTACATGCCTGCAAACAGATACTCTCTTTTCTGGGCTGACTACAGAGCCCCCAGCACACCATGGGCACTGAAGAATCAGGCCTATTCATTATACAGTAAATCTGCACTCAGACGTGCCAAGGGCTATGGAGGAGTAAGGAGCAAGCTCCAAAACATAAATATCTATAAATTCACTATTACCTCCTCCTTTTGTGCTCATCCTTACTTACCCAACTCTGCATAGTTCTGGTCCTCATTAAGTAGGCACAATTTTCATATACTGAAAATTGCCTTGCTTATTTTGTCAGCAGTGCCATCCAAGCTGATGTCTGTTCATCTGCTTCTACTATATCTTTTCCATTGCTTCTGTAATTATCACCCATGAAAGAACAGGCCAGATATAGCTATCAGTGAGATTATCAATAAGACTCTTGCAGAGCCTGTGCAAGAGGAGTGAGAAGGGAAAAGACTGATAGCTACTAACTTGTTTTTATCCTGGAGATGGCCAGAATTTATCCCTAAATATCTTTCTTTATGAAAAAAAAAAAAATCATTTTGGACTTAATTTTTAGAAACCTGTGTCAAACATGCATACCCTGATACTAAAAGAAGTAAAAAAAAAAAAACAAAAAGAAAATTGAAATTGTTATTATTTTTTTAAAAGACAAATTAGAATTATTACCAGAATGAAGCCTCCCCATAAAATGAGGAAATATAATGTTACAAAATCCAAAGTGAGATTCCACAAGACCTGTGAGTTTTCTTCAAAGCTAAAAACATACAATAATTTTAGAAGCACATCTGAACAGGGACTGCTCACCAGAGGGCTGCATGAGCAGAACAGTTAACCTAACAGAACATTAAAATGTGCTTGACATTGTTATAGACCTGGTGAAACCCTGAAACAACACAGCATCTGCTTCAGAAGCCCATTCTTGGGCTTAAACAATGAAAAGTGGATAATAAACAGCTTTTTGAGCACCTGAGTCCCCTATTCCTACAGGCCTTTATCTGCTAGCTGTTTGACTGCTTACCTGAACTATCCTAAGGCTTTCTATGACCTTTACAAACATATACTTCTCTCAGGCAGCATTTTAGCAGCAATTTGCAGACCACCTTTTTTGACCAAAAAAAAAAAAATAACCAAACCACCAAACAAAAATAAAATAAAAAAAAAATTAAAATCAAACATTAATATTTAAAATTCACTTTTTTTTCCTTAATTGTAGTCTTATTTTTGATAAAGCTTCTATTCAGCACAGTAATTAACCTCTCAAGGGCATTGAAACAAACTAAAAAACCTAATTTCCTAACTGGTCAGGCTTTATCAAACTGAAAATAACATGTGGATCCTATGCAAATACCACACCATAGGAAAAACTATGGTTTATTTTGCTGAAAAATAGCTTCCTTACTTTTGGTTGGAACACATATATTTATTTCTCCACCTATTCTGCAATGAGTTCTTCAGGAAATCCTACTACCAACCTGTTCTGGTGACAGGTTTTACAGTTTTTATATTCAAGGAAGAAAGACTATTACATCTCTATTAGTGTAATCCCAGGGGAGGAAGGGACTAACAGCAGCAAAAGTGCCCAGTACACAGTCTGGTGCATAAATATGTACGTTCCTACAGTGCTATTTCAGCCTGATGAGTCAGGTTTTGTCGGTGCCCATCAGGACTGAAAAAATGTGTGAATTACGGTTTTGGTATCCCCATAGCAAAGCCAATGTGAACTTTTATGACCATCTAGAAATTTAACTTTTATATAATCTTCTTGATCTATACCAGACAAATTGCAATCCTGTAATGAAAAACACAAAGGTAGGAGCAAAGAAGAGACTAATTCTCACTTCCCATCTACTTCCTGTGTTTAGGGTTTGGGTTTCTCATTTTCTGGAATAATTAAAAAAAAAGCACCTTTGTTAAGCAGTTTGAAAACTCACCACAACACATCCAGATAACGCTAGGAAACTGTGAGAACACATGAAAAGTCATGTACCAAAATAAATTAAAAAGTAATTGATAGGCTATCTTGCCTGAATATATACATTCTTATTCAGGCATTCAGGCCTTTGAGACAATACCTTAATTGCAGTCTTTGTTGTTTGTGACCGATCCTACTACCTCCTTTATAAATTTTTTAGTCATTAATCATAGTTGAGTCTAGACAGAAGCCTTTCTTGATAGTCCCTGCCACATTGGGTCAAAAACCAAGCATTAATAATGGTCATCATTTGTTTCTTCAGAAACCACTTAGAAGTGCTAATAGTATATTTAAAAAACCAGAACAGCTAAAACACTCTAAAGTCACAACCTTGTACTCAGAATTTTACATAGCTCCAGTTATCAGTTACATATCAGACTCCTGTTTTATCTCTATTTCAGGATTACAGGTTTTTTTGAATGGCATAAATCAGTAAATTATACTGGATCCTATTACTTGAAATCAAGGGAGTGTTTTTCAGACCTGCTGAGAAGCTGAGCCACAAGAAGTTTCTCAGTGTTACACTGAGTTCATAAAAACTTATTAAAAATTATTCTGTCTGTAACTTGTCTCAGTAGAGTCAAAGATTTTCAACCAAAAAAATATTTTTGAAGAAATGCCAGAATCCAATGAGAAGTTTTGGGCTCTTCTTGGAAGATGTAAAAAATCCCTAAACTCTTAGGTTTTCTGGACTTTTCCGGTGTGACTATTTCCCTTAAAGATATAAAAACTATAACCAAAACAACAAATGACAATAACCCCATACAGACATCTTTTGTTACAGACATCACCATTACAATTTCCATAGATAAGTTTTGATAAAATAACTTTTATGTTGATGTAAGACCTTCGTAATTATTTGACCTCTCTGAAATAGACTGATACTGATGGCTGGCTAAATCTACTGTCCCACCCTCACAATAAGAGTCAATGACAACCATCATGTCCTACTTTTCATTGTCACTCACAGAGCTGCTTATTTCCATCTGCTAAATTCCACTTGCTTGAGGGATAAATGCTTCCAAAAGAATTCATGGTTACTGATGGAGCACCCATTTACACCACTTCCCCTACAATTCCTCTACAATTTAATTCCTAGTAGCAGCCAGTGTGGGATAAAAAGAGTCACAAGTTCTAGAGGGGGTTCAGCTGCTCGAGTGACCCAAGAGTGGGAGAGGATCCCACTACTATAGGGAAGATGGTTCAGGCTCCCAGTCAGAGTAGGGAACAACTGTCATTACATCTCAGGAGCAGGAGGACACTCCTGCCTGCTTACCCTGAAAACAAACAAATCCACCCAAACCGCAACGTTAAGACCTTAAAAAATTAATTTCAGAAAATGATACAAAATAATCTGGGCAGGTTTTGTCTTGCCTGAACTGTTTCACCTTATCCTAATGAAAAGGTGGGACACTACTGTGAGTTTAATTATAAGGAAAACCTAAAAAATATATTTCTTCTTAGACATCAAATTTTTCACACCCGGCTACTATTTTCCAATAAAATACCTACAGGATCTTTTATGTAGTTCAGGATGCATATTCATGGTTGTAAAAACACTCAACAATATATGAGCTCATAAGTACTCAGTGTTTAGTAAGTCAAAGTCTGCCTTTGTAAAGGCCTAAAATATAAACTTACATTCCCTAACTTATTTTTTTCAATTTACAGTGCCATTAGTTATGCAATCTGGCATGTCTTCACTTAGTATTTAATGGTTTAGCACCTGCCTGTGTTTGGGTTTTTTAAGCTAACATTAGCAAGTGACTTAAGAGAATAAACTCCAAGGGAACAGTCATGGTCTAGTAGCACAACATAGAAGTAAAAACAGACTTTTTTTTTTTTTCCTAGGAGAGCAAAATTGAGTCCATTAAGTACAAAACATCATTCTTTAAATTTTTGTGGGCTTTTTTCCCATTTAAATAAAGCATTGCAGGCTTGGCTTTGTACTGGCTTTTAGCCAAAGATTCTATATGAGGGTAATGTTTCTTGCCTCGTATACAGGTGCATCTTCTCAATTGTGACCATACCTCTCCTTTGTGCATGGCTGCCACTATGGAAAAGATTCTTCAGAGATGGCATAATGCAAGTGCAGACTAGTGACTCAGAGAAAAAACAGACCTATATTATCACGAAATTGTAAAGAAAAAATCCTCACGAAGGAGCAGATTGCTTATATAAGGACAGTCTGTATTATTAGCATTGAAAGTACTTTGAAGCCTAGTTAATCTTAGCTAAAACCAAAAATTTCACAGTAGGTAAAATTACCAATGCAATGCATATCATGAAAGCATGAATGACAGATAGAGGATGGATTATTTTCACAGTTTTGCCTATTTTTATCTAAATGAGTGAAGTTTAAAAAAAAAATGGATAGAATGAGGAACAAAAGGGGAAAAAAGGAAGTTATATAATGATAAATAATTGCTTTTAAACCTTGGCACACTGCAAAGGACACTATTTTTTCTCCCAAAGATAAAGCTTTTAAGCCTTTTTGCTACCTAAAGTGCATCATTTCATACAGACTTTGCCACACAGAAAAACAGAGGAAAACAAAGTAAAACTGACTTTCCCCCCCTCCTCTCTAGTTGGATATTTCAATAGAGCAGCTCATACTTAAAAGAAAAACTTGACTTTGACAGAGTTACACTCCTGGACACTGCACTGTAGATCTGAACTCTGTGCAGTGGTATAATGTTAGTCCTGTCTTGATACAGTCTATTGGGGCAAGAGTCAAGAGGGAGACAGCATTAGAAACATTAGCAATTTAAAACAGTGAGCTTTTTAAATATGCTGGTTCTACCCTTCATTTCAGTAAATGCTACTGTTTGGGGATTTTCAGTCACATCCTGTTGTCTTCCATTTTAAAACTGATTAAAGATAGGTGCAGACCCAAGCGTGAATTGTGGCATCCCAAAGGTGACCTCCATTTGTACATAACACAAAGTGCCTTTCCTATGCCCATCAGAGAACAGTCAGGTTTGGAAGGGCCCTGTAAAGGTCATCTCTAGTGCCACCCTCTGCAATGAGCTGCGACATCTTCAACTACATCAGGTTGCTCAGAGCCCTGACCAGCCTGACCTTGAATGTTTCCAGGGTTGGGGCATCCACAGCCTCTCTGGGCAACTCGTGCCAGTGTCTCACCACTCCTGTCATAAAAGATTTCTTCCTTGTAGTTTGAACTGCAATGTTATGGTACCATATGCTAATATGGTAACTTTGTGTTGAAAACAGCATAATGGAAAAATGAACTTGCTAAATTCATGCTTGATTACTGCACGGTTTAGACTGTGATTGGGAGGCATTGCAATTTTAATTCTACTACACTAGAGATGAACATTAATAATATACTTATGTAATTGGATGTGTTCCCTTAATCAGAGCTAGGAAAATGGATAGTTCAGTAAATCAGTTTTGGTTTTAGATCTTTTAGAATTGAACATTTCTACATATTATTACAGAACTATCCTGACTTAGAGGGTACTAAAATATAAAAGAAAATACCAACTACTTAAAATTTCATTCACCAGGAAACAGAGTCTGACACCTCAAGTTCAGATTCAGTAGACTTTGAGCAATTATCCCATGAGCAAAACCATCAGAGCCATAACAACCACTCTATCCATCTCCCTGGGTAAAGGCTAAGGCAGTCACCAAGTCAATTCCTGTATCACTGTCTTCCTGGCTCCTGGGGCAACCGGCATGCCCGGACCAGAGACACGAGCGGGAGATCTCAGTGACCTGACAAATCCCAAGCTACTAGAGGATGACGTGTCGAAAGTCCCGAGGTTACTCTAATTAAGCAATTTGCTTGGATGCTGGAAACATGGATCAGAAAGAGCTAACACAGGAACAAAACTGCTTGTCTCCACTGGTGATATCCAGTACAGCAGTCCAGACATGACAGGAGCCAGAGTTTTTGTGAGAATTAAGCTCTTACCAAATTTTCCTGAGTCATGCAGTTAGGTTTGCTCTATGACTGGGGTTTTTATACCACTGAGTCCTCTTTTCAAATAGAATAAAATTGTATCATGAAGGTCTCGCAGCTGCTTTTTTTGGTCAGCAGAACTTTGTTTTCCTTGGATGACACTATAGCATTTTTTTTTTTAATTATTATTATTAAACCAAGCAGTTATTGAATAGACAGTACCTCCTTAAGCTTAAATAATTTAGGCAAAACCTTAATAACTATTTACAGATATAGTTATGTGTCAAACTGGTTAATTTTCACAATATGTTTTAATACACTTTTAATTTAAATATGTATGAAACTTCTCCTTTATGTCAGCTAGATTTTAACTGACCACTAAAAAGATAATTATTGTTAATTACCCATGGCATACAAATGGGTACTTTTAATAGTCTTCTCTCACATATC
Organism: Anabacerthia variegaticeps; assembly: GCA_035583185.1. NCBI lineage: Eukaryota > Metazoa > Chordata > Aves > Passeriformes > Furnariidae > Anabacerthia > Anabacerthia variegaticeps. The sequence continues at coordinate 7,590,808 of JAWWEW010000001.1, read as the reverse complement.
ACAATAAATGTTTCAAAAACCCAGTTATATTTAATAAGCATAGAGTAGCTCTCTTTAGCCTGCATTTTAACGTGTTCTGCATTTAAATATGCAGAAGATATATATCTCTACTCCCCTTAATGCTGCAAATGAAATAGCGGCAACATGCCAAAAAATATAAGTAATATAACGTTACCTTTGTTCTTCACAATGCCTATGTTGCTTCTCAGTCACTTGATTCTGCCACCCAATGACAATGTTATTGTGCACTGATGCACTTTGCAGCAGCTACACTTCAAATGCATTTTAAAGGTGAACACGCTTCACCTGGGGGCTATAGACTCACCATGGATTCCCTCAGTGGCTATCCAAACAAAGGTTGGAAATGAAGTAATTATCTACCATATGTGGAAATGGACTGAAAAAAACACCATGGTTCACCACCTGTCTGAATTACTATAGCTCACTGTATCTCCACCAACAGTACATCCACCTAGCAGACTTTCATTTATTCCAGTGTTCATTTTAACACATTTAAGATAAGGGTTGGTTACCACATTCACCTCTCTCAGATATAAATGATTGTGGATACTACTCTCCGCCTCTGGAACTGGGTGTTGGTGTAGGCACTGCTGAGCTTGGAAGGGATGCTGCCTTACCCTGAGCTGCAAGTGTTCCTCGTGCCAACTGGTAGGAAATAAAGCAACCCATCTGCTCAGCAACACAGGTGGTGGGGAACACACTGTCTTCCTGCTCAGCTCCCTGCAGGCACCACCCACTGACAGCAGGGCTCAAGTCACGGGCTGTGGATTTGTTATCCCACTCTGATGGGAGCTGAGAGGGACAACTCTATTAAAAGGTGGTATATGTATATAGGCACTAAGGCCATAGTTTTAAGGGAAAAACTTTCAGACATTCATTGTGGATCAGAATTTCTTGCTGTTATTCTATTCTTCCTCCAATTCCTTTCCTAGCAGTGTGTCACAAGTGCAAAAATGAAGCATCCCAGTAAAGCCATTAATATCCAGTTTCTGCTGAACTTCTGCTCAGAGGTTTTTAAAAGGGTGATGATTAGTGGAAGCTGCCTAATGGAGGGCTCAGAAGTCTTACACTGATCTACTAAACATACTGGGTTTCTTCTCTTCAAAATATCAGTTTTGCAGGCAGCTGATTGCTCTCTGTTCATTTGCACCTGTTTATTCCAATGGGAAAAACCCCCAATAATTTACCATAGACACCAAAGTCAGAAAGGAATTAAGTCCACTGGACATAGGGAATTAAAACAATCCACACAATCTTTTTGACTGGCACTGAATGAAATCTGACTTTAAAGAATTTTTGCACTACTGCCCCATAATCTATTTGTAATGACTGCTTTTTGGAGACATTTTTCTTTTTCTTTGCACTGAAGTACAACACCCAAAGGAAAAAAGTGCTAGTTAGACTTTCTTATGGCCAAAGCTATGAAACAACACAAGTGTTACATGAGTTGAATCAAGTTGGTAAAACTAACTTCATGTACATTCATAATATGAAAACTCAAATTATTTTCTTTCCTGTAGGAAATTTTAATCTTAAGAAAAAAAACCATGATGTAGTGTTAAAATATTTATGGAAGAATAACATACTCATCTTCTAAACGTTCTTAAGATACTAAAGCTTTTGCTGTATCGGACTCTTAATAATGTTAAATGCCTGGAATTTCTTAATTATTAACATAAATCTATGGCTGGATTGGGATTTAGTCTTGCTAAGTTAAAACATTGCTATACTTGAAATTTTAATATTTTGAGTTAAGGAAAGAATCCCAGCTGCTTACATATGATAATGTGGTTTGCATAAGTAAAACACAAAAATTATGTTTAATTAGAAAAAAAATCCAGCAGCTTATTTCTCTGTTAAGTTAGAATCTAGAGCAAAGTTTAATTAACTTGTAGACTGTCTGGGTCTTTTTCATGTACAGTTTCTAAAAGGCTTGTTATAAGGCTGCTAAGAATCATATAATAAGACAAACCCTTATCCTGTTCATTTTAACTGTGAAGAAGTTCCTCAAAATACATCCAATTTTTTTTTATTATTATTTTTTTTAATTATTGTAACTAGTTGGCTCCCTTTAGGGGGAACATTTGCTCCTTTTCACCTGAAATGCAAGGGATAATACTGGGTTTTGGGAGCCTCTTTTCCCACTGCCCTGTCTGCAAATGGTGGGAACAGAGCTGTTGCCTCCAATCTCCCCCACCAGTAAAGCCAGTGTGGCTCTAAGATGTTGCCCAAAACTTTCCAGGAGGGGTAACCAGTTATCTCTTTTTCCAAAGGGAAGTGCTTTTTTGCTTTTTCTACTCAGTTTTGTAGAGCTGGAAATATACTTGCCTAGCCAACTAAAACCCACAAAAATTAGGAGAAAAAATAAAACAAAATTTAAATTAAATTATGTTTTAGCTATTGTTTGTATTTAATATCAATAAAGAAAATATTAAGTTGAACACAACTTGCACGGAAATTTCAAACATATCTCATTTAAAAGCTGCATTGCTATTTCCTCTCATATGACCCGTTGAGCAAATTATCCTGCAAAAATTCTGTAAAATTTAATACCCTCACCAGGAAATGCCCCAAATTTAAAACCAATGGATGTCCAAGGCAAGAAAAAGGAAGACACTAGTAAAGTATTTCATATTCAAAACGGCTTAGTGAAAAAGAAGCAACTGGACTTGGCCAAAGCCAATGCATAGAAAATACTTTAGGAAAATGAATACAGCCTAATTCCCAAACCAACTCAAATAATAACTGGTTTTGTGTGATAAAGAGACAGTATTAAAGAAGGAAACACACCCATGCACACAAATCCCACTCTGGGTAGTTCATGTTGTTCCTGTCAGTTTCTGCTCCATGGATGTTCTGTGTAGATGTAGCCCTGAGCCTTCATCTCTTTTCAGCAAAACAAATTCATTACAGTTTAGTATTGCTCAGAGCTGTTCAACCACCTATCGAGTCAATTCCTGCTGTTCCAGCTATGCAAGAACAGATTGTCTTTAATCTGCAGTTTTCACAGGCGGTGACTGGCTGTAAACTGAATGGTTACGATGGCCACTGATGTTTGCACAAAGCTGCTCTTACTCAATACTTATGAAAAGCTGGGCCACCAAACTAGCTAGAGCTGGCAAATTAATCATTATAAAAATTTCATGAAGAACATACAAAAAATTTTACAAGAAATATGTTGAATAATTTATCTGATGAATACCATTTGACTATCCTCAGAGCTTTTCAAGTAATGAATAAAGCTATCTCAAACCTGTTACTGGAAACATTTACAGATGTTGTTGGTATGTTGTAGGGAGTTGCATTTTCAAAGTTAGGTCAGACTTCTAAAGATGCAGTTAGGCTCTAAAACAGCCTTATTTCCAGAAATCCTTGCCAGCATTAGTGCCTACTGAAATTCCAAGTTGTGACTAAAGAAGCAGTGTCTGCAAACTGAACACAGCTTAGCTGGAATTCTTACTTCGTCTGTCCCGTATTAACTTATAGACTCAAACCACACAGTGCAGTTCACGTGTCTTACAAATAACTTTTTAAACAGCATTTTGAACCTGTGCCCAAACTGCCTTACCATCTGGGCTGCTCAGACACAGGCAAGACTCAGTTTCTGGCTTCAGCTGAGCTTTCAGAGGTAGCAAGAGAAAGAGCTGTGGCAGTGCTACCCCAAGCACTCCCTGCCAGTCATCATGTCCCACCTTACAGTGCCTGTGGCTGGGTGTGTTGTGATCCCTCTCACTGCCATGCAGCAATTTCAGGATTCACACAGTTCACCAGAGACCTCAGCCCAGGCTCCTTCTACAATTCCTTAACATCACAGGCTGCCATGAACTTACAGGAGAAGTGGCCAGTGATGTCTCAGAACTGGCAGTGCGAACATTGAGTGTAAATCCTGTTCGAGCTTGCTAGTGGCTCAGGATCCACCAACATAGGCACAGGTATACAAGATACTGCTCCTTTCATGGGTGTTACTTGGTAAGCTTGCATGTCCATACATACAACCCACCTGTAGCAACATCATCTGCTCCCACCGAGCAGCCCCCTCTTTGCCATCGTAACCCAGCAAGGGAAGGAATAAAATAGGAGGCAGCAGCGAGGAGTGTAACAGGGCCCACAGCTCACACTTGAGACTGAAAAGCACAGCTGAAGGAAAATGCCTTCAGCCTTCCCACAGCTCAACCAGATGTGAGAGAGCCCTTTGAGGTGAAGGAACATGTGACAGGACTGCTGAAGCGTGATGGTGACATGCGATGTGTCATGTTTGCCACACAGAGACCCTCGCAGGCTCAGCAGGATCTAATTAGGTCCCAGCTGGAAGCACCTTACCAAACACTCCCACTGCTGGCTGAAAACCGACCTCCCTCTGATCAGGTCTCTGCATCAACAGGTTAGGCTTAGGTCTGACCAGCAAAGTTTGTATCTCCTGCAAATTGCAGTATAATCTTTGTATATATATTTCTCACTCTGAAAAAAGAAGTATTTCACAAGTATACTTGCAAACACTATAAAAGTGATTCTCCACACTTCTGCCACAGGGCAAAATCATTACATGCTCAGGTGCTGAGTGAGGAACTGAGTTGCATGTTCTAACTCTAAAACTTTGACTAACTTTCAGTATATAGTTTCCTTCCTTGATATTCAAATTCTGCTTGATTTGTAGCATACCATAGAGTGACATTAATTTTATCAGTCTGATGATCAGGTGACAAGAGCAAGCAACAACTAACTTGGTTAGAGTGGTAAAAGCTGGGCTAAAATATATGTTTAGTGACCAAAGGTTAAAAATTGTCTCACTTATTAGCTAAATGGATGTGGCTGCACAGCTGGTTGAATAAATATGAAAATAAAATTAAATAAACATTAATTCAATCGCCAGCAAATCTTGCTGGTCAGCTCATCTGTTCCTTACCATGTGTGATTCTGTTATACAGTTAACACACACACAATACTAGGTACTGATAGCAGATGCTGCTAACAGGTAGTGCTGCTAGTTAGCTACTCTGGGCTAAGAATGGCACAGAAACCTGTGGAAGTCAAGAATGCTGCCAAAATGACAAAGCAACAAATCCTATCATGTGAGTATCAGACCACAAACTGATATTCATAATTATATTATTTTTTATGTTTTGGGTTTTGGAGTCGTTTGTTTTGGTTTTTTTTGTTTTCTTTCTAACATGAAATGCAATTGTATACTGCAAGTCTTTGCTAGCATTTGCTGCAATTTCACCATCTAGGTGTCTCAGCAACACTCCACTAGGACTACAAAACAGGCTAAAAATTCCAAATTGCTCAGGTCAAAGCACTGTCCTGGTGCCTGCAGGACTTCTGGCCTGGAAACTGCAGCTTCTGCAGCTTTGCTCCCTCACAAATAAAGTTCCAAAAGTGTGTTGTTGTTTGTTGTTTTTTTTACCCTGCCAAGAGAGAACTAAATGACCTTCAAAAGAGCCAAAACATCTCCAGACTGGAATATCTATGCCTGCCAGCTGTGATGAGCAGCCCTACCTTGTCATGAACTGAGTGCTTTCCTTCAGTGCCTTGCAAAATGTCTTGCGTTCAGTCTTACCCAGTTCAGTAAAAAACGTCCCCAGGAAAAGGGCTGAAGCTTAAATTCACATTCTATTTCATGCCTACTTTGACTTACCTCACAATGTTTAGTATGCAGAGTAAATTACTCTGTAGTCCAAAGCTTTATCGAGGCTAGTATTCCATTCACTAAACAACAAAGAGCCATATTTACACAGTAAAGGTAAATATAGTTGTTGTTGTTGTCAAGTTTATTTTTCTGGGGCATGTGGGGCATGTAGCAAACATTCTCCCCAGAGCTACAGTGACATCAATGGAAATAAAAACATACTAGACTTTTAAACTAAAATAGTAGGTTCTATTGGAAATACAAGGTATCTGTCTGCTTAAAAGCAGTGCATAAGAGGATTCACTAGAAAGAACACAGGTTACTAAGAAAAGAAGTTTATTTATTTCTCAAGCACCTATTGCAAATAATGGACATCAACAACACAGAACGCTTGCAGTGTCTCTTAAAGCCATTAACAAGAAACTGAATATAAAGCTCAGAACTCAGCCTGGCAAGCAAAGGTTAACTTACCTCATTGCATGGCATTAATTAATTGAATCACATGCCATAGAGAAACATTTAAAATAGATGAGATAAAGCGAAGAAAAAGGCCTGCAGCTTTTATTGAAATTATAATCTTCCTGCCTCTATACACATTAGAAATTAGAGGCATATAGGAAGGCAAGCCTGGTATCAGCTAGGTATTCTTCCTGAATACCCTGAAGGACTTGAGAGCTCCTTACCTCATCTCCCTAAAAAAATAATAATTATGTATTTTCTGGAAATTAAATTCATACCTCTCAAGTCTTTCCTTCTTCTCCAAGCAGTGAGGAACCAAAGCAACTGCGTAGTAATAGTCCATTTTCCTGCAGAAACTCAGATGCTAGAATGCAGAAATAACTGCATTCCCTATACCCAACTGGTCCCCTCCCCTCTATTACCCACTCTCACCTTGACACATCCTTTCAAGTGGTGTGAACTGATCTAGAGGTCCTAAACAAAAACTTTTTTTTTTTGCCAGAACAGTCCCTAAAAGAAGTTTGTGACCCCACTGATGCCTGTTTATACAATTTGATGTAAAGCAGGACTACTTTTGTTTTAAGGCTTAATTAAAGATACAAGGTCACATCTTTTTGTAGCGAGTTCGAACAATTATAACTTTTTCTTTCTTTTTTTTCTTTTTTTTTTTTTTAACCAGAATTTACTGTTTTCCTGAACTTTAAATTAAATGCAGAGATGATATTTCAACTCTGCCATGGTGCCAAGGGAGTTTGCTGGACAGCAACAAATTCCCTCAGAATTTAACCAAATGGCTCCTGAGAAGACAGTGGCTGTTCCCGAGGCTTCAATATTTCAGGGCTCTGGGGAAAAACATCAGATGGACTACTTCTCAGTTAGTGACAGAGGGCTCCCAGAGTCCACATTTCCATTTCCTTTCACAGAGAATGAAAATGAAATATTTTTATACCACCAAAAAAAAGAAAAAAAAAAAAGAATGCCAAAAGCAAAATATTGAAATTCTCTGCAAAATTTAATTATATCTTCCCGGTTTCAGTTCTAGTCTCACCTTCTCACTTATTACTATTTACATAGTAAAAAATTATTTTTTTATTAAGAAGAAACAAAATTCTTAATGTACTTCACAGCCTTTTAAGACTTGTTTTTATACTTCTGTCCTCAGAGAACGGTTGTCAGAAAAAGAACAAGGGAATGGAATAATGGAATGCTTTGCAGATTCTTCTGTATGCAAATAAACAGACCAACACCAGCCATTTCTCTATGTGGATTCTGCCATCAGCATTCACCTGCAGATAGACACTCCCCTGGGATTTAGGTAATGCGATGTAGAGCATGGATGACTGGGTTTATAGACAGTAGTCATTTCTCTCTGCAGCTTATCATCATGCAGTGCAGTGTCTTGAAAGGCAGAAACCAAGGTGAGCAGAGAAGCGCCCTACAGATATATGGTGGGGAGTTGTTACACAGTAAATCAGGAAGAGGGAGGTAAACAGAAGATAGATGATTATTGGAAATTACATCCTAGCGAGTGACATCCTATCAATTTCCTGGTCAGGGTCTTAGAGTAGTCAGTAGCCACATATTCTACACCAACTATGTTGTGACTTGAATCTCTTGTGAGCTATTATGAGAAGAAATGGAAGCAGCAAGGTGCAAGCAGGAATTTCAAGCAAGGTTTCCCATCTAACATCTGGACATTCACTGATCCCTAACCACAGCATAGGAGAAAGAGAGGAGTGAGTCTACAGATCTCACATGCCACCAGTATTGTAGCCAAGAGGGATCAGGGGAGAGAGAGAGTCAGGTGATGCTGATTCTGCCCCTTGCTTTCCCTTGACACTCTGTATGACTGCGTAATAACCCTCTTTTTCTACACTTTTCTCTCAGTAACATGTGGATATTAACATTTTTACTTCTTTTTAAAAAGCTTTTTTGAAATCTGCAAGCAGAACTGCCTAGTGTGAAGTAATATTAATTATTTCTAGCAGGGTGCTGCCTGGAACTTCAGATAAGTCCTGTCACACTGTCTTAGGAGGAAATATAGAGTAAAAACAGTACATTTCCCAAAGCTCTTATTAAACAAAATCCCTATGCAAATGAGGCAAGATTGCTATGAAGAAACTGGGATATTGTAGCTTTCCAAGGTAACTGACCCAGGTGAAATCTGTTGATGCAGCCTGAGTACCATCAGACACCTCTCTTACTGCAGGAAACCAGCTTAGCATCAGCAATGTTTGCCAGAAACCAGCCCATGACTGGACAAGAAGAAAACAGAGATTCCTCTGGAAGTGGAATCCACAAGAGTGAATTTAGAAGATTTTTTTTTAACCAACCTGCAGAATGTTTTAACTGGTAGTTTGATCTATAAGTAGCAGCACCTCTGGCAGACTATCCCTTCTTCCTCTCCTGGCAAAAATCAAATGGGGAAAGAAGGAAGAGAGACACAGAATAGCACACATCACCTGCAAAACACAAGAGGAAAACACTGTGTTTTTATATCATCCTTACTTTACTAGCAGACTCTCTTCTGTACTGACAAATGAATGCCTGACTTTGTTATGCATGGTTTCATCATCTCTCCTGTAGTGTAGGTAGCCATGAAATATCCATCTTTTAAACATCAAAAAATTCCAGGTTTTTCAGTACTTCTCTTCAGCAACAAACACTTAATTTTCTTTAGACTCCCATGCAATTTTTAATCCACTTCAAGATATACATTTAAGGTATGTATAGGGCTAAAGATACCTAAACTAAATACAATAGAGTTTCTATTACATACAGTATCTTCCAGTAGAAGTTTGTTCAGTGATAACACCCTGTAAGGACAGGACTCATTATTACCAGCATCAATGTCTACTGAAGTTTATACTGTTTCATAGGTATAGCCTTAAGCTCTCTTCAGACCTGTATGCAATAGCTACTGACATTTGGGTTCCTTCAGCTGATTTCCAGGAGCAATTGAGCCTTACTCTGGAAGCCCTAAAAACATTCCAGGGTTCTAGGCAAGCACTAGACTCTGCCACTCTCCATCTTCTAGCCTATCCTCCTCTGAAGGAGGTTTATAACAAAACTATCCATGCTGTGGCTTTGCTGAAAATTCAGTGATCAATATTATACAGAAGTTCTGTCTTCGAAATACTGTTTGGGGATTTTCCTGGCTTGAGAGTGTATCTTTTAATGGTGCCAACCCTTCTTTGAAGACCATTTGAGGCAAGTGTAGTCACGTCAGAAAAAACAGACCCCTAAAATATGAATGCTAGCATCCAACCAAATGCCAAGCAGGAGGAACAAAAGGAATGCCAACAAGCATGTGTAGCTTTTAGGAGAGAGAAACACTTTCATGCAAAGGTAAAAAGTCAGGAAAGACTTGATGAGCACAACTTGTAAGTAGATGTTCAATAGATTTTGGCTATGAATACAGTACACAGGCTACTTAATAAGATGTAGTTTCAAGAGAACTGATCTGGCTATGATTTTGATGTGGACCTGCACTTGCCTGGTCTCCTCACAGTAAACTCCTTAAAAAAGAGCTAGAATGCCCCAGCACTTCTAGAAATAAAAATTATGACCCTGCTTTATTTTTAAATTTAGGAAATTCAAACAGAATAGATTTATACACTAGAAATAAAAATTTCCTCTTTGCTACATTTCCAGACTTTAATTAGTTGATTACTTTCTTAGCAGAGTTACTCTGCACAGCCTTTGACATCTCTCTGCTCCTCACTTCAACCTCAAGGAGTGTAAAATAGGTGTCACACTCTGCAGTCCCCCAAGCCATTACTCTTTGAGCAGCTACAACAGATCCCTAACAAAAGGAGCAATTTCCCTGTCTTTCTGGAGGCTTCACCTTGCTGAGGCTTCCTAAAGGCACACAAAAGCAAGGGCAGGGAAAACAGACGCCATCTGTCACAACTGATTTTGGCACATTGCAGTCTTATTTTATTTTTCTTTAAGAATACGTTTAATTAGCTGAGTTCAGTGATCCAGTTTCCTGCTCAGCCCACCACAGAACAGATTTTGGGCAGCTGAGAGAGGTGGGAGGAAAAAAACCTGAACCACAAGGGCAGAAAAAAATGACCAGAGAAAGAACACGGGAACTACTTATACTGGCTTTAGGCACAAAGCCAGAATCTCTGACTGCCAGGGAGAGTGTGCAACTCTCAGAACAATAAACCTACTTACTGGAGGTCACTGGAAAACTTCCTGAGGTCCTTCTGTGACCCTCTTCAGATTTACAGTACCAAGTGGCCTGAAAGACCACTTGCACTAACTCCCAAGTTTAATTGTGGAAGGGGAAATCTTTCATGTGAAATGTCCCAAAACTTTAGCTGGCATATATGGAGAAGCAGATCCAAGGAAAACTGAAAATCTACATTGCCAAAAGAATCAATGCAACACTTTGTGCTGTTCTGACAGTGCTACATGGTACTCACCTGGTACATACAGTGGCTCTGTCCCAAATTACCAGCAGCAAATATGAATGATAAACACCAGTTCCCCATGCTTCAGGGCACCAGAAACTTTAACTCAGATGTCACTTAGAGGTTCCAGCAGCAGCGAATTTTGTTGCAGTTATCATGAACATAACAAGCAGACACTCTGGAAAGCCCCAGGCAAGCAGTCTCAGAACTAAGGGCCATCTCACATTTACAGGATAATACATAAAACACTCTTTTTGGATCTACTTAAGAGGCAAAATTCAAAGGTTCCTCGATTTCAAATTAGGGGCTTTACAGATACTGCTGGTCTTGACTTCTTAGGCCGATATCAAGGTAGGGGCTTTGGTAAGGTTACTGCTCTAGCTGGTCACTTTGTGGGGTGAATGTCAGGGTTTGGTCTTTTCCCACTTATGGGATCACTAACCATATCCCCCTCTCATCTGAGATCATACTCTGTGAAGGCAGCAGATCAGAGCCTCTGGCTTACTAAGATAACAATCACTTATTTGAGCAGGAACTTTACTGAACTTATTGCAGATATAAAAATCTGTCAGGCCTGTGTGGGGTACGCTGATAACATGGTGCATTTCTCTCTATCTTGCTTGCCTGCTGCTATGTCAAAGTCCTCATGGACCCCAGTCATACAGCCCCTCTGTCAAAGTGAGCCAGTATTGTCATAGGGCCTGGCTCAGCTCCTCTTGATCTCAATGAGCTCAGAGTGACATTCTTACCATAAAGCATTAAGGAAAATGAAGTCTCAGCCCAATACCAAGCAAAGGGGACATCTCTGCTTTGATAAATGCCTCTCTGTTCAGATGGATATAGATAGGGTAAATAGCAGTCCTCTAACATGGTAGGGGCAATGCTCTTTGAATATTGCATCTGAGGGAAATAAAGCAAGACAGAGGCAGATGTTAGCACCACTTCAAGCACTTGGAGTCCTACTGACCATAAAAATGAGGAATAGAACTGACTTATTTTCATACACAGTCTTCAAACATGGGGGTTCATTATACGACTAAAGGCACTGGAAGTGAACTAACAATAGTGAGCCAAACAAAATTCGGTGTTGATTTTCTTGTCAGGCAGAGGAAGATGAAAGGCAGAAGAAAAAAGTTGGTATTTTTGTCTGCCAATGCAAGAATTGGTGATATTAGAAGAAAAAGGTATGTTTTACTCTTTCTTTAGAAGCAGCAAATAACTTCCTTTCATGCAGCATTAAGAATCAGTGTTTAAAGTGATTTCACCAAATGGGGAAAGTGTCCCATTCAAAAACAGCATAATGTGCATTGTTATGGCTTTTTCATCTCTACTGAATAGCAGCAGGTACCTATTGTTCTTCTCACCCCATAATCTTCAGAGGTGTTCCAATTTTCCATTGCTGATAATACCACCCCAAAGGGGATTGCATTATTATTGGCTTCTGCGACATTATTCCAAATCTGTCTTTCTTTGGTTATGTTTTGAGGTGAAATAACTACCATCATATCTGCTTGACTCTCAATAAAGAATTTTACTTTCAGAAGTTGTGAAGCTGTTCTGGTGGATTTCCTGCTTTTCACTAATTATTTCCCTCCTAGTTAATGGGATGAAGAGATCCCAGTCTCACCTTATGAAAAAACCCCTCTACAGCTTATGTAATTCTTCGGTGATTTTAGTTAAGTACTAGTGTGGGTCCACCCTCTCCTCCCCCTGCATTCACTTGAGATCTGAAAAAAACCACAAAATCACTGTACCAGGAGACCAGAGAAACCCTAAGCCTCTGCATTGTCTATGTCTGATAAGGCCCTTTACTATCTCAAAGGAGCAAGCATTAGTACTGCAGCTTTTCAGTCTTCATTCCTTTTTCAAGTTCCTTAAAGTTCATAACAGCGGAAGAGATTGTGGTACTTGGTGAGAAAAGAGGTTTGGTAACAGCCTTCAGAATAAATAGCTGGATTTTTCTGATGAAAAATAAGTTTGGGGCACATTTTCCAGTTTAAAATTCCAAAGGTTCATTACTATCCCTGTTACTATTTTTCTTCACTGCTTGGCTACAAACAAAAATGCATACGAACATGTATCTATATTCTATCCACAATCCAGAGAAAATTCCAGTTTCAGTCACTAGAAAAATTTTAAAAAACAAAGAGAAGGGGAAAATTCCATAGTCCTACACAGTCCGTAATATTTGACATGACTTTCTTCTAGATAAATTCCCAATAAAAGATAAAGAGAACAACCAAACCAAAACAAACACAAATACATATATAACTTGCAAGATATTTTTAAGTGGAAAAAAAGCACAAAAAGCAAAGCAGCTGAGCAGAAGCTTACCAAAACCTAAAGTTAATTAAGATACTATTAAATTATCATTCTCTTAGTCCTTCAACTTTCCTCTAGTTCACTGAGGGAGAAGTTTTGGTTTTTTCTCCTATTGCTAAGTTAGGCTCCTCATAGCTCTAACTTGAACTGAAAAGGAAAAAAAACAAGTCTTGAAGACAGATGGGTGCCAAAGAGAAAGATGCTCAATTACAAGAGTATCCAAACCAAAGTAAAAACCTTCATACAATCATTTGATTGTCACTTCTACCTTGTTCAGGTGATGCCAAACTTAAACTGCTCAAATTTGCTGACTAAGCACTCTTTGCTTATCAGACTGATTTTCACGTCAAAGACATTCATAAGGACAAACTCATCTTTACTTTCCAAGCCTATATCAATCAAAATGCTTCAATAAGGTCTGTGGATTGATTAAATCTCCTATTTGCCAGACTTAAATGGTAAACAGGTTAGCACTCTTAGCTGAATAGGGTGATGTCAAAGTAAAAAACCTATACAAAATAATTTGCTCAGCAGTCAGCACATCAAGCTTGCTTGGCTAATGCCAAAGCATAAGCTCTGTGGTGAAACTATATACCTAAAGGATATCTAACTTGCTGGAATGCAAGTTGTAGACTTGCAGGAGGTTATTAAATTAATATTTTTAGCTTCATGAGCTGACATTCATCTGAAGAAAAACCTTCATTTGTATTAATTTTCCTGCCCTAAGAAACAAAGAAAACCCTGTTGAGCTGTAAAATAATCTTGTGCTCCTCAAGTCTTAAAAATGCTAGATTATTCTAGTCCAAGGTGAACGAGGTGGTACTTACATCCAAGTGGTCTGACAAAATTATAGTGAGTAGAGGCAGAGGAGAAGGAAGACTGTCAGTGCTATTAAAAATTTTAAAAGATAATTAAAAATTTAAAAAAAAATAAAAAACCCAATGAGAGAAAGAAGGCTATTCAAGTTATTAGCTTTATATAATCTGAAAGCTTCATATTGCTGTGCAGATGTAGAATAGGAGATAATCCTGTCAAAGTCCCAGCGAGCAGTCATGTCCTTAGTGCAGATCCCTGTAATACCTTTGTGCCCAGGCTCTTCTCCCAGCACATGCTGTGTTTGTGGTACAGAGACGCAAACACACCCCCCAGGAACTACGAAGGCTGCACATTTATGAGCGATGAAGTAGAAAACAAGCCAGAAGTGAACCCAAGAGTTAATGTTCTCTTTGGGACTCCTAACTGCTATACCTAACCTTCTGATCCTCAGAATGGGCATAATGGAAAAGTGGCACTACAGACATGGGCCAGATGTGTAGGAGTCCTTCTTAAGGCACTCCAATATACATAGATGTAGGTGCCAATTCGGTAGTAAATTACAACCCTCTCTACAGTCTTGGGTCTCATAACGTGGGCACACCCTGAGATCTGCAGTAAAATATCCTTCCACAAAGCCTGAGTCCTTTCCTCTCTGTGTTCAGTGACCGCTTCTTGACTATACAGGGGTCCCTGACAGGAATCATCACTGTCTTGGATAAGCCTGTATCAAATTCTGCTTTTGACCTGTGTTCCCCCACAACAGAGGATCCTGCACACCATTCCCTCTCTCTCTAGTCTGCATTCCCATCATGGGCAGCCCCAGCCACTTCATGCTTCAGTAGTTGCTGTAAAACTGATGCTTTCGCTACCAGTTGCCATCCCTGGCAGTGAATCTAAGCCCAGGGGATATTTCCCTGATGATCACAGAGGGACAGATCCAGAAGTCAAAATTATTGCTGTGCAGCTGTATCTCCAAACTTTTGTGCTGCTGACTTTAATTGATCAGTGCTACCAAGAGCAGTTAGAGATAAAACCAGTTTTCTGTTAATCTATATAGGCACACTGTTTCTGGCTTCTTTACTGACAACTATCTGACCTTGATTACCTCTAAGCAACCTTTCTTTGTAATTTTGTAGCTAGGTAAACAAGAGACAAATTTTGAATTATTTTTGAGTGCTTTCATGAATAAAAGCAGTTATTTCAGCTACTATAATTCACAAATTTATCTTTTTTCCTTAGTCATGAAAAATATTATATATCTCTGAAGGCATCTGCAAAATCCTGCTTGGGTTGCCTGTTCAGCACAGCACTTACTTTCCTGATAATGGACTCTCACGGCACAGCACTGGCAGGAGGATGTAGGGGAATGAAGCTGTGTGGGCAACAGATGTGTTAGGAGGCAGTAAATTCTTATCTTCGTCAGCTGTAGTGCCCTCTGCATTTCCTACTGGCCCTCTGTGCTAGTATTTGGGAACATTGATAATGTTCAAATAGATCATTCTGCTCTTTCCTGGCAAGAAGAAAGGTCTTTCTTTTTCTCACCAGAAACCTGATGGAAAGCTTTCAGAGGTGCTAAGAATGCTCTGCTTCTCCATTGCGTTCATCACATTGCAAGATGTTCCCCAGGAGGCACAGGGGGACGGAGAGACCCTCACTGAAGCACAGGAAGCAGCAAGCACAGGCCTTATCCCCAGCAGGCAGGATCTCTCATGGCTACAACATCAGAAGACTGTGGCATGCAAAGAGAGTCAAGAAGACTCAGAGCTGCCACTGAAGTCAGTGTAAAGTTATCCAACCTCTGCAATAAGTTCCCGGAAAACTAATGATGCAGTTGCAGTTGTTGTTGCCTTCAATTTACAGCCTCCATTGGACAAGGATCTGCTGCATTTACAAAGGTGGTTGCCAGACCATAAAGTCTAATAGGTTTCTTCCATTTCCATCTTCTTAATCCTCTTGATTCTTAAGTACACACAAGATAACAACTTGACTTGGATCCCCAAAGTATTTAGTATGCTGGATTTCTTTTTCTTCCAAATGGATATAAGAGCTTGCTCAGAGAGGTATGAGGATGGAAATTGATTTTGTATTCTCCTTTCCTTGGTCCCTTGGGAATGGAATAGTAAACAAGGAAGAGACACTGTGAATTCCAATGTTTTGCAGTAGGGTAAGCAATTCAAAACTGTTCAGTGTATAAGGGGAGTTTCCCAAGGTTGCCTCTGACAACCATAGAATCATGGAATGATTTGGGTTGGAAGGGATCTTAAAGATCATCTAATTCCAACCCTCTGCCATGACCAGACACACCTTCCAGTAGAGCAGGTTGCTCCAAACCCCATTCATCCTGGCCTTGAACACTTCCACGGATGGAGCAACACTTTTCTGGGTAACCTGTCCCAGTCTCACCACCCTCACAGTATTTCCTCCTAACATTTAACTTAACAACAGCAGAAGCTTGTAATTGGTAGCATTACTTGGTTTTGTGGCACAGCTGAACAGGACTTAGTTGTGGCTTTTAAAATATTTATTGTTCTTACAGACATGTTAGAATGTTTCTGTTTTGGTTTTGTTTCTACTTTTTATATAGGAAGTTACAGAAGATACATGAAAGGGGCTTACAAGGAAAAGAGAAGTGGTAGTCATTAAGGAAGAAAACTTTAAAGAGCAAACGAGAGATATAAAAACCTCAGAAACCCACAGTGGAGCAAGAGAGAAAAAAAAAAGAATGAATTCTGAAATAAATTTGTTATATCAAAGCTCAAAACAAGCTACACTGTAAACATCAAAATCCCCATAAGAAATGGCAGATATGGCAAATAGCTGCTACTCTGTGCTCTCTTACTGTCTGTGTTCCATTTCTAAATCCTCCAGATTAGGATGAGTAACTTTCTTTTTGTAGCAGAAGTCACAAATGCTGCACACAAAAAAAGGTACTAATGGCATCTAGTAAGAATTATATTACCCATTAAGAGTGACTTCACCCATGAGGGATTGGGAAGGCATGGCCAGTAAGTGTGATAAAGATCTATAATGCAGCTCGTGATGTCTTACTGTGGGAAGACTGTCTGTGCAATACTTTGAAGCTCTTTAATAATGTTTTGCAGGTAAACAGTGATGAGGTAAAGTCAGCAACAGGAAATCTATCTGGCTCAGAAATTCCACAAGCCTTTAATGAAGCAAATAAGCAATGGCAAGACGTAACTGTGCATTGCATGTGCTTGAATTTCTCTGCTAATATTTTAAAGTATTTAAGACTTCCTTTCTCTGAAATCTGTAAACTACAACTTTGTCAGAATTTCTTACATTTTGCATTTATATTCAAAATTAAAGTTCATTAACTAAGAGCAACCCATAAAACTAGATTCAAGCCTCTAACAGAATGGTATTTTTTTTTTGACTCACCTTTCATGTCTTTGGTGGATTCCACTGGGATGTTTTGAAGAAACTGCATAAGTAGTGACATGCAACAATACAGAGCTGATGTTGTAGTGGGTGAAAATAGGCTTTCTGCTTTGGGGGCTTTTGAATGTTTGCTGGTGTTGCAGTAAATTTGGTTCACAGCATGTTAACCACAGAGAAAGAACATGCTTGTATACAATACCTTACAAAGTCAAAGGTGCATGTCTTCACCTGAACCCTGGATTCAGGTTCAAAATGATTGTATTCAACCTTTGTCATCCTCTCTCATGGAGATGAGTTGACCTAGAACACTATAGAAAACTGGACTGTTGCAAACTGCGTAACAGAAAATAGGCTACTGGAAATGAGTGGGGACTCTGAGACACTGAAAGATAGCAGCATGTTGACTTAATTGGGGAGGAAGTTGTTCTCTACTTGTATTGTCACTGCCACCATATTTTTCTTCATATTAGTTCTGCTTCCATGTCTGAAATGTCACTCCGGGAACTGCTGCCAGATGTTGTTTGGATGAAGGTGACAGAAAGTGCTATAATGCTAGATGAGTCTGGCATATGTGTATCATCTATAATAAAGTTCTACCTGCAAGAGCAATGATAATTTGCAGAAACTGATGAGTTTTTGCTGAAGAGGAGAAGCTATGGCCAGCACTGGATAAGTAGCATGAAATTCTGTATCCCACTGAGAGTTCACTGAAAGCATGTCTCTAATAGCAAATTTATGAGTAATGGTATAAATGTATGCTAAAAATATTAAGAAGTTTTAGCCTTGAGAAAATTTAATTCAGTGTTTCTAGTGCTCAGTCCTGAGCATAGAAAGTGTTTGGTAATTCTGGTCATAAAACAAAGATCGTATGGATGCTTCATAGTCCTTTCATTAGAGTACATTTCAATAGAGAAATATTTTATTTTACACGACTTTTTTTTCCTCTACAATTGATAATAACAATGTTTTTATTACCTGCATTTCTTCTTCTGTGATTCTTTTTTCTTTTTCCTCTCTATTTTACTCTTATATTTGCCAGTGGAAAGGGGAACAGAAAACAACATTTTGTCAGATGTTTAAAAAAAAAAAAATTGAAGAAGGAAATCATCATTACATCCCTCGATTTCATTATTTTCTGTATACTATTATCTATTTATCTAAAATAAATATGAAAAATACATATTGATATACAGACACTTGTACACACATGCAGACACATTTGTAGAGAGCAAACACACATATCTTTGCACACTATATCCAAGGTGTAAAGAGTCTCAGAAGACATTTAAATTACAAATACTCCTATTTTAAATCCCCGGAGTAATTTCACTCTAAGTGAGATTAAGATCCCATATAAGTATTATGAATGGGACTATTATTCAAGTTGGGTGACAGTTCCCATTATAAAGCCCTGATTTTGGTGGCTTATAATTTTGCTGAACTTTAATCTTTCAGGCTGACGTGTTCCTCACTGGCAGGATGGGGTTGGAGGCTATATGGTTCAGAAGGACGGTCCATCTGTCAGAAATACAGCCTGTCTCCTAAAATAAAACCTCATTTTATCTCCTCACAGCATATTCTTACTTCCAGTGCCTAATTTCAAGAGATATGCCAGTGTCCTTGGGATAAGTCTCTCCTTGCCACCCTCCAACAGCAAGATGAGGGTCTGGGCAACAAGTGAAAGAGCAAGAGTGGTGAGGAGGCTGGAGGGAAGGCAGTCCTGTTCCTGTTGTGAACTCTACTGTCAGGTTCTGCTTTTGCTCCCTCTTCCCATTTTATGTCTGAGCCCCATGTTTGCTATCTCTGTGGGAGGGCAGAGGAGGAACAATACTGGATTTCCTTGCCATTCCTCTGTTAATTAGAGAGAATACACATATATATCTATTTCAGCCAACAGTGAGAAGGTTGCAAGTGAAAACTGTAATGTGGCACAAGTAACTTACTAAGCCAATTTGCATTTCTCATTTTCTGAGTATCTAATTTGCAGAACTACTGAGTACTCACAGTGTCTTCTGCCACCAGGAGAGTCCGTATAGAAAACTAACCTAAAAACTAACGGACCTAAAAATAGCGTGAAAAGACAAATTGGTTGTCCCAGTGGGAAACAGACTTACTTTTGACCACTGCAATTGTTATGAAAATAAAAGCCACAGTCTTTGCAAGACTTCCAGATACTACTGTGTTGAAGAACATGACAAAAATTAATGAAGGTTTTGTTAACGTTGTCTATGGTTTAGAGTAAATAGACATGACTAAATACAAAGAGGAAAAAAAAAAAAAAGAATAAAAATAGTGACCCATTGGTCAATAAAAGTGCCATTAATACCATACACTGAAAGACACAGGAATTTGCTAGACAAAACTACCTTGGTGTCACACAGAGATTTCTGACTAACAAATATGTATGGGCAATCTGAGTACTGTCTTTCTTAACTTCTCCATGCTGAACTTCACAGGTTTCAAAAAGAACTTGTGCATTTGTGTACTTTTGCAGTGAAAGTCAAGCAATTGAACCAATGCAGACCAAACCAATAATAATTCTGCATTGTTCACAGAAGCAAAGAAAAAAAATATTTCTATCTATGCCTGAGTTAATGAGAAAATATGATCTTTCAATGCTGCATTGAAAAAGAAATGCTTTACTTCCACAAACCCCTAAATCGCTGTTAAGATTACTTCTTTTAAGTTTTCTGCTTGAAGTTAAACATATTCATCCACATGAAGAACAGGAAGAAAACAATGAAGAACTGCAGATCATTGGTTCTTGTGTATTTGTACTGATGCCACAGAACTCTGGGACACATAAAAGATATTGTAGCTTAAAAAGAAACAGGTCCTCATTGTCTGTGGGAACTGTGTTGGCAGCATGGATTCATAAGCAAGATTGCTTCGGAAATTTACTCTTAAATGAAATAGGGGGGAAGCAATCTCATAAGAGAGACCACACATCTGCTTACACAGCAGAGTAGAAGACATGTAACCCCAATGTAATTCATACAATTACAAAAACTTGTAATATATGAGGACTGAGCTTGGCTTGCTATGCTACTGATCTGAACACAGATATGCACATTTTAGAAACTCAGGCTGGCAGGAAATAGAATCCACAACACTGGGGAAAATCAAAATTAATTCAAATATCCTGCAATTTTGAGTAATGGGCATATGACGACTTCTTTCTTTCCACTACACCATTAGCTATCAAATAAAAAACAATTCATATGTATCAAAACATGATATTGCTGGCTCATAGTTCTGTCATACAGAACTATTTCAGCAGCTCCCTAAATCTGCCTGCAGTCTGGGTCTTAAGAGAAACAGGACCTTAACAGCAGCAAATTATCACTGATGACTGGAAATTTTTTGCTCTGAGGCACCTCTAACAAGTGTTTGGGCATAGATGTCTAATAATTTTTTAGATAACCCATTTTGTCCCAAACAGGTGTCCTTGGGACCTGCACAGAGAAGACTAGAGAAACTCGTCATTCTGAACTGAGGATATCCCAGGACATCTAAAATCTTAGGTGACAAAGTGGTGTGGTCTTGCCCAATAGTTTTCAGTGCAGACTAGAGATTTCTCTATTGACTAATATTTGGATCTTCCCATTCTGAGATACACCTGTGTGATGGCTACCAAAGGGAAAGTTGCCTTCAGGGCTTGGTGCTCTCAGAATGAAATACCTGATGCTAAAATATTTACATGAAAGACACTGGATTTTTTAATTTATCTAGTTACTGTCAAGCAGTCTTGAGTATCATTCAAAGTTAATGGTATAGTTCACGTGGTCAGAACTGAAACACGCAGTTTCCTGTTATCTAGAATACAAAGACATACACACACACAAGCCAGCACACATATATTTACATATATACATATATATACATACAAGTGTATATATAAAAGCTAAATATATGAAGTAAAAAACCCACAACTAGCTAAAATAAATTAAAAAAAATCATAAACCTCTCCATACGTACACACACACACATATATATGTATAAAATCAGCCATAAAGAAGAGCTTCAGCAATTCAGAGAAGAGGATGAACTTCTCATCTATTTCAGGCTAACCTACAAGTAAAACAGATAAATGTGTTAACTACTTTCGTAAGTAGAGTCTCAGGGGACGTTGAGAGGAAACATATGCCAATAATTGTAAAGAGGGACTGCTGCTCACTTTTAATTGCAAAACATATGAGTAGGTTTGGGGTTTTTAAATACTGCTTAGATACTTGAAAAATAAGAACATAAAAAGCAAGTAACTGAGCACTGCAATAACTACTGTAAATATGAAAAGGCTGTATTTTTCAGTAGTCATAGTATTTATCTTAGAAAGCTCAGAAACTAAAGTTTGGCTAGGTGTATCATTACACCATTTATCAGCAACTGTGGTTATTTGTCACTAAGTTTTAATTGACTACTGATCCTCCTATTTCCTCTTTCTCTGGCCTTGATATTTTCCATATTAAATTTCTTAATGATTTTTTTCTATGAGAGTTTGTAAGCAAATTCTTACTGTTGTCTGTTTTAGCTCTAAAATGCTGGACAATATTAACATGAAAAATAAATAAACAAACAAAAAGTCCTTGATTTTAACAAGGAAATTTACTACCAACCTTAAAATATGAAAATATTTATATCCATATACTTAAAAGATTTTCATAGCCCACAAAACACAATGCACCCCTAGCCTAATTAATGATACTGGTTTTACTTTTTTTTTCCTGTTCAACTAATGAACTTTCTAGGTAATCTTAAGGAAGAAAAATGGCTATTCTCTACCCTCCTGCTTTTTGAGAGTCCATATGTTACGGATTCCAAAGTCACTCATGTATTTCTAGTTGTCTTCTTACCGTAAGTGTTAAAGGACTTTTCTATTTAAATTCTGTTGGATATATCACATCCTAAGACATGAACTCTTTGGATAATAATTTTGAAGTTCTTTAAGTATTTCTCAAATGCACTGATTTGAATAATAGAATATCCTAAGTTGGAAAGGACCCAAAAGGGTTGTCAAGTCCAACTTCTGATTATTACATGGACATTTATTTTATTAGTAATTTTAGCTTGCATCTATTTTTTCCTCTATTAAATGCGTTTTAAAATGCCCTATTTGGGTTACTGGAGACATTCATTTCCAGTGCAAAGTTAGTAACATCCAATACTGTTATTCTGTATCCTATGAATTATCTTTATTAAATTTTTAATAACTGTTAAAAAATTGCAACCACATGTGAAAGAAAATTAGAAGTGTTTAAGGCATTAAGTATTTACAAGTTTCTGGGAAAATAAATAAACATTGAATTAGTTTAATCGCTTTGAAAAAGGATAAAACATCAACTCCACCATTATGAAATACTTGAATGTGTCTATAATAACTCTGTAACAGAAACACTGTAGACACCTTAAGTAAGTAGAAGGATTAGACCTGAAGACTCCCCCTATGAGACACAATGGATAGAAAATTAAACTTCATTAATTCTACTCTTCAATGAACAAAGGTTTTTTTCTCATTCACTTGCACTGGGCTTTGGCTTACTGGTTTAAAATTAGGTATATCCAAGTCAAATTCATTTAGCTGAAAACTCCTTCAGATGTAACTTTTGATCTTCCATGCATCAAAAGCTCTTCTGAAGAAGCAGCTTCAACAACATTACTTCCATTTATGAAACCAAAAGCCTCTGAGATGTTCTTAGCATAACACAGGAATTATGTTACTGTAGATCAGAACAAATACATTGTATATTTTTTTGATGATTTTCAAAGCAATACAGAAACTCTTACATTTCTCTCATTGCTTTCTCCTGTGAAGGAGGAGTAGGAAACAAACATTCCCAGAATTTGCATCATTATCCAGAAGATCACAGTACAGCAAACAGACAAACTCCATTTGTCACTGTTTACAATGCAAGTGCTTTGCATGGTGATTCTTGTCTTGTTCTGGACATTCACAGAATCAAACAGCCCATGACTTTTGAAAGTCATCCCACTAAGTATTTTGTCTGGTCTAACATGCTTAGTTTTATTTGCTTTTGAGATTATGCGTCTGTTGGTTAAGATTCAGTTACTTTGTTCGGTTTTTCTTCATAATCAGAGGATCTAAAACAATTTCCAACAATCTGATCATATTCACTGGCAGCTGAAGAAAATGCCATTAAGTGTCAACTATCACAAGATAAGCACCATGAGCAAAGGTACCATGTAAACCATTGCAAGAAACACATCCCATCTGTATTCTGTGGTGTGATTAAACACCATGGCTCATGAGCTCTAAGAATCTCAATGCCATTCATTTGGCTTTGGCCTGAATTGCTATGGTTTATAAAGAACATATCTGAAGACTGTTGCTAATACATGCCAGTTTCCTAAAATGAAATTCTTGTATATGTGAACCTGGACACTGTGTCTTTGGAGTGTGGTCTGGAACAAAATGCTCCCAGATTCCAATAATCTCCATTAAGTATTTACAAGGTAGCACAACAGAACTGGATTTTTTTTTTAGCTTTCAAAGACTCTTTTGCCTCATATTCAAGAATAAATTATTATGAAAAGCCTTCTGGAGGACAGATTAGGCATGTCTCTGCTCTAGAATATATCACTTCACAAATGACTCCACAAGGAATTCAGTTTGGGGTTTGTTGGTTTGTTTTAATTATTACTTTGTTCAATTATCTCTATAAATATTCTCTTATTTCTTATGAAGAAAGGAATTGAGGTTGTAGTAAAATGTATTTTTTTTTTTAATTTCAACTTTAATCTGTTTGTTCTACACTTAGATCAGGCTTGTCCTCAAAGATCACATGAACAAAAAAGTCATTGACTTGCTTCCATTTTCTCGAAGCTTTTCCTTTTCTTGCTCATTATCATGCAACAACTTGTACATTTTAATTTCCAAATACACCACCATCCTACTGTATTACCCTGAGAAATTTGGTCATTCCTGCACACCCATTTTCCTTCCTGTCCTTGCTGTTTAAGTCACAGACTCTCCCCTCTAAGGGCAGTGCTTTACTGACCCTATGCTTTGCACCACACAGTAACAAACCTAACTGGACCATCAGAGCACTGTTCTCATAAGAGAGAGTGCGGGAAAATGCAGAAGATTGCACATCAAACTCAGTATTGCTCTTCATGCCTGGTGAATTTACTGAGCTAAACTATGTGCCTGTACAGTTTTAGTTTAGGAACACATTTTGTTCTTAGGTTCATGCACTGCCTGGCAGTCCATCAAACAATTCTATACTTGGGTCTATTTGGATTCTGTATTCTGGGTCTATTTTAAAATAATATCAAGAAATTTGAGTCTTAGAGCCATTTCCTAGACTGCAGTAAAGATGACTGTTGGTAAATAGCCATTACTGACAGAAGTATTAAACATTCTTCTTTACTTTGTGGCTGTTATGGGTTTTTAATTGACTGGGAAATTCCCCAGAACCAGTTTCAAATTTAACAAGCACCTTGGAGAACCTAAGATTTAGCAGCTCAAGGTTGGTTTTCAGAGAGTTTTTTTGATGTAATGTGCATGTGGTGACGTGTATTGGTTGGCTAGACTGCACATCCAATATTTTTGCTGCAGCACTGTCTCAAGGTTAGAGCATCAGTCTTCTGCTAGTTTTTGAATATGTAACCAAAAAGGAAAAACAACTGCAGGGAAAAATACTTCCCAAGAATAATCTCAAACCAAAGTACAATACAGCAAACACAGATTTTTCAATTTAGTGCAAAACAGAGGGAAAGAGGAAAATCTGAATATGAAAACACATAACAATAATAATAGTATAATAGCAACAATGGCAGACAAAAACAAGTAAGGGAAGTAACTGCAAGAGCACTTTTTGAAATTTTAAATTTTTATTCAGCTGAAAGTGCTCTGGAATCATTTTACCTTAATTTTACCTTAGTTTCACACCATTTGAGCAATGTAGGTCAGTTTTAAAGGAAAAAAAAATATGACATTTTGAATCAAAAAGTCAAAGTTTCATTTTACAAATGTCAAAATGAAATGGTTTGGCATTTCTGAAATGAAACATTTCATTTCAGAAAGGTCAAAATGATATGTTTTGACATTTTTAAAATTTCTCCCCGCTTTTGTTCTGACCAGAACTATTAGCCAAATTCAACCTTGATTAGTTTCAGGCCCCTTTAAGCTCAATTTTCTATCCTAATTGCTAGTCATGGAATAAAATTTGCCCAGTGTCATTGCAACAAAGAAAACAATATGATCTTTAAAACTGGGCTGCAACTGCTCCTGTTATGATAGTTTCTATCCCTCTCCTGCATCGATTCAGCCTCCAGCATCCAAGTACCTGCCCACATATTTTCACAGCTGTGAGAGCTAGCTTTCCCTACAGCATGCCTTAAATTAAAAGCAATAACACAGTCAAAAGCACAATGCCTCAATTAAACCAGAAGCTGGACAGAGAATTAATTGTCCTAATGGACAGTTCTCAACATTTTTATAGTGCATATATATCGCCCAGGTGTTACAATTACAGTCACTATAAAAATGCTTATAGGTGAATAAATGCACCATGTGAATGTAATGCAGAGTAATCTGCCCATTGCCCTTAGCAATAACATGTCAGCACTTCTTTTCGGTGTCTCATGGGCAGCCCAGACTAAACTCAATACTGAGAGTTTAGCATCTTATGAATAAATAAATCATATTAAGCTCTGCAACCAGGACTCGGGTCGAAACAATGAATAAGAATAAATAAGAGAAGTTATAATGTCTGCTTGCTGGCTTGTTAGAAGATAACGGAGTGACAGATCACCTTACCAGCATCGTGCCAGCCATCCCAGGATCAGCACGGGGCAGGCAGAGGACAAGCACAGCACTATTGTGCTGAGAGCAAATGAACCACACCAGATTTACAGCAACATCATACACAAATAGCTAACCTTCCATAAGGTTCCTGGAATGGCATGCAGTGTGAACGGCAATTATTCCTTTCATGTGCGTTAAGGACAAATCCAAGGAAAACAGGGATGTAAAGAGAAGCTGTGACTTCTTCCTCCCTCACCCCCCCAACCATATCAGAAAAAGAGATCCTGGTGAATGTCACGGTTCATATGTTTCTGCCCATGATCTGACTGAATGAGTATTTTTCCTCAAGGCACTTCTGGAACTTCCTCTCCTACAAGCAGGTACTCACCACCCCAAACAGCCTGAGTTGAAACAAACAACGTAGCTCCAGCAATCTTGGAGGTATTCATGCTTTTTGTGGGGTTTGTTTGTATATTTGGATATTTTTTAAAAAAATTAATATTTAGAAGCTTGTGGCATAAAGGTATCTCCAGAAAACCACAGGAAGGCCACAGAGAAATACATTTAGTAATGCCTCACTTACTAGATCTTGCCTAGTACAGAATTCCTGTACAGAAATTCTCTCTTTTGGTCCACTTGATGTCTGTCCTGTCTGTTCACTCTTGATGAGACTATCCATCTCCTTTCCACATAATCAAGCAAAACTATGGTGCTTGTGTCCTCCTCATGCCCTCAAAACTGGCAAGTTGTCAATATATGCTATCCTGCACTGCATCTCCTGGAATCCTTCTTAGAATGATGACTTTCAAGCTTTTAAACCTGGCTATGCAATACTTTGTGCATAATGTTATCTGCTGACAAAATCAAATAGCATGTTATTAAAGTTTGAAAGGCTTTATCTATTTTTTATAAGCATTTTAATAGGAAATGCATTCCCTTTTGCCTCCCATACGTTCATCAGCCAAACTGATCTCAAAATGGACATTGTATACCTGGACTTGTATTGCAGCATATCCCTCAGGGCTGGTAGAAAGTAGACATGAGTGCCTGGCTCTAACTTACCAGCTAGGCTTCAAAGGTGACTAAAGGACTCCAGCCTGAAGACTTTGGGTTTTGTTTGGTTTGTTGTTGTTGTTTGTGGTTTTGTTTTTGTTTTTATTTTTGGTTTGTTTTTTTTTTTTTGTTTTGTTTTTGTTTTTTTTTCTTAATTTTATGGGTTTTTTTTTAAATTTCTTTGGTTTTGATTTGTGGTTTGTTTTGGGGGTTTCTTGGTGTCTGTGTTTTTTGTTTGTTTGTTTTTGTGTTTTGGTTTGGTTTTTTCCCCCCACTTTTGCTGCTGATGGTCTAATATTAGATTTTGAACTGTAACTGCACTTGCCTCTCCTGGCTATTCCTACAGCCATTTTGTCCTTTATTTTCTCTTTAGGAACACTACTGTTATAAGTAATGTGTAAGAATGACTTCCAACACAGAACATGCTGATGGAGCATGGAACCTTTGTGTTGGTGTCCAAACTCCTCTCCCACAACTTCACCAAGTACATGTCAAAATCATGTTGTAATAGCAACCAAAAGCAGAACTTCACAAACTGCAATAGTCTTTTACCACCAGAGACATTCCTTAGATTTCCACCTGGCAAAACCAAAACCAATTTAGACCTGGTAGTTCAGTTAATTTCGATTAGATATCACACATATGTGCATTTTTAGAAAATGAATTTTTCATTAAAATTAAAGTTGTCAACAAGTTTTTCTCAACAAGAGAATATGAAGCTAGCAAAACAAAGGACACCTTACTAGAAGATCAATTGTATTCTTTTAGAAAATATTGGATTCTTCATCCTTCAAAATGAAAGGGCTTCAGGGATAAATCTGTAATCCAAGGATGGGCAATCTGTAGCTGGTTTACCTTAAACTCACAAAGAACATAGATCATATCTTTTAGGGCATATTGACCACCTCTACATGGTGCAGCGTTTGGCCTTGGTTCTACATGGATGTTGTGCCAATAAAGTATCAGTATCATTTTGTTTCCATTCATTTAGGAAATAACATAAGGCCTGCTGGACCCACTGAGTGTTTTTATGATGTGAGGTTATGTGAACATGTTTGAGGGCCAAGACCTCTGGGTAAGCACTAGAGGACTCTGTGGAAGGAAGGAGGACAAACCTGGTGCAGTTTCACTCACACTGTTTAGGGGAAGAGTTCTCATCAGCAACCATCCCCAGAAGAACACTTGAGTTTTGTTCTAGAAAAGGCTAGTTGAGGCATTCCAATACAGAGCCAGGGAGCTGGCTGACAGGTTAGTGGTGATGGCAACCAAGGAGGAGATCTTCATCCCAACCTTCTTTTATTTAGCAGCATGGCTGTACCATTAGACACATCAGCCCTGCTGTGTATGTAAACATGTACATTTCACTCATGTCACAACACAGTAATTCCTCATACTGCCAAGGGGAAAGGATACCAAAAGAGGAAAAAAACCCCAGAAAATAAATGAAAGTCGGCCATCAAAATGATGATGCAGCAAAGCAGAGAATCTTCTCTCAGAGCCAGAGCAATCATTGCTTTCCTTAAGGCATGTAAATACTTTCACCTCACACCGAGCACTTCAGAATAACACAACTATTTCAGTGGTTTATTACAGTACATTTCTACAGTAACTTGTATGCCCTCTGCCACTATTTCTTTCTCTTCCACTTCCACTGGTTCACAGTCTTCCTTTTCTCCTGCATCTTTACTTAAAAATCTTTACATTATGTAAACTGACAGAGAAAACTGTGTATTTCTTTCTTCTTTTTATGCTACCTTTCATGCTATAAGCACAGGATATACTGAGTAGGAAGGGACCCACAAGGATCATCGAGTCCGACTTCTAGCCCTGCAAAGGACCACCTCCTGAAAAAATTAGAAAATCTTCCCCAAACAAGCAACATTTTACTCAAAGAACAGACCATTCAGAATAGCAACGTTTCCACATCACTTTACTAACTCAGCCTTGACCTCAATGAGTGAACTGAGTTTTTAAGCATATGCAAAGCCTGGTTACCTATCCCAGCCAGATCTCTTTTGTCAAAGAACAGAAAGAATCCCAAGTAATTTTCCTTTCATGAAGAAATAGGAATCTTTTGCCTCCTAGCAGAGAAGGAGCATACCAGCTTTCTCCCTGAAAAGAAGGTGTGATGAGCATGTCCAGCATTTTTACCAAAATTGGATGGTAAGGACGTTGCAGGAAATAGTCACTGCAACCTCAGGGTTGGTTCACAGGCAAGTCCATTCACATGAGGGTGAGCAGCCAAGATGGGGGTCCCTCCAATCCCTCAGGATACGTTCAGAGTCTGCACTGTACACATTGCTCACCCCCAGCTTCATCAACACCATTGCAGAAGTCTTGAACCATATAGTATTTTATTTTTACTGTCTGATGGATATTTCTCCATTCATTGGACTCGACTGCCTGTGTTTTGGTAGAGCTTTCTTTGCTGATGCCTGAGCTGTTCTGCTACTGATAAAGAACAGGAAAGAAAACACGTGTTTGTCTTCCCTCCCTGTATTTGAAACCACACTGATTTCATCAGAACTCATTCATAATTACATGCCTATAAAATGTCTTCACTCATCTGCATTATGGGAACAGGATACACTTTTTATTTATGAAAAAAATCAAGCTGACTTTGGTGGAAACTGGCTAATATCAAGGCAAACACAGCTTCATCCTACTACCAAACAGAACACAACAGGAAACAGACCTGAAAAGTCACAAAGAATATTAGAGCCCTGTTTCATCTGGAACTGAAGCATGTGCATAAATTATCTGTTGGCTAAAAGCATTAAATAACACCAAACTTACTATTTTTTTTTCAGTTGGTAATTATGATTATCTTGTGTTCCTGAGATGCAAAGAAAGTATTCAAACTTCATACTGAGAATAGCTTCCTTTTTTCATTAAGTATCTAAAATGAAGGTTTAATTCAGTACTGTAGGAACTAATAGTAACACTTTTATATGTGGAACAAGGAAAACTTGCCAATGCTGACACATTCACCAGCTATATGAGTGAATCAGACTAAGATCTGGTGCCAGTTATATTGTGAGATGTAAGAACTCAGCTCTTCCGCTCCACAACTAATCTGAGCAGATCAAGATATGTAAGAAAACCTGGTACTATGACTGTCAGTCAAAAAGTCTCAAATCAGTAATATATCATGAAAGAAAAAGCAGCATAAACGGGAAGATAACTTGCTAGGTCCTTATTTCAGCTTTGTAAAAATTAACATTAGCATGCCAGTTACACAATTAATTGCTTAACTCATCTGGAGGAAAAGAATATGTTAAGAATTAAATATCTTAAGCAGCAGAAAACCAAGAAAAAATATTAATATGGACAATTTAGAACACCAAACACAAATGATAGAAAATAAAACAGAAAAATAAGCACTTGCATCTTTTAGAGATTGTATCGTCCAATACAATCTTACACAGGATAAAAATGCTAAGGTAATATTGGCATGATAACGTCAGTTTGCAATGGCCAGCAAATGCAGGACAAAAAGGAGCGTCATTAGAAGATGAGTTAAATTTTATATGGGGAAAAGAAAGAAAGAAGACTTTTTTTTTTCCTTGTAGATCTAGCAGTGAGAAATCCCAATCTGCTATCTAAGGATAAAATTCACAGCTGAATATACCATGGGAAAATTTCTAACAATAATAAAACAAGTAGAGAAAGGACATATATCTGATAACACACCCATAGAATATCAAATTGCTCTAAAGAGATAACTTTTGATTTTTATCTAAGTAGCTTAATTCCTTGCTAGTACAATTGAAAAGAAAACCTGGTTACTACATGGATGCATCTGCCAGATACAGGCACATACCTCAACACAAACTGTGCACTCAAAGTGCAGACAACATGGAACAGCAGCTAACATGTGAAGATCAGGACTGGCTTTGTTGCGTGCTGAGCACTTCAGTGCACATCTAAGTAGGACAAATTCCACTGGAGAGTCTTATCATTAGCTGATTCCTGGGTCTCATGGAGATTGTACTTCATTGACCCGTAGTGTCTTTCCTTGTTCCACTGAGAAGCACAGTCTAGTGGGACATTTTTATATCTCTTTTTTATTTTTTTTACCCTGTCTCCAGACAGAAGTTAACTATGTGAGTTAACAATTGGTTTTA
This sequence comes from Anabacerthia variegaticeps, assembly GCA_035583185.1. Classification (NCBI taxonomy): domain Eukaryota; kingdom Metazoa; phylum Chordata; class Aves; order Passeriformes; family Furnariidae; genus Anabacerthia; species Anabacerthia variegaticeps. Next base: position 7,559,797 of record JAWWEW010000001.1, on the reverse strand, counting down.
AAGATCTCAGAGGACACGTGTGTATGAAAGGTTGGTCATGAAGGAACAGGAAGAAAAGGAGCAATAAGAATTGCAAAGAATAATTTTCTGAAGCTGTGCCTGATAGGTCTGCAAATCCGAATATAATTTTTGTCCCACTGATGTCAAGCAGAATTTTTCTGCTGATTTAACACCTGTTTTATTTTAATAATTTTTAGGGGGGAAATAAGAGTAAAAAGAGGGGAAAAAAAGAACAAAAGGTTCTTTTAATAACAAAAAAAAAGATGGGATGGAAAAGGAAGGAAGAGAGGGAAAGTCAAACAGCTAACATCACACAAGGTGAGGAAGGGCACATCACAGGGTTAACATCACAAACTGTTTAGCAGTTCAGAAGAACACATGTAGATTCCTATTAAATAATTCAGTCTGAGCATCACCACCTTTTCAGGCTAGAGAGTTCTTTTTCTATAGGAAAAAAAACAGTTACAGAGTGAAATGTCTGGCCTGTGTTGCTCATATAGAACATTTGATTTGCACTTTGTAAAGGAGAATTAAGATTAGCATCATGTAGGGCAGGAATAATCTTCAGACTTTTCACTGTATTATTTCAGCTTCCTTACCTTAGTTCTCCAGAAGAGGTTATTTGTTTTGTTTGTTTAAGATTTACTAAGAGCTAGTCTGCAACTTGAATTATGCAAGAGGCTTGTTGAAGACAAGATCACAATTTCCTCTCCCCCTGGACATATTTGAACTATATCATGAAGGAGTAAAACTCACCCTGACTCCTTCCTCACTCCTAGATTGTACCAGAAGAAGGGTTAAGGAACAGAAGAAATAAAATACAGAAACAAATGTGCTCTGGGGATGATATGTCCAGTGTCATCTTTAATATACATGTCTGCTGGGAGGCTACATTTTAAGCTCAGGCATGGTACCGTGTCTGGACTAGGACTGGCAGGCAGAGGGGTCTATTTTCTTTCAGCCCTTCAGGGAAGAATGCTCCCCAGTTTGTGCTGCCTCTGCATATCTCATACATTGAGTATGCTTTTGCCCCATCTCAACATATTGCCACAGATTAGGCAGCTTGTGTGCAAATGATGGCTGTATTTGGCATTAGAGTTTTGCAGTACTGGCTTTTCTGCTATAAAGAAATCTCTTGAAGGCATTTTTTTTAATCTGTTTATTTTAGTATCAGATAGTAAAATTAATTAGCTTTATTAAAGAGCAAGCAATCTGATACTCAAGAAAACAAGCAGAGTAGCAGGATTCCAAAAATATGCCTGCCACCTGGTATTGCCTGGTGTATGTGCTTCTTTACAAAACATAGCTGCAGCTGTAAATTTAATTTGTTTCTATAGGCAAAATTGATGCAACACTTTTCTCTGTTTATCTAAAGTATTTTCAGTTCTTGACTCATTAACACATTGACTGGAACATCTATAAACTGGGCTAGGACTCAATTTAATCTGAAACTTTTTGATTTAAGATAGCTTTCTGTATTTCCTTCCTATCTAAATATCTGCTGTGCTTCCATGGGAAGTTATTTTATAATGCACTTTAAAAAATAAAAAAAACCCAACAAACCAAATGACAAAAGCATGCATGTCTTCATATTGACTGAAACCATAGTCAAAGACTAGGCTTAGAAAGGATAAAATCTCAGCATCTGGTTATGATAAAGAACTTCACATGGGTTACTTGTCCAGACAGAATAGCAATGGAGCAGTTAACAACAAGGTTTACTTCTGGACTAATAAGCTTTTGTTAAATGTATGCCTGTTATCATCGATGAAAAATGTATAGCATATACTACAATTGCTGCTTTTAAACAGCCACAAAGAAACAGTTCCAACATGCAGTCCAGGTAACTCTTCAATTAAAAGTGTGGCTTCTGAATATTTCAATCCATTAATAATTCCATTAACTGGATCATGACTTCTCCACAAATACCTTGAAATATTCACATTTCCTGGTTTATACACAACATAAAATGCAGATATATACCATCCACATTACAATGTGGCTACCTGTTATCCACTAATGTAGAACATGTCTTAGCATGCAAGCATAGCTATAACTTTCAATGACTTTTTCCCTAGGAACCATCAGGAAAGATAGACTAAGTAAAATTAAAGCCTTCACAGTCATTTGGGCAAATGAACCTGTGATCAGTCATGGCATTTTTAAATCCATATCTTTGTTCATTATTATCCCCATGATGAGGAAAGACATGAAGCCTAGACAGTTCAGCAGGTACTGCACTGCATATCCACACTGGGAAGCTAGGCTTTAGGAAGTAGGAACCCAAGTCCTTTCTTGAAAGAAAGCCTGTAGTTCTTTGTCAGAAAGGCAAAGAATTCTGCTAGAAGTACCAAATTATAAACTCATCCTAATTCAATCCTTCACCTCCTCAATGATGCTTCACTTGAGCTGATTTTGATGTGTTTTTTGTGCAGCAAATTAGTTACTGAATGGAGCCAAGAGATAGAAACATGCTTGGGACTGTTGCCTCAAAATAAGCCTGTATAGATTAGGTCAGTACTCAGATTACCTTGAAAAAATATTTGTTGTACACTCATATAAAGCTTTTTTTTTTTTTCCTGTTTAATTATGCTACAAAAATAGCCCTTCTCTTCAAATTATTTGGGCACAAACATCTTAAAAGGTAACAGGTAACAAAGCCTTGGATTCTAGCACATGAAATTAAACATGATCTAAACCAAACTAAACTATGATCACGAAATAATAATAGTAATTTTGAGTTTCAAATTGGTCTATATTTGACTGAAACAAGAACTCTCTTAGCTGGATAATAAAATTGAATATATTGTTATATAACTCTTAGCACTCCACCATCCTTCTACCTCTCTTCCCCAGCTGTCTTAGCATTCTCTTTTTGAAAATTACTTATATATCAGGGATGTATTTTACTCAGTCACCTTGGCAACAAGAGTTATTCCCTTACAGAACATACTGCATTTTCATATTTTTTTATATAATAATAATGCATAGCTATTGTCATCTGAAAGCAGCAGATGAAGTGGTGTCTTTGTCCCTGAAGCTTTCGGGTCAGTATCAGAACTGGATGATAGCTTTCATGCACTGCTACATTTATTATAATTGTTGTTGTTTTGCTTCATTTAGATATTTCCTAAAGATCTTTAAATATAAACTTAGATTCCAAACAGGAAATAAATGCCTAGCACTGGATTCAAGTGGCATTTAGGTGCTCAAATCTAAAACTGTAATCTCACATCCCACTGATCTCTCCTCAGTTTATAGTTATTAAGGGCTACCAGAGCTTTATTTCTGAAGTCAGGAGTTGGTCCACATAGACAATTTTTTAAATGCTCAAACTAATCAGTAACCAACTACCCTGTGTGTGTGTCTCTTGGAATCAGGGCAGTGACCCTCTCCCAGTGCAGCCGTGGGAGCTGCTGCCCTTTAGGGTCCCATTGCTTGGCTCACACCTACACACTGCATTCACATTTGCCTGCAGGCTCATGCCTTCCTCGACACTGACCGCCTTCCCTCCAGCTTGAGCCTTTCCAGAGCAATGATCTCAGCTCTCCCTAACTCTTGCACACATGAAAGTGGGTCAGGAATGACCCTGGAACACAAACAGACTTTTTGCTCAGACAGTAGTTTTGGTAGCTCAGGAATTGGCTGTCTTTTAGCTGTTTGTTACCATCACACCCTTCAGTTTTGAGTTGCTGCTTTGGCTGACACCTGTGAACTGACCACGTGGACACTGCAGCTCAGTGCCAGTGAAAAAGGTAATTCTGAATTACACTTGAAGTCATGGTTTCTCAAAACCCTGTCTGTAAGGGCTTTCCTGCTGAGCAGCTTGCCTTTTGGCATCATATGCAGCACGCTGGCTACACTGGATCCTCTTCAGAGATTGCTGCCAGGATGGAGGCAATATGTTTACAACAGGAGTCGGAAACTCTAGAAATGAGCTGCCTGACCTTTGATATCACAACGTTCAGCATCACCATGTTTAAAGTCACTCAGCCCTTATGTTCCCAACAAACTGCAGTGCACGTACACATGAGCTCTTTTAAGAGAAAGCATTACCCACCCTCTGCAATTCACCGACTCTGGGATGGGAAAAAAGCTATCTTTGGCATGGAAGAAAGCGATCTTAAGACTGCCCAGAAATGTGTGACCAGTGCCAAGATCAAAGAGTTTGTTTCTCTCTACTTAAAAGATGAGGATTTTAATTTGGAAAGATAAAAATTATATTATCTACGCAGATCGTAATAAAAGTGACCTTCACTTCTTAGGGACAAAAAACCCTCACGAGAGTCCTACATTGCAACAAAATTCTAGATCCTTAAGCCCTCAGTTCTTTGCTTCACTGAAGAGGAGATTTTACTGCTAGCACAGAAACAAGGTTCCTGTCTTCTGTGACAAAAATTACAGCTCTCTCTTGCCAGTGATCCTGGGTCATCTGCTCCTGTTTTTCAGACACACCTGAACATGAGGGAGGTCCAGGATTACCACCTCCTGCTTGAAATCCAGAAAATGCTACTCCTAATAAGCCTGCAAGGATGGAAAAGATGGAAAGAACTGCACATAAAAAGAAAGGGAAGAAAAGAGAAAAGGGGAAATGAGGAAAAATAAAATTTTCCCATTCACTTTATGCTGATCCTTTCTTTCCTGCCTTGTATCTATTTATTGCATCACATATAAATCGTTAAATAAAAAAAAATAAATAAATATTGCTAACAAAAATAAGCTCCGGTGTTTGAAACAACTCACCTAACGTTAAATGCACTTGAAACAGAGTTAACGCTCTATGTAACAAGATCACAGAGATTATAAATTTGCTTCATTTTATTCATATTACAAAACTGCCTCATATAATTTGGTAATTTTAGCTGTCTTTGATCATCAGAGATGAAGATTTATCTATCATAAAGGCTAATTACGGCTATCATCTTCCATAGACAGTGGTCTCTATAGGCCCTGCTTGTACTTTTTGATGGAAAGAAGAGGGCCAGCCTTTGATGATTTCAGACCTGTCTCATCAAAGAGCCAGTGGGGCACTACCCTTAATGTATTCACTTCTGAAGAGACAGTAGGAGCACTGCCATCTGCTTTACACCATGAAAATCCACCCAGAAAGATCTGTTAAAACACAGACATCTTATCCTTTATTGGCAATACAGACACAGACTTGTGAGCATTTCAGAGGAAAAAAGTTAGAGGAGCAAAGAAAGGAAGTCATGAATATTGCAATGGCCCCACCTTATCAGAATCTGACTCTCACCAACCTTTGTGACCTTTCTGCAAGTAATTAGCATGCTCTGTGATTCTGCTATTAGCAACATCCCCAGCTTAGGAGTCTAATACTATTAACACGCTGCTTAAAAGTGGAGGGGGGGAATGGAAAGAGATTTGGAAAGTACAGAACATTTAACTGCAAAATAAAACATGCGCTTTCTCTCATTAAATACAGCCAGAATTCAGGACATCGATTGATTTTGAATCTTGCAGACGGAAAGAAATGAGTGAACAAACAGGCTGAACTAAGCAGTTATAAACAAAACATTCAAATATGCAGAAAAATAGTTTCTTAAATCTAAATTGCCTCTAATTCCTAAAGAAATTAAGTAACTAATTTCATCTTGTTTGGGTTATTTAATTATCTGATAGAAATAAAAAAGCAGGGAGCAAGGCTGAATCAAAGAAAAGAAAGATTGGCTTTTTGTCTCACAGTGAGACACACAGCTTAGCTGTTAATAATAAAATGCTATAAGCCATATGTTTCTTGTGGTTTTCTTTTAAGCTTGAAATTAGAATGTGCTAATTAGAGTGTGGGCCACATATAAAAATACAGCACTCCATTGCAGTTGTGCCTGTATGAGGACTACATTGTTGATGTGTAGAAGACTGGTGCTATAATTATCTTACAATCCAAGAAGTAATTCACCTTAGTAATTTTTGAATCTATCAAGAGCCTGGTTCACAAATCACTTAATTGCTTTTTATGCACTCTTTGTGCTGCAATTTACTGTATATGAGAAAAGTGACTTGTGTACCAATATCATATAAATTGCCTCACATTTACCAGCCTTCCAAATCATAGTATGGTAACTAACAACACTTGGTTTCAGCTTCATTTCCCAGGAGTCTAAAGACCTCAGGAAATGTGAAGTTGACAGTGTTTCCAGCTGGGAGCAAACAGCATATATTCGAAAAAGCTTCCCACTAAGTCAGTAGGTAAAATAATCTTGCCAGTTAAAGACCATTCCCACAAACTGCATTTTACTTTGTTTATTATTGGAGCATAACCTGTATTTACCCTTCAGGAAAAAAAAAAAATAAAATAATCAGGAAAGCTGGGCTGTGAATTGGACAAGAAAGAGAAAATTCAATAAAGTACAAAACACTTTCTAATGTGCTTTTTTAATGTCCCCCAAAACGATTACATTATACTCATTATGGAGTATGTATCAGACTCTTACTTCCAGACAGACAGATGCCACTGTGTGAAACATACTGGTCAACAGATTCATCTGGGAACTTTTCACCAGAATGTTGATGAAAAATTGAGGTTTCTGTGAAAGTGGGTGTTTTTTACGGGGGGGGGGGGGGGGGGGGAAACAACCCAATTTTTAGGAA
>JAWWEW010000001.1:7495884-7553160 GCA_035583185.1 Anabacerthia variegaticeps | reverse complement strand
CCCCCCCCCCCCCCCCCCCCCCCCCCCCCCCCCCAAAAGAAGCCAATTTTTAGGAACTGATAATGCTCCAAATTGAGTATGTCTCAGACAATTATTTTCCAAACCAAAGAAGAGTCTTTGCTAGTTCTGTTTGATGTGCAACCTGTAGGATACCAAAGGTGCCATGGTGCTTTGTGGCAATCTATATCAAGAACACATAATGGTCAGCAAATACCACATTAGTGGCAGCAGTTTTGATTTCATTTGGGTTGGTAGGACTGTAACTTGACAACTAAAGTAAAATCTCACCTTTGTCCTGTGTAATTTCTCCCTTCTGCCTCATTTCTTTTCTCATGGCATCAAACACAAGATATTGTCTCCACTACCCAAGTTTACTTTGAGCGAACTTCCTCAAATATAATTTCACAGAGTCACAGAATTGTTAGTGTTGGAAGGAGATCATCTCATCCAACCCCCCTGCCAAGGTGGGGTCACAGGAATGTGTCTGGGGGGGGTTTAATGTCAACAGAGAGGGAGAATACACACCCTCCCTGGGCAGCTGTTCCAATGCTCTGCCACACCGAAATGTAAAGAATTTTATCCTCACATTGAGGTGGAATATCTTGTGTTTTAATTTATGGCCATTGCTCCTTACCCTGTTGCTGGACCCCACTGAGAAGAGTCTGGCACCATCCTCTTGACACTTGCCCTGGAGATATTTATATGTATTGATGAGATCCCTGCTCAGTGTTCTCTTCTCTAGACTGAAGAGGCCCAGCTCCTCAGCCCCTTATTCATCTTTGTGTCCCCAGCTGGACCCTCTCCAGTAGCTCCTTGTCTTTCTTGTCCCGAGGAGACCAGAACTGAGCACAACACTCCTGATGTGGCCTTGCTAGGGCTGAGTAGAGGGGCAGAATCACCTCCCTCGACCTGCTGGCAATGCTATTCCTGACACACCCCAGGACACCATTGGCCCTCCTGGCCACAAGGGCACACTGCTGGCTCAATTTCCAATCCATTGTTTAGAAGTTTCCTCTAGACTACATTTGCTTTCATAATAATACACGGTTCTTTCCTCCTAGCTGTTTCCCAGACTGAATAAAGTCCTAAAGATATATTTTTTTACCTTCAATTTCCTTATCTGCTTTGGTGTCTACAATTAGACTGAAATAAAACTGAAATCTCAACCAATGTCTATTTTTTACTAGTCTATATGGCTTTTCCGTAGAATACCAAAATATATTCAGTACTTGCTCTCTGTTAATACTTTACTAATTTATTACTGTTAATGATGGAGGGGTTTACCAAAACATAGAGCGTGAAACTATATTTGATCCAAGATCTGCTGAAGATCAAATATTTCCGATCAGATTTTTGAGAAAGCCTTAGTATCTAAAACAATTCCCTTTGCAGTCACTACCTACCTGGCCTTAATTTGTACACATACCAATTTCACAAGGATTTTTCAGTATTTTAGTCAAATGTATTGAGAGATGAAGATGATGACAGTAACATTCAGATTTGCTTTAAACAGAGATTTGTAACAAAGAAATGTAAAAGCTGCCTGTGGTAGTAATTGCCCTGAGCAATTAGCATAAGTTGTCATGAATACTAAAATGGAAATGCAATACTGCAAAACATGAAAAATAATTAATAGCTTTTCATTGAAAGCCAAGGGAAATTCACATCTTTATCTATATATTTTATCCAAATTAAAATTGCATTAGAAACAACATAAGTAGAATGATACATCTTTTTTCTGAGGTCAACCATTTCTTAGGATGAGATTAATTTGCACTGTATTTGAGATGAATCTACCTTATATGACTTTTGGGGTGAACCACTTTCCTGATTATATGTTGTACCATGAAATAGTTGTGTTTGTGAAAGGTAAAGATATGTAGGTATTTCCATCCTTGCAAATAATGCAATGCTAACAAATACATAAAGCTTGCACACAGGCCTTGGATGTCCTCTTGTTGCTAGCTGCAAGAAAATCCCACTGTGCTTTCAACTGTTATTTGTTATGTGAAGCCTTCACTACCTGGAAACTTCATGTATAGGATGAGGTTTTTCACTACCATAAAACAGAGATTTAATATTGATAATTACACTGGCAGTTGCTATTTAAACTTTGGCTGCTCAATAGCAGACTGCTACCTCTAATTTTCGAGTCAGCTGGGAAGCACAGTAATTTCTCCTGTAGATGTGGAAAGTCCATCATTTTACCAGATTCTCAGACTTCTCCTTGCTTTTTGTGCTTGTTCCTTGGCATCCTCTCTCCCCCTTGCCAACATCTCTAACTACTATTTTCACTACTTAATGATACATAAACCCAAATTAGAACACACAGTAGGTTCGGTCACAGTTCAATGCCTGTGCATGTGATACTTTTGTCAACTCTTGACTGTTTGTCTTTAATTCTCCTGTCTTGGAGTTAAGGATTTAATTATTATCTAGACTTAGAGACTGTAGAGGGGTGAGGCTTTTTTTTTTTTTGGTATGTGTGTATGTGTTCCTTGTGTCTGATATAGCTCTTTTCTGTTGCTGGAAAACTATCCAGGCTGGCTTCATTCTATCCACCCCCCACCCCCGCACTTTATTTTCTACATCATACTTACATATTCTTAAACAAAAATGTAATCATTAGCCATATATATACTGTGAACATTTTTGGGGGAGCACCAACCTAGGATTACAATAAGATATGATGATAATATTTAAAATTACATCAAAAACTAAACCTAAACTTGTATACAGCCCTGGTGCTGTACGTTTCTACCAACACCACTTCTAGTCATTCCATGTTCAACAACCTGTCATCCCTACAATTTATTGTTACAGTATTATTTTTCTTAGCGAGCATTTTATTCTTTCTAGCCCTTGTGTCCCTTCAGTGAGACAAGTTTTAAATAGTTGTTGTCCATCTGTAGGTTTTAAAGAAATTATTTATAAATATTGTAGTAATGGTGTCCATATGCGTCAAGTAGCAACAGGTAAAACAGGGCGCTTAAAGGGCTATCTAGGGAGAAAAAAAAAAACCCCTTGTGAAAAATAATACAACTGAAAATGAAACAACTAAATATGTGGTCTCCTTTTAAGAGAGCAAGGAGACATCTGCTCGATAGCCGAGAAGAGAACCTCTCTAAAAGGAAGATAATCCTTATGCTATTTAACACCGCAGCAAATCATGTTTTCTTTTGCAGAATACCACAAAGACAACAGGCTTTGACAGCTATAGTTCAGTTTTGAGTGTCAACACTTGACATGATTAACAGCATGATTATGCTTTACTACAAGCCCATGAGGTGTTTTGATAGTACCTCTTAAATATTTCCTTTTCTCACTTTATAGCCTGTATGCAGTGTCCCTATAGTGACGTTACCTTCATATACACTTTTCATCCATACAGAAAAGTGAGCATTCATTCTTTTATTATTGTTATCTATAAAATTGCTTGACTATCATGCTAGAACAAACGCATGCTTTGTATTTTGCTACTTTGTAATATATATCACTTATCATTACCATTCTCAAGTGGAACAGTGAAATAATAAAGCTTTTATGCTCAGAAGGAAAAACATCTAAAGGAATTAGGGTTGTCTTTAATTTAGCGGTTCATGTACAAAATACATATATATAAAGGCCTGATTCTGCTAACAAATATGACAAAATGCAAAAAAAAAAGGTTTTATGTGCTCATCATCTGAATGTCTTTGCACTCCTTTTGTTTGGGATTTTTCAGGACTGCACTCCTACAGCATTCTCCGCCTTAGCTGTTTGGTTGGTTTTCTGATTCTGCTTGATCAAAAGCAGGAAAAAACCCAAACACTAAGACAGTACTCCCTCTGTTATGCACCCACGCAGATGCTGCTCTCAATCAAATAATACCCAACTCATGCACACGTTGCTGAAACGTGATCCTTCAGACAGTACTTAGGCCATCGTGCCATCTCTTCTTGGAAGCTTCTAAAACACAGCCTGAACAGATAAGTTGTTAGCTCTTTGCATTTTCCTCACTCTGAATCAGAAGGTGGACATTAAATGGAACAACTTCAGTGAGATGACACACTTAGAAAGCTCCCACTTCATCTCTGACTAACTTATTATGACTAATAGTTCTGTGTCTCATCAGTTTAGCAGAGCATTGGAAGCAGAGCAATGCAATATTAATCAGCACTCTGCAGTGTTGTCACCATACACAGACCCAAACAATGTTACTTTGAGTCAGTTCTACAGACTGCAGTATGAAGTGCCACCTTTTATACACTCAGCATAATATTTTCATGCCTTTCCCCTGTTTTTGTGAGAACTCAAAAGAAAAGGTGAATTCTCTAAATGTGTATTTATTATTATCTTTATGTTTGTTTCAACATAATTCTGCTGTTTATTTGATGCTGGTTGGCACATAACCTTATTCTTTGAAATGCTAATTGTTAAGATAAAGTTTACTGAGACTGCTGAATAATGATGTATCATTATCTTCAGGTCTTTCTTTGAATGAGTCAAAACTGCACAGACGTTTACAAACATAATGTTGTAAAAGGGTTCCTGACACTATCCTTGATGTGTATAGATGAATTAGATATATAGATATATTAGATATAGATTCTCTGCCTGTGTAGAATGCCTTTTGCTCTCTCTGACTATGAGTTGCCTCGTGTAACCTTACCAGAGGGTCTGAGCAATGACTATGGCTTTAACCTGCTTTACAGCATTTGAAGTACGGGCAGACACAGCCCATTCTATCTGCCCATCGCAGAGCTGATGGATGATGTTGGCCTTCTTATCTGAACTTTTATATATCCTCGAGAACTTCCAAGGACCACAAAGGCCAAGTATAAAAAAGGATTTTGTCAGAATGATAAAGATAACATAAGCATCTCTATTTTGCTTCCTAGATACTTTCTGCCATTCTCAAACAGTAAAGATCATGTCAATAGCTCTATGGCACAATCAAAATTCCACTGTGTTTTTCAGGAATGTCGTGTCTATTAAGTTGTACAGTAGACAGCTAAGAAGCACTCCAGTCAATATTCTGCAGACAACTGTCATCTGAGGAAAATCTTTATAATTACAATACTCTCTTTTTTTGCCTTTTGAGCCATTTTGCTTGTGAAATGTGACCAACTTGGAATTTTGTAACCTGTATTTTGCAGACAGGCAGTCCAAGGTAGTAAGACCATATTGTTCCATCACTGTTTCACATCTGTCTGGGAAGGCATTAAAAGCATTCTGCTAGAAGGGTATTATTCACCTCTTTTCTCTTGCCCTTCTCTTTTCCAAATAAAACCTATAAAAAGGTTATTCCTAATTGGTTGCAGCTCCACAGGGGTCAGGACATTTTGCATTGCAAGATTTATGACAGAAGGTAGCTAATACTCACACTCTCAGTAATGGATTCTTCTTTCCTAAGCAAGTTATTTTCTTTTACTGTATCTAACACTATCAGCCTTGTACAGAAGTCAGTCCCCAAGCATTAACAGAAAATGTCTATTTAAAGCCTAAATATAGTTTTCATTCAAAAGGTCATACCCACAAGAATTATACATGAGTTCTAGGTGGGTTAGGATTTAATTTGTTTTTTACGTCTCCACATAGAAAATCTGCTTTTGATTGTGAGAGAATGAGTCAGTCAATATTTTTTTTTTAAACAACATTTTTAGTTGTGAAATTACTTAAATAAGAAATATGATGAAACGCATGAAAACTCATGTAAACACCAAATTTCATATTTTTGTGTTTAAACCCAATTGTCTGCCACCAGTGTTTACCCAAATACACCCAAAGTGTTATTAAACAACTCAGTCACCAATAGCAAGATCTTTCCATGCAGTGAATATTTTACCCTGAACAGAGCAATGGAAGACTTGAAGCTTGTCTCTTTCTGCATCTCTCAGAGGCTGATAAGGTTCTTCATGAAACTGCAATAGCATGGCAACTCAACACTGCTTTGAGCCATGCTAATAGAAAGATTTTTGGTTTATATAGAAGAGTGGTGAGCATAAGACAATGATGCAGAATGCAACAGTAATGAGCATTTAAAAAAATTCTTACTGGCACATTTTGCGCATAAATTCTCAAATTCATTTGATTTCTTATTTCCAACAATCTCTTTGTTTGAAGCCTGGGTATCACTGCTTCATCCAAGGGTAGCCATAACCAATGGCTTAAGCTACATCAAGTTGGATGAACCACAGCCACTGTGTGTACTGCCAGCCCAATCCAACAGCAAAAGCAAAAAACTTAGTTTAGGGGGTGTAAATATTTGTTCACAGTAGTTCCAGGTCAAGCAAAACACTTCAAATTGTTTCAAATTCAAGTTGAAGTTTTTTTTCCCTTTTTGTTTTTTTTTTTAATCTTGTGTATTTGTAGAAGGTGAAAGGCTATTTTGATTTGGAAACATCAGTTCCGTTTCCCAGTCCTCCTTGTTAAGGAATTCTTTCCTTATCAAGCCAAACTCATAGGACCTAAATACTGGTCTCTACAGAGTGAAATTCATAGAGGAATTATCAGCATTAATACCCTATCAGCTTGTTGTTTGTCAAACAGTCCCATGAATTGCTCCAGCACTTAAACTTCTTCCAGTAATGGCCCTAAAGCACATCTGTGTTCCAAAGCTGGTTTGAAACTCAAGTCCAAACTGCCCTGCTTGCAGGAGGCCCCTGGCAGCCAACCTCAGGATACACCCCCCTGAGACTGGGACTGTGAACTGGATGGATAAATCAAACTCCCCATCTCACTTGTTGGAGCAATTTCAATTTGCTTAAACTTATTAACAGTGACCTGTTACCTCGTATCTCTCAGTACTACCAATTTTAAATAGCTACTACTCCAGCAGCTGTCATACGTTTCTCTACAAATAAACTGTGTTTTCATCCCCTGACATGCTTTTGTAACTGATAATGTCTAGATCAACTACATTTAAACCATCTCTGACCATTTTTCCAATGTTAAAAACATGTAATAATGCAGATTCAAGGGCCTCCTGAGGTAACCTAATACAGCACTTTCAGCTTTCTTACTTAATCTTTACTTATTTAATTTAAAAGTCCGTTGCTGACCATTATTTCTCCATATTCACTGGCAACAACAAGTACAGCTCTTATTTTTGCAAAGATTACAAGCTGAGACTACAGACTGCTCTAATGTACCCTTCTATCTTGTACAAATAACTTCAGTTCGTTCACTTCTTGCTAATAGGACATGTTTGCTAAATGTCTGATCACACATATGAACGCCATCCACAGAGAAGAAAAAATAACTGGCACAGAAAACACCAGTGCAGTCAAAAATTAGAATGGCATTAATAGCAGGCATGACCTGAAAAGCTGCAAGTTAATCATCAAAAGTAATGGCATACACACAAAGAAAAATGTGTACTGGCTCAAAGTTAACTGGTCACATTGAAGACATAATGGAAAACAAATTTATATTGTTTTAAATGGTCTATGTGTCAATGAATTTCTCTTTACATGCATCCAAAGCAAAGAATGTTATAGAAATTATTTGTAGAGATTTGACTTTTTCCTTGTGAATGTGTCATTGTGTACAGCCTAGAGAGGTCTGGGATAAAGCAAAATTAACAAGGACCAACAAAAAACTGCACTTTAAAAGCGTGTGTATATATATATATAGTGTGTGTATGTATATATATGCATATATATATATAAAATAATGTTTTACATATTTTTCAAATAATCTCTTACGAAAAAGAAGCTGTTCAAAGGAAAATCATGGCAGATTCCGCAAAAATGTAACCACTGTCACAGAACATAGTAGTCTAGGATTATCCTGTATCACTTCATCAGGAACCAATTAATGTCTCAAAAAGAAACGCTACAACTTTCTGTATATGTTAAACCACAATGACTCTACATTTTCACAATAAAAACCTGACCATAATTAAATTCTGGGAGATCTTTTTTTTCAGATGCCTTGTAAAACTGACAGTAAACATGTTATATTGCAGGATTATTTTACCACAGCAAAAATCTTAAAATACAACAGAGAATCAGATTTTGCCATATTAGCTAAGAAAAACATAACACTACTAGCCCACAGACATAGGCTATAAAGAGTTAACCAAGTACACTATTTTACTTTATTTCAACTTTATTCTGGTACCCCAAAAACTTAGAATTTACTAATGCCAACTCACCTAACGAAAAAGTCAACAATGAACGCACTAAATCCCTAAACTGACTAATAAGTCTTAACAAAATATAGTAAATTGCAGGGACTTTGGCAAAAAGGCTCATTTTCTGTATGAAGACATTCACAGAAGGGAATAGCCAAGCAGCCCTTAAGCTAACTTACTGTTTTGTACACAAAATGGCTGCAGAGATAAAATTCTCTTCAGTGACTCACGTCAAATGTATCTTACTATTCTGTCAGGAATTTGCTATTTGTGTGTTTTTGAAATACACTGTGTTGACAATGATCCTAATCAGCTTCTGTGAACTGCCAAATTTCTTTTCAACAGAAAAAAGTGTAAGCTATCCCTACTGCCAATCATCAGCATCCAAATTGTGGAGAACAATGCTGCTGCATGCTGGAAGTAAAAATAAAAAGCAGTATAGAAGATAAGAAGAAAGTAGTGGACAACAGTAGACACAAAAGGTCAAAGATCTGAATGCTTTGTGGTATGACACAAGTACCAAGTGACATTTTAGTGTCTCAGTTATAAAGAAAGAAAAGAAAGGCATCAGATTTTGTCATGTCCAAGATGATCTTTACCAAAACTTAAAATAGTTAGATCTCACAGTCAGTTAAAAGAAGCTTAGTTTCTCTGAAGGGAATGTGTAGGTTTCTGTTTTAGTATCCCTACAGGCTAAGAATGATAATGTTGTTTCAAGGAGCAGGTAAATATTATAAAATTCTAGTTAATTTCAACTTAAAAAGTCACGGATTTTTCAATTCCCTGAAATAAACCCCCAAAAACATGCCTTCTGAACTCCACTGTCATTACGACAATTCTAATGCTTGAGAACCATGTACACTTTGATCCCAGGAAACTGAGGACAGCATGCCTGAAAGCTGGAATTCCTGAGGCTTTCTGCTTCCTGTCAGCCCTTTGGGACGCCAGCTGGCAGCTGTGCAGAGGGCTCATGCAAGGTGCCCGGCTTCCTTGTGGAAATGTACCCAAAGCACCGTGTTCCTCTAGAACCAGGGGGGCTGACAATTCCTGAGTACCCAAGCACTGGGGTTTGGGGACTGCTTGTCAAGCAAAAAAGAAATCCTAGTGGCTTCTAAGATCTTACTTGTCAGTTTATTAAAAAAAAAAAAGAGCCCATAATATGTCTGCTTGTGATAGCAGAGGATTAGCTGCATCCAGGTGTGCCTCCTGGCCCTACTGTGCAGCTTGGGCTTCATATCTGAGCCTTCACAGTTGTCAAAGCCTACTTGAACTGGCACAGCACACGAGGAGTCACGTATTTATGATACACTGAGAAAGACCCAGCCTTAGAGGGACATGTTAGGAATGCAAATGAGCACATGAGAAACTTAAACTGCAATTTGTGTGAGACAGTTCAGAGCTGAAACAGAGACAGCAACGTTTGGCCAACAATTTCATCTGACTGGGGGCAAAGCAATTTATGAAATTTCTAGCTCTGTTGCAGGCAGCTTTTTTCTGGAGCATGTATCTCACTCATTTTTTGAAAAACATATTCCCACACATTTTACAGATCGTCTCTCTCATGGTTTAGTAATCTGAAGTTAAGGAAGTAGCCACGTCTGAAGTAGTCCCTTTATCATCTGTGTCTACTGCTTAAGGTGGAGACTAAACAGAGTGACTAAACAGAGAAATATCTATATTCTTGGCAAGGGGCAAGAAAAATGGGCAATATTTGGACTTAGGTACTAATTAGTTCCTTTCAATCACTTGGAATTTTAACGTCACATTAAACAGAGAAAGAATTTTGCTCTACACTTGCAGACCCATATTTCTTCCTGTAAAATAACCAACATACTTTTCAGTATTGCTTGTGTTAAAGCAGATCTCCTAAAACAATTAAAGGAACACCACAACCTAAACGCAGCAAGTTTACCTGAGTGATAAGTATTTGGATTATAATGCAGCAAATTGAATAAGTAAGAAAATTCCACAAAACACAAAGTAGTGATTCAAGTCCCACATCACATATGTGGATAGCTGAACATAGCTTACTTGAGTATGCAGTGATGCAGGCACGAAATAAATATACTTATGCATAAAATGTATTTGAATGTCACACTGAATCTTAAGCATATTTAATTTGAATATACAATTAATTATGAAGTATTCATTTATTTCTGGTTTTACTGTCTCTAATATATAAGTATCAATAGCAATTCAACCCAAGTTTGGACCCCAAATCATCAAATTTGAAGATACTTTCCACAACAATGATATTTACACTATGCTTTAAATATGCAGAAGTATATAGAAACATGAAACGAAACAGTAAGTGTAATTCTGTAATAAAATAGTACATATGTGAAGGGGATTGACTTGGCTTCTGTGTGGAACATTTCTCAACTTTAAAAATTCTTATACATATTAATGTAGAGTGGTGGTTATTTTTTTTTCTTTTTGCATTGAATTGTAAAGTAGTTTATAATGAGAAAATGACTCAGTTATCCCCACTTGTGCTACATTATCTGCTGTGGGATGGAGAAGGAGTTGATAATGAATATATATATATATAAAATGTGGAGGATTTGATGTGGGATTTAGACAGAACACAGGCCTAGTGCTGATCACCTGCCTAAGGCTGATTTTCACCCATAGCACTGAAGGCAGCATTAAGTATGTGAAAGCAGCAATTCCTTTGAATAATTGATGGATTCTTTGAGTTTTTGTTATTGAATCTATCTGTTGGTGGGTAGGAAGATTCTACATTTTTCTTCCCTGACTATAGACGATTTCAGACAGGTGCTTTGAAAAGATGCCTTAATCTATCTGCAGATAAAAACTATTAAGTTACTCAGCTGAAATAGGCAAAAGTTTCCTCAGAAACTTTCTGTTTTTTTTTTTACACCTCCACCCTCTCTACATTCATATCCCCCAAGAAGAGCAGCCAAACACAAAGAAATCCACTTGAAGAATTATTTTAGTCACACCAACTTAGAGGAAAGAGGTAATTATAAAATACTTAATGTGAATACTTTAAAATACACTGAAACAATTAAGTACTGCACAAATGACATTTTGTTTCAGGTTATACCTAAATATCACATTCTTAGAGCTCAAAATTCCTTGAAAATTTTTTGGTTTTTTTTTTTTAAGAGTAAAACGTTTTGTTCTTACAAAAAAAAAACTACTTTTTTGTAGTAAATGGGAAGATACAATTACTTCCTGACTGATCCAAATTTTCCAGATTCTTTGCTATTGTTCAAGCATTGCAGAAACAAGTACAAAAATCAGCCTTTCCTCAGTTTCACTTCCCAATCATTATTTATTCCAATGCGATGATGACACTTTTCTCTGATGCAACACGTTGGCATCACACGATATCACCTCTTCGGTGATGCAGTAGTTTGGTTTTGACAGTACAGAACTGGCTACAGATCTCCCCAAACAAGCTCCACATTGTCTCTATATCTGCTTTTCTCTAGGGTTCCTTGGCACGTGCATTTTCAGTCAACCTCATTTGTTTAGAAGCTTTACCAATGTCAGTACTCAAAACTCATCAAGACATTCGGTACATATTCCAAGAAATGAACATGCTTGCTAGTTGTGAATGGGATATCTTTTTCTACAAACAAACACCTTCTTTCTGAATGTTTCCTTGGTTTTTGCCACCCACTTGGCAACACTTCTTTCTCTCTCGTGGAGAGGCTCTTGGTCACTGCAGCAACAGGAAATGCTGCCATTCTTAGATATGGACAACTCAAAATACATGGGGAAGATCAACAAAGACTGAAAGTTCTGTTACCTGCATACTTCCAGAATCATTGAAGCACAGCACAGTTTGTGTTGGGTGGACCTTTAAAGATCATCTAGGCCCACCCCCTTGCTGGGGTGGGATCTGTTATTTTTTAAATGTTACCATAAATAAAACAAATGAAACCATGCATATGGCAGAGATAACACAAAGCACAGGTAAAGACATCCAAATACAACATTGCAGTTTTCTGAGCCAAAGGATAGTCAAAACAACCTCTCTTGCTCGGAAGGATTAGAAAGGCCATTAGACAAAGTAAGAAGACAAAGTCTGTAACCAGCAGGTCACCAGAGTGCTCACACATAATCAGTTGGGTAAGTAAAGTATTAAAGAACTATGAAAAAAAAAATCTCATGAAAAGCACATGATCTGTAAAAGAACCCTACCTTAACTGCAGTGCGCATAGATCTCAACTTTTATGTCAGATACTTTGTGCATAATGTAATTGAGAACTTAAAAAGGAAGACATGTTGTGCTCCAAGGCTCAAAAGGAACAGCAGAGCCATGATGATCAATAACTCTCTACTGGAGCTCTAACAGTGGTAAGGTTACTTCAAGAAATACTGGTAACATTTCTGAGTCCTTAAACAGAGTCCCTCAAGTACTGGTATTTTGAGAAGCCTTGTGCAAACACACAGAAGCTTCCCCACAAATTTCTGTGTTCCCTTGTTGATGTGTGCAATTTCTCTGTATGTTGTACAATAGGGTGAGAATAATTTAAGAGCTCTGTTCTCTTTATTCTGTCTCTAGTGTTCAAAATGGTCAGCAAGACATCCCACCCACTTCACCAAAGCACCAAGTGTGCAAACACTGACAGATAGCAAGCCATAGGCAAGCAGCTCTAGCACCTCTGATTAAGGGTCAAGTCTTTGCTAACTGCAATTATTCTGTCTTTGTGATAATGATCAGACCTTCTTATCACTGTTTTTGAATGCATTGGGAAATGGTACTGGATAGAAGGGTTTGAACAAGAGCAGTGTGCAGACAAACTCTTACACAGTGCTGAGCAAAAGTCTCACTGCTACTGTGCTGTCATGAATTCGGGTGGTATTCATTACCTTTACCAGCCCATCACCTTTGGCTAAAGCATCCAGACTCCTCGGTAGCTGACATTACGTAAGGCTTTGGTTAGGTCTCTGTAACAGCTACTCTAGTCTCTTAAACAGCTCTCCCTGGCAACAAGAAGATTCTTGTATTTTAGTTTCCACTGTCTTCCAGTGGCAATTAAAAAGTTTGTTGAATTTTGCTAATATCTAGAGCAGAATTGGAGTGACTAAGCTGAAAAAAGAGGTGCTCTGTATCTCTTAGTCTTTGGATACATATTAAAGCCTTTTAGTTTCTTCATCCTTTGTGCATGGTCAGCTGGCCATAGATGAATGACTGCATGGAAATACAGCAGACAATTTTAAGACTTTCTGTCTCCTTTTTCTCTGAGGTGTGGCTCTTTGGCTCCTTTGCTGAAATGGATCAGATGCTAAAAAAGCTTAAATATCATTGCCATACCGAAGCAAGTGCAAGTACCTTAGTTTTTTCATGCTGATGATAATGACTAAAACTTCCACAGGCAACAGCTGTATATTTCTGTCATGCTTCTCATGACCTCAAGATAAGGAGCAGTCAAAGGGAGACAGAGAAAATACTACATAAAAGTCTTTTTGAGTAACTGATTATGATGTGAAGGGTTTGTACTGCTGTTTGTTTCTACTCTTCCAGCGCCATTTCTTTCAGGAGCTCATGCATTGATTCAGTGAGCAGCTTTCAGCTCAACTGAATGTGCACAGTGAAGTCCCTCTGTCCAGACTTGTTAGTAATTCTTCTAGACATTTGAGAGCCCTTTAGCTCTCAGATTTTATTTATTTATTTTAGAACAGCATCACTTCGAGTAAGTGCTAAAGTATATGGACCACAGCTTCTGAAATTACAAATGGAGTAGAGGTACCAGAAGGACATTGGCCACATCAGTCTCAATGCAATGCTATTATGACATTGTGCTCTGGTGTAATTGAGCTTGAATTTCCTTTTAGAAATGCAGAGTGTAATCCATTGCTTTGCAAAGGGCTTTCCCAAGCTCTATGCACCATTAAAGGTTACTGACATATGAAAAGTACAGGAGGCACTCAAGCACAGCATCCAAAGTTGATGCTATAGATTTGCAAAGTAAATATATACTTGTTTTTTGTTTATAACTTGTGCTTCATTCAGCCTTCGACTTCACACTTCTCTATAATTTTAAATTGAAAGTTAAATTTTAAAATAATGAGCTGCCCCTTGAAATGTTTTTGCTTTCTTTTCCCATTCCAGAAAAGCAGAAATTACCATTTTGAAAACTTCAATTCCAGCTGAGTTTTCAATTAGCCCAATGTAACTTTCTTACACTTCTTATTAGGAAGACAATTTCTTTTCTTGCTTGAGGTGAGTGGAACATCCCATGGTAAATGCCCAACAGCGTCCCTGAGTGAGCGATTCTCAGAGATACTAGCTCTGCAAAATTTCACATCAAGATGCACAGAACAAATTATCCCTGGAGCTGGGCTAAAGAGATATAATAGTGTTTAAATATATATTGTACCCAGAGGAAAAGGAATCTTTATACAATGGGCTTGAGGGGAAAAGCTACCGGGGCTGGAGACATACTGTACAGCATGTTACAAGAGTAACTCAAATCTTAAGGGCCCAGGCCTTGAAGATCTCCAGGAAAACAAGACAAGAACTCTCTTCTACTCCTCAATCTGTGTTATTTCATACATGTTTCCATAATGTCACTTCAGGGGATCTGATGAGGAATATTTAAAGAAAGGTTTTCTATGTTGGAAAAAAAGCTTTCAAATATTTTCCCACAATACTCTTCAGAAGGCAGCCTGTAAGGAGGAGTTCTAGATTCAAAATACTAATGTCAAGATACTTAAGGTACTGGTTTTAGAGCAAAATACATTATATGCGTGTGATTTGGAACAGATGCATGAACCTAGATCTCCCACAGTGATGCAAGAGGATACTCCTGAATCAACAGATGTTCTAGGTTATATCTAATGGGGCTTTCTTACTCTTTTTTCTTCCCACACACTCCTAATGATCCATTTCTTTTCTCCAAAGCAGGAAAAAAAAATTGAAAATTAAATGCCTTCTAGCCAGTAGTCGTCTCCATTTAACACCTCTTGCCCCTATATTGGTGAAGTATTTTCCTTATAAATTCTGTGCAAAGTAACTTGGAGCAATACTTCTCTTTTTTTCCTAGGAAACGCAAAGAAACATCTCTACACTGGTCAAGAAAAAAATCCTGATACATAATTTTGCTTCTGCCTCCTTTTAAACCTCGTAACAAGTCTCAGCTGTTGTACCCAACTCTTCCAATTACATCCAAGACACTGTTTACAACAGCATATATATATAAATCTACATTACCACAGATTTGATGATGAGCAAATATTTACAACATACTTCACATGACAGTTTTGAACAAAGCCAATTTAAAATAATTACCAGAAAATCCTTAAACTGCCATAAACCAGCATTATTACCAAATAACCAGGACAGACAGAACTAAGACAAAAAACCCAACAGCAAAAAAACCAACCAACCAAACAAACAAAAAACCACAAAACCCCACAATCCTAAAAACCAAGACCAAGAGTAAGCAGAATTTTCTTGGATTTAATATCTTGGCCATGAAACTAGACACCACATTTGCAACTGATAAAGCCTTCTATTGGTGCTCACACAGGTTCAGATACTATGATGGAAAATAACGCTTAAAAAGGAACTATAATAAGATATAATATCTAATGTTTTCATCTGTGGAGATCTCAAGCCATGCTACTCATACATAAGCATTCCCAGAAATACTCAATAACAAAACCATCAAACTAGGGCATCTCTGGCTTTAGATCTTCAAAAATCCAGCATGTAACTCCTAAATTCATATAACACTAATTGTTAAAACATTCAAAAATAACAATACTAGAATTGATAGAGTAATCTTCCTGACGTGCTCAGGAGCACTTACCACTTGAACAGGCTGAGCAGATTTCTCCCATTTAAGGCCCACTAACATGCATTAATGAAACACACCTTCAACTCTTTTTCCTACCTGCCACGTAGTCTGGATATAGCCTGTGCTCCAATACTAATTTTTGGAAATATTTCAGTATTTCACCCAGTGATTCCTTAATATAGAACAAACAAAAAGTCT
The DNA here is from genome assembly GCA_035583185.1 of Anabacerthia variegaticeps. Classification (NCBI taxonomy): domain Eukaryota; kingdom Metazoa; phylum Chordata; class Aves; order Passeriformes; family Furnariidae; genus Anabacerthia; species Anabacerthia variegaticeps. Next base: position 7,537,062 of record JAWWEW010000001.1, on the reverse strand, counting down.
TCAGAACACAGCTGAAACTGGATTTCCCTCTTCAAGCTGGATGACCCAAAGACTTTGCTACAGAATTGGTCTGCAGTAGTTTGTCTCTCTGGCTTACTGAGTATTATGGAAAGTAAAAAGCTTCCAACATACCTGCAGATTACAACAAGTTGTCCATTGCCTGAGAGGGCACTTAACTCAGACCTTTGATGTCTCTGATGTTCTCACCACTGCTGCATCAGAGAAAAGAGGATGTGTGGGGAACATCCTTTTTAAGCTCCTCCTCTTGAAGTGAGATTTAATTAATGAAGGAGCAGCTGTTTCCTTTCAACAGGACTGCTTTCAAGAGAGAATTCAGGGCAGAGAATTCTCCACTGTGGCTCCAACACCCCTGAGAGAAACGATGTGATCTAATTCTGACCGTGTCCTCAGTGAATTATTTTGATTATCTCAGAAAATTCCCCATTCTGAGAAAGAAGCCTAACATCTTTTGAGTATTGCCAGAGGGAAGCACAACTTTCATTGGCTCAGAATGCCAATGCCATTTTGGTTTCAAAATCCCATTTTGTAGGTTCAGAATAAAGCCTAAATTACTTCAAAATACAAATTGATTCTAATGTAGGCTGTGCTCCTAAATCAAAGAAGCAAAATACCCACAAAAGATATATAGAAATTTGTCTCATATCCCAGACTGCCAGCATGGACCAGAGACACTTAAAAATCCATTTCTAATTCAAAGATCTTAACAGGTGATATATTTCTCAGAAGTACTGACTACCAGTCCCTTGATACAAAAAAGGCTTCACTGCCTAGAGGAATCATTGTAAAAATCTTTTTTAAAGGGAAACTTGAGCCTCATGCAAGTATTTTCCATGAATGCACAGAAATAGGCTTCGCATGCACAGATTTTTCATAAATTCAGGGTGGGATTAGGTTCAAAAAGCAGTTTCTTGTAATACAGAGACATAAAGTGGCTAATTACAGCTCAAATAAAAGGTTGTGGAAAATATAGACTGTCCATTTTCACATACACAACTAGATTTTGTGAGTGTTTGTAAAGCTTGTGGAGAATAGATTTACTAGTGGTGATTATTTGAATATAATACAAACACCTATCTCACTGCTGCTCTTTTAGAATGATATAGTTTTAAGTGTTTACTGCATATTTTTCTCTTCCTTTGAATTGACTGAATTGTATTATCTGGTCTGTATCAAAAGAATTCATCTAAATCAAATATAAAGTCAGCATTTAGTTTGACAAGTGTCAGTTTTATTTTCTTATCTCTTTTCCTAGTTTCAATGTATCTTTAAACATGTAGGTAAATCCTTTCTTCTTCACAGACAATAGTTTGACTTTCTGTCACTACGTTGTATTACCATGAATATTCTTCAAAATTGCCATTCTTGGAATGTTATTTTTAAAAAGTTCATTTTAGCCAGAATTTGGATAATGGATAATACATATATATTTTAAATTCACATTATATAATTAAGCATATTAAATCTGATAATGTTTCAAAATAGCTACTTTCCCTTCACCTAAAACATATTTACACTAATTACAGTCTATTTACTCTATATTGGTTACACTTTTTACACACAATGCACTGTATTGGTTACAGTATATTATACTCATATTTACGCTAATAAAGCATTTACACTAAAGTCAATCAAATACAATAAACAGCTAAACCGGGACATTTTTATGAAGAGATCTGTGACACTGTCTCAAATCAGAGTTCTTATCGGGATGCCTCTAAAGTTTTTCTCAAATTGTCATTGGATTGGCAGATACCTCATGAAACCAAAGTTTGCAGTTCTGCTCAAATTGTGGGTCTGCACTGAGCTCGACAGCAGTTTGGGCTGAGAAATGACTGCAGGTTTGTTACATTTAGCCCACTGATAGATGTTTTACTTTGTGGTTAAGAATATCACAACATTAATAAAAAGAATCCTAGCTATATCACATCCTGCCCTTGAGTTTTACTCCAATTTCCCCCCTTACTTGGCTGAGCATGCCATCTGTGCATTCTATAGAAAGATTTCACTGCTATTTAAGAAAAAAAATAGGTAAATTCAATGGGAAGATTTTCTTGGTGGATGGAGGAAAAAGTGAAATAACTGCTTGTGATTTTACCCTGGAGACAGATGAGTCTCTTGCAACAGTCATAATGACATGGTGAATTTAGTTACTAATTCTTGATTTTCAAAGGTTTATTTTGTCTTGGAAGTACTATTTACTAGAAAGGGTTCCTGTCAGTTTCCCTTTTTTTTTGTTTTTTTTTTTTTTCTTTCCACATAAATAATTAATTTAAAGATACTTTATGAATTTGGTCTTCTCCTTATTGTGAGGCCATAGAAGATAAGATATGTGGTCACACCCTGTAAATGGTTATTTTGACCAGTATTTTGTCCACAGATCAAATGCCATTGACACATTCTGTTGTGGTTTTGCGTTTCAAAATAAAATAGGTTTAGTTTTTTTCTAGGTAAGGAGATCCGACCCCATGAAATCTTCCCTCATGATAAATTCTTTAGTTCAGGAAGAGGCAAAAAGGATTCTCTCCGGGGTTATTTTTGCCCTTGCCTCTCTTCCAAAAACAAGGCTTAAATGAAAAGCAAAGCTAACACTGGATTAATTTGGTGTTTGCTTACCTAGAATATTCAGTGTTGAAACAAAGCTAAGTTAGGAACTCAAATCCCATCACCTTTCTGTGGGATTTAAGCTTCTAGATGAGGAAGATACTTTGGAGATTGTTATGACCTGCAGAGAAAAATTGAGAGGACAATTTTCAAAATGAGCAAATAATTGGCCAAATTGTTCCTGGTTTTGTAAAAGACTGTTCTGTGGACAAAAACTTAATGACTTTACCTCTTCTATCTCTCTGCTACCAAAGAGAGTGAGCTTTTCTTCCTGAGAGCCCACATTTGTGTTCTGGGGAAAGATCACTGAATGGAAGGTCTATTATCTAACCTTTTCACACCAGTTTGCAGAGTGGGACCAACAAAGGAAGGGAAGATATATATTTTCCACAAAAGGGGCTATCTGTGGGCAGAACCTTTTGTAGAAGCCCAGAAGAAAAGGGGCTAATGTGCATGTCTCAAACACTGATAGCTGGATAGCAATGGAGCCATCCAAGGACTGTTGGTAATAACACACTATGAGAAACAGCAGGATGTGGCTGAAGAAGTGGCCATATGGAGGTAGGGCAGCACTTTTCTGGGACAAACATCCTTGTTCTGGCTACTGGAGTTAAGCACAACACAGTATAGCACAAGCACAGGAATGAGGTCAAGAAGTGGGCATGGACTGCTCACATAAAGATGACCCAGTAAGGTGGCATCAATATCCTCCCCTTCCCCTTTCCCTTCCCTTTCCCTTCTCTTTCCTTCCTTTGTTTTAGTTGGGTTTGGTTTTATTTTGTTTTGTTTTTATTCCATGCTACCAAGCAAAGTGAAATTAAAGTGAAATAACTTTGCCTTCAGATACATAAGGACGCAGGAAGCAACATGAAATCTAGATAGTAGAATGCCCACGCACACTTGCTGTTTTCTTCTAATCTGGATACAAAAATCCCTTATAAAAATCCCTTATCAGTGTTAGGCTGTGATGTTAGAAACAGAAGTAATTGTCTCAATGCTGACAAGTTGCCTTCCCTGTTTACCTTCCCTGTGCTTTCAGGGGGAAAGGGTGATAAGCAGATTCTATCTTGTTCTTTTCAGACTACCCCAGAAAGAGGCTGGGATTAAGACCCTTGGAGAGAAACTCTATTAGAAATTCAGTGTACAGTCTACTTTAGATAATGCAGGAGTTTGGACTATTCCTCTCATTTCTTCCTGAATCTTTCATAACCTGGAGATAACATAATACCAAGTCAATCAAAAGTTTAAAAATACACGTTGTAATGAAGAGTGTGCATCTTTGCACTTGGGCTCATCAGAAATATTTATTTATTTGAGATTCAAATTTGTTTCAGAAATTGAAATCTGAAAAGATCTTTGTAAGACATCAAGAACTATTTTCTCCCATGTTTGAGGAGATTAATTGTTTAGGAAGAAAGTTTTAGCAATAATGCTTCTTCTTCAATAATTTGGATTTATTATTTGCTTCAAGATAGAATATACTTAAAGAATAAGTTACTGTTTGGGATCAAACTGACTGGCAAAATTTGACTTGTGTAAAAGTTTATTTACACTCATTTTCACAGTAGCAGTTGCAACTCCCTGTCACAAAATCACAGAATGGGGCAGGTTGGAAGGGACCACAGTGGGTCATCTGGTCCAACCTCCCTGCTCAAACAGGGTCATCCCAGAGCACATGGCACAGGATTGTGTCCAGATGGTTCTTGAATATCTCCAGTGAGGGAGACTCCACACCCTCTCTGAGCAATCTGTTCCAGTGCTCAGTCACCTGCACAGTAAAGAAGTTCTTCCTCATATTCAGATGGAACTTCCTGTGCATCAGTTTCTGCCTGTTTCCTCTTGCCTAATTGCTTGACACAACTGAGAATAGGCTCCATCCTTCTGACACTCCCCTCAGATACTGAAGGACATTGACAAGATCCACTGTGAGTCATTCCTTCTTGAGGCTGAACCAGCCCAACTCCTTCAGCCTTTCTTATAGAAACACTCCAGTCCCTTAATCATCTTTGTTGCCCTTCACTGGACCAGCTCCAGGAGCTCCATGTCTCTCTTGTCCTGAGGAGCCCAAAACTCGACACAGCACTCCAGACATGGCCTCACTAGAGCTGAGTAGAGGGGCAGAATGTCCCCTCCCTGACCTGCTGGCAGTGCTATTCCTAATGAACCCCAGGATACCATTGGCCCTCCTGGCCCCCAGGGCCACTGCTGGCTCAGGGACAGCTTGTTATCCACCAGGACCCCTAGGTCCATCTCCACAGAGCTGCTCTCCAGCAGATGCATCCCCAGTCTGTGTTGCTGCTGCCTGGGGTTATTCCTCCCTGGGTGAAGGACCCTGCATTTGTCCTTGTTGAACTTCAGACAGTTCTCTGCCCATCTGTCCAAGCTGAACGGCTGCACAGCCCTCAAGATATCAGCCACTCCTCCCAGCTTTGTGTCATCAGCAAACTTGCTGAGGAGGCATCAGCCCTTTCATCCAAATTACTGATGAGTAAGTTGAACACTACTGGGCCCAGTGTTGGACCTCGGGGCCACCACTGGTGGCAGGTCTAGGATTACAGCCCTCTGGAATCTGCCATGGTACCAGTATCATGATACTCTTTCAAGTTAGAGAGGGTCATATAATCCCATTAGAACCCAAACTTCACTATAACTCCAGAGTGGTTAACTACTCTTGTGTCTACTCTCAATCAGCAGTGATCTACATTCAATTATATTATGATCTATATTCAATTATTATATGGCATTATGTTAAGTAAGGCTGTTAATTTAAAGTTGATCTAAAATTCCCAGTTTGCAGGATAAAGTCTTCATGCATATTTTTTTCTTCCTTTGTAGGGAAAACTGTTTCACTTCTCACCTCTGCCCATCAGATAAAGTCAGGCTAAAAATTGCTTATTACCACCTAGAGGCCACAACATATGATCTGCCAAAATATTTGCATCTTCTGAGAGCTGGAGAGAAGTAGAAAGTTAGGAGGTAAACCTGCATGACATTCCAAGGACATCCTGAAAATAAATTGATCATTAAAATAAGAATATTTTGAGGAGGGTTTCTAGTGTGACCTGAGCTATAAGGAGTGCAGGAGGATTTAGTGTCTGACTGCATGGAGGAGGCAGTGAGGCAGATACCTTTCTGAGGTATCTTGAGGCAGTGGGAGGACAGACCTTTTGGAGCTAGGAATGCTTTACTTGCATTCTTAGATTTTGCAGCTCTGTGCTACTCTTGAGATAGCTGTTGCCTTACATTGGCTTGTACTGAGAATGATTTCAAGATGGCTTATTCACATCCATACATTCCACATTATTAGGTTTCACTCAGGAGCCCAGGCTGCTTTTGAAGAACTGAGCTGTGCTTCAGGCACGACAACAAACAAAACTTCTGCCTCCTCCTATCACTGTCACTGTGGATCCCCCTTGCCACTGTCACCCTGTTTGTGGAAGAGGGCCAGAGGCGGTTCTAGTGTAGCAGAAAATCCCCATGCAGACATTTCTGAAATATGCTTCCTATGTTCTGGGCTGGTTTTGGCTCCCCTGCCCCCTCCTTTCCCTCCCATCTGGCCCTGACAAGCAGTGCTGGGTACTGTCTGTCCTCCCCCAGCCAGAGACAAGCTGTGCTCCACAGAACGCTTCCCAGGCGACAGCCCGGCCGCCTCATTAGTCACAGCCGGGAGTCACGGTGTGGCAGCAGGAGATGGAACGGGGATGCCCTCTCAGCAGCACCAGCCCTGACCTCCACAGGATTTGTGTCTGACTCTCACCAGGGGCTACAACATCACTGTCTCTCTGGAGGTAGATACCTATTGATGGTGGTTCTGCCACTGAGGCCACCCCTGAGGGTTATGTGGCTCAGGTCCTCGGAGAAAAGCTGTGGGAAGCCACGGGAGCTGTGCACAACCCATGGAGGTGGTGGAGGTCACCTGTCATTGGAGGCAGCATGGCGAGTGTCGGTCTCAGGGAGGGCTGATCCCACAGCAGGCTGAAAAATGATCTCAGATGCTAATGATTCAGCCAGAAATCAAAAGTTTGTCTGCCTTCTTTCATCTATTCACTGTACAGTCTGCATACAAATTCCTATTCAAATATCATTAAAGCTCAAATATTGAATTATTCAGTGTAAGCAGCTTTGTGAAACACAAACTTCATGGCTGATTGCATTTTGCCTACCCCTGACTCATAGAAAGAATTTAACTCTGTGAGTTCATGTATTGAACCACACATGAAACTGAGTTTCATACACCACATCATAAAAACAGTCTTGAAATTAAAGTTTTTCCTTTACGTTGCACACACAGTAAGGTGAGAAAGTAAGTGAAAGTTTAGTACTCTATAACAAAGTTTTAAATAATAGTGGGAAGAAAAACATTTAGAAGCAGTTATAAAACAGCACTGAAAATCACGTAGAGACTAACTGGTGGTCAAAAACAACTAAGGGATACAAATGGTGCTTTTAGGGAAGGAAAATATATTCTTACAAGGAAAAGCACTCAGATTATCTGAATTTCCAAACAATACAGTCATGCACAGAGAAAGAATAAAGTACTTCCTTAACCAAAATCTAGACACAGTGCAAGAAATAAAAGAAAAAAAAAATCATCCATTTCTTTTGCAGAAAGGTATATTTAAAAATATTCAAATTAAATCAACTGCAGTGACTCATATTGATATGGTATGCAAACTAAAAACTTGTATACTTCTATATGTGATCACTGTGTTCTTAACTTTATTACAGTGGATTAAATATTTATGTGGAGCAGCCAACTTTGTTTTACTTCTTTTACATGGAGTTCAAAGTATACCTGGGTGAACCAGAACTCAGTGTAGTTACAGAGTTATAAATCAGGGAGCACAATACCCTTCATCTGGATTATGCAGATAGTCTTCTATGAACCAATAGAACAACAAATCACTATTTTATTCTACTTGAATTTCTATTGCCAACCAAAAATTGTGAGGCAGTACTCTTAGATCCCAGATCCTTTATCTGAAGGCAGAAAATACTCCACTTTATTATGTACTCCTATCCTAGAGTTACTTTTTATTTCTAGAACTGTTTACTAGTAATCGTACATTCTATAGGTGTAATTTTTTCTTGAAGCATCACCAGAGCATATTCAAATGCAGGACCTAGATTTATTATTTTATAAAGCAGATTTTCTTTTTCATAACTGATAATAAAAATATAGATACATATTTTCTCATAGCACACACCAGTTCCCTGTATTAAACTGTGGATCTAGTGACCAACAGCTAGCAAGCAGTATCCTGTTCCATAAATACATGTATATTCTTTCTGTGGATATTTAATACAGTGCTACTTGTAAGCGGCATTTTAGTTACACATTATTATATTAATAAATAACTTCTTTGGTGCATAAGAGCAATAATTGCACTATCCTGCAGTTAGGAAGTGTTAACGCTACTTTAACAATATCCGTTCTCCTTTTATTACCTAACTGAAAACAAAAATGACACAAGAAGAAAATAACTTGGTATGTGATTCATACTGCAACTTCAAAATGTTGCAAAGTCTAAAAAGGTTCTAGTGCTTCTGGGGATCTTCTCCACAAGTTCCCTGATGCTCTGTAGATCACTCCCAGAGATTCACACAGGAACCCAGACCACCCAAAATGCTGAGCCCCATTGTAGTCCATGCAGAGTGATGGTCCTAGGTACATTCACCAAACAGTTCGTAACACAAGGTCTTGAAAACCACAGTCCAGCAGACACCTCTCAGACAGGAATACCTATAGAATGAACAGGGCTCTGTGCCTACAAAGGGCACACAAAGTTTTGTCCTCTTGGTTTACAGCTCTTAGAAAAATGGGATACCAGCTTCTGTATAAAGGCTGTCACTGACTCACACTTATTTTTTGCCCATGGGGGATCTTGGTGAATAATTCATGTTTTACCTTGAAAATCTCCCAGTCATATACTGTTCAAGGCATGGCTTGCTTAGTCTTTGGATCAATCTGTGATGAAATAAAGCTGCATCCTTAACTACTTCTAGCTGTGATATATATCATTATATATACATTTATTCATTCTGATTGATTAATATTCTGTGTGATCAGAGCGTAAAAATTGATTTATCCCACAGTTATATGATTGGTAGTCTAATGCAAGGAATGTGGCTGTGTCCAGAGTACTGTGAATCCACGGGCAGGATCAGGAGGACTGAAGGTACCTCAGTTGGTAGAAGCTTAGAGCTGTAATAAGGTAAGCATGCCATGGGTCTGCATTTCCACTCTCTCATTTTGGTGTAGAAGTGATCCCACTATGGAACATCTCAGGCAAGACACTAAGTAGGTTTAGGTTTTGTTTACCTATAAGCAAAATAATAGTTACCTTCTGAGCAGTTACCTTGCCTTGCAGCATAAACTTTTAACCTTTTAGGTTGCAGACTCAGTGGATACATAATAAAAAGAGAGACCCTGAGGAAAACAGGTAATAAGGGACAGAGACTAATATAATACATGATTTCTGCCTTTGTATTGTTTTTTTGTTGTTGGGTTTTGTTTGTTTGTTTTCGCTTGGTTTGGTTTTTTTTTGTTTGGTTGGGGGTTTTTTACATTTTATGATTTCTTATTCTCTATCTGTACAAATCATTTCCACAGAAGGAATGACAATCATGACTCAATTATGAATGGGATCGGCCCTGAGACATCTAGAACCTTGGTGGTGGGTAAAAATGAGAATGGCGAAGAACTTATTCAAAACCACAATAACTTCTTGAGTCCAGGAGAATCTCATTACAGTCAACAGGCAACATCAAAGTGAAAAAAAAAAATGAACAGCAGTATAAAAATTAAAAATATATCTGGGGCATTACAGTAAACATTGGAAGGTGTAGGAATGAGTTTACAATATTCTGAGAAATAATTATTTACAGGGAAGCAATATCACTAGACATTTTGTGAAGACTCAGCCAGGAGATTGGCAGATCCACCAGCTTACTTTACCAAAGTTTTATCTTTCCAAAGTTCTAAGTGGTGGGGGGTAACACAGATTGTAGTTCCTTACTCTCTATAAAGATACAGAACTATTCTCAGGGTAAAAAACTTACATCAGATATATGGATGTGGAAGAGCAAGCAGTACCTCAGGGGGAAAAAGAAAGTATCAGTTTAATGCAGTCAAATTGTGGCAATTTTGAGCTTTAGTGAAGTAAAGGAAAGCTTTGCTACTGGTTATAATGGAACAATAAGTTTTGAACCTGTTTCCTACCGTAACTACAATTTAATAGCAAATTCTATTTGAAAAGCTCTCTACTTAGTTCTGTCTGCTAACTGGACTTCAGAAAAGCAAGCAAAATGTTTCCAGCAGATATTTCAGACAGTTTAACACTGCTCCTTTATGTGGATGATGCTTCTTTTTAATGTCTGACTGTTTCAAGGTTGGAGGAGATAACTGTTGATTAAAGTGAATATGGAAATTCCTACAGAGAACTTTTTTTTCACATCTGTTGATCTGTGCATTTTATAATCACTGTTTATTTTCTGGACTACTGTTTTGGGCAAATAGAGAAGGCTAAATTTAGTACCACAGGTGAAGCTTGAGAAGGTAATGTGTTCTCAAGCACAGGTCCTGAAAAAGTCTAAGGACTTTAAAGTGAGGAAGGATAAAGAATTTTTACTAGTATATTGGACTCACTCACCAGCTGGTTGCTTAGAGAATTAATTTTATCTCTTTAAATACCTTTGGCCATTGTGAAGATATTTTATTTAGTATTTTGACTGAGTTTTTTTTATTGACTATTTCTCTGTGTAGCTGGCTAGTGCAAGAAGTTGTTACCAAGATACAGCACCACTGTAAAAGAAGTTCAAAAGAGTATGTTGACAAGACTGCTAAGTAGGTCTAGAATAACAGATGTGTATGTTAACCCCCAGGGGTTTTGATCTAGGTAATGCAGAGAAATGAAAGTGACAGTAAGCATTGACTGATATGCCCAGTTTTCCAATAGGTCAGTGCATGCAATTTCTAGTATGTAATGTCATCCTCTGAGTTAAAGAGAAATTATGAGGCTGCATCAGTAAAGCAAAAACACAGTCAAGAAGAAATTTGCATAAACAAAATTTTTCTTGTAAACTTGTTCTATTTGGACCTTATATATTTTTATAGAGTAGTTTCTGTATGCCTTGCTGTAAAACCTGAAGTTCAAATTCCAGCAGCTTTCCTCTTGCCAATAGCCCACCTGACTCCCCAGGGGATGCTTATGTAAATGAGCAATGTGGAGTCAGGCCTTGAGTACAAAGCGCACAGAATTCCTTTTACTCACCACATAAGAGCAGAACAGGTGCACTTGCAATGAAGTCCATGGTGGCACTTAAGGGGTGAAAAGAGTAGGTGTTTTGTCTTAGAGAACTCCTTTATGGCTCCTCACTCATGTAAGAACTTGATCAGAGTTTGCTCACGGTAGCCAAATTCCTTTTGATCAATTTACTTTACTATGAACCAAATAGCTATGGATACATGCCTATCATTGCTTTAAATAAAGGTAACTCTCACACACACACTATTTAATTAGGAGAAAAGAAAAAAGGCAAGAAACCAAGAGGATCATGTTTTATTTGTCTGCCATATCTGTAGGAAGCATACATTTACTTGAGTTGCTAGAAAAAGATGCATAAAAAAAGTTAATGGGTAGAAAGAGAATATGAAGAGGCAACAGTGGGGTACAGAAACTGACAACCAGATGCATAATGGTTGATTTAACAAGGGGAAAAAATTCTCATCTGTACTTCTGCCTACTTATTTCAACAGCACTCATATGGGAAGACAGCAAAGGGGAGGCAATATAAAAGCAAAATAAATCTATTTCCCATAGGCCTAGCTAGAATATGTGCTTGTATCTCCACACTGATAGAAATCCAAAGCCTTCTGAAGCTCATTATCTCCATGAGAAATAACAAATTATTCAAGAGCAGATTCATTTTAATTCAGATTTCAATAATTGCCTACTAATGTAAAATTCAAGTAAACCCATACTATAAGAAAATATAGAAGGTATCCTATTATCACAGAAAAAGCTTTGTTTCAGAGCCAATAAATTTATAATGTCAAATTATACATGCATTGATAATTTTGAACTTGAATAACTTGGATTTTCACCTGTAATTTTCTTTTGAATAGCAGAACGATAATGAATAAATTAGCTTAGAAATTATGAAAAATATCCTCAGCAAATATTGGGCCTTCCACATGTTTTCTGATGGATTTATTGCTCTTGTCAATCCAAGATGTTTAACTGAATAAGACAAACTGAAGACAAACAAGTTCAATTATCTCATCAAAATATGTTACTATTTAGACTTTAGGAGAACTATTTAGTATCAAGCGTATTTAAGCAACCAGGTTGTAGATTATTAATTCAGTAGGAGGGTCAATTATCTTAATAAGGACTGGAGGTGACATAGCATTTTGTGATTTCAATCTGCAATAGGTTATTGTGAAATTGCCTGAGGGTGAACATAATCAATTTGGAGCATCTAAGTAACATTTACTTTGTACTAAAACTGACAAACAACCTCAGGAAATTCACCCATGCAGTCAAACAGAACAGGAACACACAGAGCAATAAAGATATTATTCTTCAGAGGTGGGTGAAAAAAATGACACTTTGTGTAAGATATTTACAGAAGTTTTTGCCTGTGTTGTCATATACTATCCCATACTGCATTCAGTTCCATAACAGAAGAACTGGAATTTACCACCACATAACCAACAAGGAAGGGACCAATGTTTTATAAAAAGAAGGAAAAATAATACTTCCCAAATTTAGAACTCAATATAAAACATCAGCTTGTGCATTGAGAGCAGCTATGACAATGTACTGTAGAAGTATTCAGACATATTATTTATTAAACTCTTATGCTGAGTGACTACAAGTCCTTATTCTTACAGATAAATTATGTATTACTCAGCACCACTTAAAGAAGCTGCTGAGAGGTCACTTCTCTGAATTTCTTATGTCTGACAGAAAGAAATTCACATCATTAAAATGCAAGAAAGTGTTCACAGCACAAAGCTGCCTCTTTACTCATCTTGTGTAAATGGATAATTGACAAAAGTATCTTGGTTGCATTGGAATGCTCCAACTTTTCAAACAGAAAGGAAAATATATTTTAATATATTGGACTTAGCCAGAAAGAATTAATATTGTAACTTGACCTTTACGTCTACATTGTTCAAATATATTGTAAGTTCTTCAGAATGTTGACTTATGGAAACCTAAGATCTCAGATTGTGTAATTAGCTTGGCTTATAGCTGTCAAATCATATTGGAGGTTTTCGTCATTAAAGGTGCCAGTGAAGAAAGGCATGTCACGGATCTAGTAAGGAAAAAAGAAGTGAGGGGTTTTTTTTCATGTTGTTCTTTGATTTTCATCATGAAAAGCAGATAGATTGGCCTTTCCCCCTCTTCAGCACAGAATCAATAAATTGAGCAAAGTCGTGAACATTGGCAGAATGACTAATATCAGTGTATCTCTCCTGTGGTGGCCCAAGACAGTCTTGTTCCCAAAAATGCATCTCTGTGGTTATTTTATAGCTATTAGTATGGCATTACTTTAATGAGAAATATTTCATAAATTCTGCCTATGTTCACAGAGAGACAGCCCATTGTTTGTCTCAATAATGAAACAATTAGAATGCTTAGGAGGTATAAGAACAGTACACTCTAAGTATCTTTCAAATCTATTACCTTCTGCTGGATTCCTGCAGACTTTCCAATTTCCAGCAAAGAATTACAAAAAAAAAAAAAAAATAAAAAAATATTTCCTTTGGTTTATCTTCTCTAAATTCAAATGTTTATTTACTGAATCATAGCATGGTTTGAGTTGGAGGGGACTTTAAAGATCCTCCAGTTCCAGACCCCTGCCATAAGCATTGACACCTTTCCCTAGACCATAAGTCCCATCCAGCCTGGCCTTGAACATTCCAAAGGATGGTACATCCACAGCTTCTCTGGGAAAACTGTTTCAGTGCCTCACCACCCTCACAGTAAAGAATATTTTCCTAGTGCCCCATCTAAACCGACTGTCCTTCAGCCTAAAGCCATACCACCTTGTTGTTCTTGAATGTAATTCCATTGTGTAGCAGTTTGTGGAGCAAAGAAATAAAAAGGCAGGGAGGGGACTATCATGTCACCATAAAGCACTAAGGAGAAACAGAAATTAGGGGGAAAAATACCTGAAAAATCTAAGTGAAGAACAAAATTTTATGGCTAGGACACCAAGCTGTAGGACAAAAGGGAATCATCATGTGAGAGCCCAATAATAAGTAAACAAAGACTGCATTGTGCAAAGAATCCTATAAGGGTGTTGAGATAGATAAGCTCACTAAAAATCAAACTGAGTGTACAATGCAAAAGTCATCCCAGCAGTGTAAAAACAGATGTGAATTTGGGTACATAGGAAAAGCCTGAATCACAGACCCTAAACTGATCTTGTAGAATATGTGGAGTTTAAAATCTGATGTCTCAGGTGTACCATAACAGCTAAAGCTGATAAAAAAAAATCAGTTGGAACATGTCAAGGTAGTCAAAATTAGCAGTCACAGCCATTGAGCTTCAGACTGAAAGAATAGAAGGAAATGAAGATCCTGTTTGGAGTGTACAGTGAAGAAAAAAGAACTATTGCTGTAAAGCAGGGACAGAGAATAAACCTGCAAGTCAGACTTAATTTAATGTCAGAATATAGTTCGATAGATGATTTTCAGACTCCTTTTCTCTGTTTTAAGTGCAGGCAATTTATCTTATGTGTTGCGACCTTTCACTATCTCCTTCTTCTTTTGTTTCTGAGTGGGTTTCCACATAGTCTCCCATCCAAGAAATTTCTTCCTTAATCAGAATAAGCAGCGTTCTGCTTTTATCAAATACAATTGACTAGGTTCTTATTTTTATGCAATAGTAATAACTAAGATAAACACCACATCATAAATATTTAAGCAGTTCATATTCATGACACCCAATTGTTCTTTAACAACAAAGTGAAAACATCCTAACAAAAATAACAACCCAGGTATGAAGAAAATACAAAGACTAAAGAAAGTTAATCAATTTACTCTTTAGGGAATTCACACTGACTGTTTGAAATTAATTGTTTAATTTTCACTGGGTTAAAATTCATGTAATATTGAAGAAAGGCTACCAATTAAAATAATTTCTGCCTGAAAAACAGTTTATCTGCAACAGCTGAAAGGAACAACTGAAACTGCTCTAACTACAAGAGATAAAACAATAATTCTTTACTATTTTTTCCATTTGTTTGACATTTTTATGTTTGGCAGTACACTGTGTATCGACAAAAAAACTGTTTCCAACACACACTCTGTTAGTCAATTCATGTGTTGCTGGCATGGATTTTCCACACAGAAACAGAGAAGCAAAACTTGAAAATGCCCAGAAACATGTAACTGCGAGCCCATAAAAATTGGCAGAATTATGAAATAGGCCTGGTATATGAAATAAGTTTGATTTTGTAGGCAAATAGATGTCAGTTTTGGTCTGTGGCTATTTTTTTCAGCTTTGCCTTTCATTATGAACTTCTTTTAGAAGATTTCCATCCATGGCTTTAAACATTAAATACAAACCTATTTGTCTGTTTTCCAAATAAAAGTAGATTTTGACTGAAAAATGTGAAATTATGAAATCAGACTCAACAAACTTGTGCTAAGAGGCAAGCACCGTGTGGTTCCAGCAGCTCATTCTCAACCACATCAGGCAGGTCAGCGGACAATGTGACTCGGACAATTAGGTGACTCTGAGGATTCCCAAGCTTTTGTGTTTGGAGTCTCACGTCTCAAAGTCTGACATTCCAAATTTTCCCTGATCCATGTCTCAAGAACTGTCCTAAGGCTAGAGACTTCAAAGTTTCTTGTCTAAAGGGCTTGAAAATTTGGAGCTAAAAGCCTATGGGAGTTCCAGCTGCAGGAGGGGCTCTCTAGGGTAGGTGAGGTCTTCTGCACTTCCTGATGAAGAACTGTCTCCCGTGCTTCAGGGATGCTGGATAACACTTGTGTTCCTCTAAGGTTTCCATTTCTTAGCTCCTCACTGACTAGTGAATTAACAGGGGACTGAAACACTCAAAGCTCTCTAAATTTCATTTAAAATTTTTCAAAATATGAAAAATTTATGATCGTGAATGTATTTGTTTACACTTGCCTTCTGCTGGATATTCCTTTCCTATAAAAAAGCAGCTTTAGAAAGCACAATGAATTTTCCAAGGAATAGGTAGTGTGACCTTTTCCTATGCCCAGTAAGAAACATTTATCTCTTCATCCTATAAAATATATGTGGAACAACTTATGCTAGAGGACAGATGGCAAACAACCCAAAAAGCAGAAAACACAGTGCTACTAAAATATATACATTTTCATCTCTTTGATTGTGGCAGACTGTAACTATTCTGACCACGGAGAGTCTTTCATAAGAGGTTAGCATTCCTGAGATGTCCCACTGACAGCTGTGAAACTACTCATGACACATTCACACCTAAGGAATAGAATCATGGAAAAGTAAGGCTGTAAAGTACCTCAAGAAGTCTGGTTTGGCACCTTGCCTCACACAAGGTCAATTTTATCTTTGTCATTCCTGGCTGATGTTTATCGAACCTATTAATAAAGTTGTCCCATGATGGCATCTACAGTTTGCTCCAGCAATTTATTCTGTTGCTTTCTATATCTTTATCATCAAAATCTTCACAGTATCTGATCCATGTTCTTCTGTGCTGGAATCTAATATAATTAATTTCTTATTTGATTCATCATGGACATGGTGAGCAAGCTTTTCCCTTCCTTTTTACGCAAAAGAAGCTTTTTCCATACCATTAGGGGACAAATTTTCTTCAAGTTTTTTTTAGCAGTAATCAGCCAGAATTGATAAAAAATTAGGTCTGGACAAAAAAAAAAAAAAAAAAAAATAAGGGAAATAAATAGCTGTAAGAAAAGTACAGGAAAAAAAATATTTTTTCCAAAATTTCATCAAGTAATTGTTTATTGTATCTACATGTTACTAAGCAAAAGTGGGGGAGAGGTCAATCTTTGTCAACCTCTGAAATTTTTACATTTTCCTCCAGCAACACAACAATAAACTTGAGATGAAAACTTCACCATGTATTTTATGTACCTGCATGAAACACTTACTAAAACTTTAGCAATTAGAGCTATTCTTTGAAACAATCCTGAAAATTTCAGGTTGTGCCTCTGCTTTCTGCTGAGCTGGTTTTTCATGCAGGGGAACCAATGGCACAGCTGTTACGTGGTCTGGGGTGATTTATATTTCATTCAGGGATGTGGTGGAAACACTTGTTAATGACATAGCTTAGTTTGGCTGAATTCTACAAATAGAGTTTGTTCTAAGTATATACTGAAGAATCATAATGTCTATAAGTTTTAATATATCAATAACGTTAAAATAGTTAATTTATGTTCATTGTAAAGTAAAATTATGGTACTGTAACAGCCATATATAATTTAGGCACTTGTCTTTATATACTTAAACAAAGTGTTGGACTGTGCTGATTCCAGTGCCAGAAGAATTTTATCCAGAGAGCTTTCAGAATATCTAAGTTTTTGGCATGAATTCATTAGTCTTCATTTTCCCCGCTCTGATGAGCTAGTGAATCTTACCTCTTACTGTGCTTGCTGAGCTCTGGGCATTCTTACTAACTTCTAAATATATTATCACAACACACATAGAATATGTGCCCATCAGTGTCTAGAAGAGCTCAGCCATGACTTACTTCCAATCTTTCATTAAACAAGATGAATCTCAAACTGGAGAAACTCAAGGACTGTTCTATTGCAAATTAACTTTCATTAGCTATAAAGGCCTGAAAATACTGACAGAATCCTACCAGATATTTTCCTTTTTCCTACAGAAGTAAGCAGGGACTCCCACTTGTCTTTGCATCACTAAAAAAGGCAGCATACCAAAATCCACACAGTCTAACACAAACATAAGCAAACTAAACATCTTAAGGGCAACTTAAAGAGGGGCTCTCTCACAAGTGACTTCACTGGCCAAAGGGTTTTGGAGAAAGAATGCTGAGAGAAACTGAGACAAACATTTGCTTTATTCTCAGTGTCGACTATTCAATATTTTAAGCCTCAAATATTCTCCTGAATCATCATATGGAAGGTCTGTATTTTTAATGACTTCCACTATTGACAGGTTGGTCTTATAAGCAGTGAATAAGCCCCTTTTACAAGTCTGTGTTCTTCTTAGCACTCTTTATAGATATTATAGAAAAGTTTTAAATGTCATGTTTGATTTGTATTTTATTTGAAATGGAAATAAGCAGCCCATATAGGTTTAATAATTTATCTAGTGTATGGTTTGAAACACTGGGACACACAGCTTGGATGTCAAAATACACTATTTGGAACTGAATTGTTTAGTAAGTCTTAAAGGCAGCTATTCCAATAGGCATTCTAAAGCAAATTGTTTTTTTTTCTAGCCTTTGCTTCTATGGGACAAGTCCAAATCTGATTTTGTAGCTTGACTCCTTTGGTTACTTTTGGTGCAATCTTTGCACAAACCTAAAATGGAAAATGTAAGAAAGTTATTTTTTCCCTTTTTCACTGTATTAGTACTTAATGAATGATTACAATATTGTTTTGGTGCCAAGTATTGCTTAAAAAAGTTAGGCATATATACTAGGTATTCACCTTACCTTCCCAAAGCAAACACATAGTTTGCTACATAAAAAAACCACGGCAGGATTTGGTCCCAATCAAATTCCACTGTCAAACTGCAGAATCTGTAGAAAGAAGTAGAATTATTCTAATTGCACCTAGTAATTAGAATAGAACACCGGGAGAAAATTGCTGGGGAGGGAAGCAGTTTAACATAGAATAGAAATTGTGCTAAAAGCAGACTCGGAAAAGAGCAAAACCAAAACAGCACGACAGCACCAGGGCATGCTGCCTTCCCAGGCACTGCGCTTGGAAGTTTGAGTTGGGGGCACTCATCCCGTGTCAGAGTGTGATGGGAACTTTCCAAGTAGCACAAGGGTGACTTTGTTGTCTCTGGGAGATGCATCACAACATACCTGGCTGTAGCATTCAGAGCAGAGCCACTTGTAGCTCCACTGTAGTTCAGCAGAAGGGTTGGACTGAAGGAGCATTTTTGCCCTGCTATTCTATCCTGAGAAGAAGGGGTTAGTGCTAAACACAACGAGCAGCAGAAACAGAACCTGATGCCAGGAGAATTTAAAAGTTCTTGGGTGTAGCTGAAAACAGCCCTCTATAAATCATGGTGCAGAGGGTATGAAAAAGTAATTCAGATCATTATTTTCCCAATCCCAAACCCAGTCATCACGTAATGAAGTACCACAGTTATTTCCTAAAAAGAGATTTGCTATTTGTTCTTTTTGTTTTGTTTTGTTTTTCTGTGTTTTTTTTCTGACACAATTACCTGCTTAGTGGGTAAAGGGAATACAATGTATACGGCTGGAGTCTAGCAAAGTGCTTGTTATGATAACTGGCACAATTGTATTGAAAATTATTTCCCAGTGACTTTCAGGAGAGCATTGTCGCAAGGACTGAGAGCTGACTGTAAAATAAAGGCTCAAAGTATTAGATCTGGAGTATAGGGGGGAATATTTAATAGCATTCTGTAGAGATTCATTTAGTCTAACGTCTTTATTAATAATGCGGATGTTGGAGTAAATGCATTAATGAAATATGCAGGTGAGAATAAATTAGAACTTGAGGTGAACACCAGAGAGCACAAAGGCATAATACAAATGGGACCAAGTGAGATTAAGGAATCAGGCAGAAAATTACAAAATGAGCTTCAAATAGCAAAAGTACAAACTAACATGTTTGAGGAAAATAATGTAAAATGCAGATATTCACACAGCCTGAAAAGCTGGGATGAAGCATAACACTGAAAGGCAGCCTCACAGCAGTAGTTTGTTGAAAACTGAGTGAAAGTTTACGGTGTATCACGGTGAGATCATTTTTCGTTTTGTTCAAGGCTCCCCTCTTCAAATGGTAAAGCTGTTTTAGCAGCTCTGACTTTGGTACTGCAGCCCACAGACTCGTGACTCGTGAACGCTGGACTTCTTTAAAACTAAAAAAAAAAAAAATGAAAAAAAATATCACTGCTCAATTTCCCATAACTGAAAAGATAGTGAAAAGTGAAAAATGAGTGTGTGATTTCATTCCATCTCTGCAGCAACAGAACTATAACAAAGGGCCACAACAAAGCACCACATGTAAAGTTGATCCAAGGACCCTGACCTGAGAAATGGAAGGGAGAAGATTCATCACAAGCAAGCCGTGGTTTGATTAATTTGTGTAACCAAATTGTTTTGCTTCTCTGGTCCTTTGGGTGAAGAAGCGATTATTTGATTTTAGGTTGGATGCTGAATATATCACAATAATTATATCCCTATTGCCATAAAAATATGGGGTTTAGGTTATGCTGAATACTACAGACAATCTTTGATTCAGATCTCATCTACGTCTTTTCCCTGATGTGACAGAGATTTGGGACTCTGCAAGTAAGTTTTGCAGGACCAGAAGGAAAAATTGTTTTGGGGAAATTATTGGAAGGTGCTGGAATGTATCAATAAACCAACTGTGTCCAGGACAATAGAAAAGCTACCTTTCTTTCTTGATAAATGCAGAGAAGACAAAGTATCTCACGAAAGAAGAACTAGCAAATATTGGTAAGTCTTTTTTTAACAACAGATGTTTTATCCAGTTTCCTTTCTCCTTTTTTTTTTTTTAATTTTTTTAGTTTTATTCCCTACATTAAAACCGGTATAAATTCTTATTCTCCCTCTTGCACCTAAATTAATAATTCTGAATCAGAACCAGATATTTTCTCAGGTATAATCATTAGCACTTGTTAAAGGCCTTCAGATGCTCTAGGCTCCGTCTTGTTAAGATTATTAAATGAATCTTTCACTTACCTCCTGGTTATTTTTCAATTTGTTTGAAGATGGCTGCAATTAAATCTCTTTCATAAAAGATGAATTCCCCTAACAAGGAGCAGTTTGCAGCTTGGAGCTCCAAGTATGCTCTCCATGATCCCAAAGCAGCTTGTGTCACATGAGCTCTAGCAAGGAAAAACTTTCTATTCTACCTTCTTTTTCCTTTTTTTCTGCAATGCTCACCAGTCTTCAATACTTTTGCTTCCATGAACTCTTCCGTTTTGTTTGAAATTCCTACAGATCTTTCTGATGCTGTCTGAAAGTCTTTCACATCCAAACATTTATTTTGGCTGCTCACTGTAAACAAGAATATAAGATAAGGGGGACAAGAGACCTTTATGATCTATTCATTCTTTTGCCCTCTGCACTCAGACAAAGGACAAAGTGAGAACTGCTTCAAAGCCAACCAGTTCAGATTTAATGGCACACTGTTTAGCAAGTTGACAGCAAAAACTGTGGCTGTGAAGACTGAGAAAGTATTAAACTCATGGGGATGCAAAACAGAACAGTGACAAAGAAAGACAGACAAGATAAAAAAATTAGAGCATGGGTTAGGGGTTTTTTTGGAGGGGGAGAGGAGGTGTTGGTACTTGGTGTTTTGCTTTTAAGCTTACAAGTGTATTATGTTATATCTGTTAACAGGTTTTCTTCTCTTTGACACACACACAAAAAATCAATCATAAAAGTAAGACTATATTGTATTTTTGGGGTAACATAAGAAATGTTGACATGTCTTGAGATAATAGCATTTTGAGAAGCAAATTTCCATGTTTTCTTGACTTTCAGTGCATAACTTGAAGGAGTTTAGAGGCAGATGATATACTGGGTCTCTCTGGAAGCTTGAAAACAGATTGTTACTTTGCATAACCAAGTTATTGATATCCAGTGATGAGTAACTCGATGTGAGCCACAGACAAACATTTCTAAAATAAAACTGCAAACATGCTGACTTGTTTATTGGCACAAATTACTTTGGGCTTCTCTTAAACACCACTTCTTCATCTCCCAAATGTGGTGAATAACTCACTTAATCAATAATGTGGCAATCCCAGATAGCTGTCTTGATACCACTACAGTAAGGTAGGCTGGTGAGTACAGTACCACCATATACTGGTGCTGTGGCCATCAGGAAGCAGATTTGGAACCGTAAAGCACTATTTAAGTGCTTATTTTATCTTATCTAAGATATGTGCTACATTTTCTGAGCAGTTATATTTGTCTTGTTGCTCAGATATTGTCTGTCTTTACTAATGAAATTCTAAGGGAGCACACATGCTGTAAGTAGTATTTAAAATTTGCATAGGTCCATCCATTCTGGAAATAGCACTGAACTTTGTTCATTACCTCTCCCAAGATTATTAGCTCTATTACCATAGTGAGTATTCTAAGTGTTCTGAAGTAATTGTGCCCTGCCATACATTTTCTAAAGTAGAAAATTGAAAAATCCTCAAGAATGAGTTACCACTATTCACAAAGAACAAAAACATTTAAAAAACTCCCTCAAATTCTGCCTTAAACTTCTAAGTGCAAAAGTAGAACTAGTTTTTCTGTATCACATACATTAGACACAATTAAGGCATTTAGGAGAAAAAATAAATCTCTTCTACAGATTGCAAGTTTCATCTGTGTTTATGACAGTTCCCAATCATAACATATATGTCTAGGCCCAGGATTGAGTCATATGATATAAAAAGTGCAGGACTTGGGAGACAGAGTTAAAATATTGAGATTATTAAACTATTTCTATTATTTTTCTATTTCTATTACTTTTAATCTTTATCTATTACTAATAATGCTATTATTTACTTTATTATGTCATACCTTTTCTACTACTTAGTTGCACTGTTCCAGGGATATCAAAAATACCTCTTCTCCCAAATTAATCTGGAACATTTTCGAAAAACTGGTCTCACAAGCACAGCCTTGGAGAAGGTTGTGCTAACTAACTCAGTTTCCTGTTGCTAGATTATCTGAATCTCTCTCAAATAATAATGGCAATATTTTTACTCACAAAATTAAACTTGACTCACAAAAAGTTTGCAAACAGAAATAACACTTCCTTTGATAGCTGCACCTCTTTGGCACTCCAATCCAAACTAGAAATTCCTTCTTGATTGGTGTAATACACACTCATTTCTGTGGAATCAAGACCATTATTTTCTAATTAGCATTTTAGAAACTGATACTACTTTCCCAGTATCATCACTATGGTAACATATTTCAGATTCTTTAATGCACAAATCCTAGATATTGTTAAAAACAGTCATGGATTGATCAAAATTGCCCAAATACTTCTCCAGCTGCTTTCTATTTCCTTTTTATTTTTTTTTTGTTGAATTCAAAAAATGTTTTAGTGGCTTTTAAATAGGTCTTGCTATTACATTTTGTATTTTGTATTACGTGAACTGCCACCTAGACATTTGAGTTCCTTATGTTGTTCATTGCTTTTGAGAGTGGCACTGCTACCATGCAAGATAATGATGATGAGACAGTCTAAGGATAAAATATGTTTGGAAGGCACTTGGCATATATTATTAAATGAATGGGAAATGATCAGTTAAAGCAGCAGATGATTAGGAAGGAAGGCATATTTTACTTGCAAATAGGGCACAAGTTGGCAAGTAAGCTTGAGCAGGTTTTAATACTATTGAAATGTCATGTTAGTACTTTGTGAACATTTGCAGGAGGAGTCCATGCACCAAAACACTCCTGCTAAAAGGAGTCCTGGGATAATATTTCTGCAAGGAAGAAACAGCTCTAATGAAGGAGACACTATGAACTTGTCAGAAATATTGTTAAATTAGTGGACACACACTGTCTAGTGGCTACATATCTTATGGTAAATAAATTTAGATTTATTTAAATGTCAGAGCAGTGTGTAATGAAGTCTTGGAGGAAATTCATATTAAAATCAAAGTTCAAGCTCCTTTGTTAAATATTTGATTGTGTATGCTCCATATTTTCAGCAATAAAGTATTCATTGAAGTAAACAGTAATCATCTCTTCCATTTATTTTATTTTTTCTGACTGCTTTTCAGATAATTTGAAAATATTAATTCCTCAATATTTAGACCTAAAGATTGGTTAAATATTTAGCTTTTTCCCCTGGAGCAAAAGACCTCTGTGTTTGAGGACATGAAGGCAACTCGGGGTTGGGAAAAGTATCTGACAGGGGTAGTGCTGTTGCTGTTCTACCCCTGTTAGACTTGGAAGAAATTTCCTATTTTTGAAGTGAGAAGAAATAGATTCAAGACAGAGGTAGAAGCAAAAATCCCAAATTGTTATCGATCCCCTTTAACATATCCCTTCAGGTAAAGAACAAGACTGGAGGAAAAGAACAATGTAGGGAAAAGGTGAAGAATGATGAGAAAGGACAGAAGGAGGAATCTAAGAAATACATTCAAATACCAAAGCATAAGCAAAAAATATAGGAAAAATTATAGCAGCAATAAACAGGAAAATTAACACATGTAATAGGTCATGCAACATAGATTGTGCTTTTGTTGTTTTTTTTTTAAGATGGCAGATATGTTCATTGATGGAGGCTGTAAAAAAAAAGGTTGCTATTATTAAAATAAAAATGTTTATAGCCATTGGGACTAAAAGGGTAAAAAAAAAAAAAAAAGACAAATGTATTATTCTTTTATTCCAAATTCTTCAAACAAGACAGAACTGTAGATCAGGCACTGAATTCTCCCAACACTCCAATGAGATTATAGACCCAGACTCTAAGGTAACTGTAACCTTTTGTGTTTCTCTCACATCCTCAAAATTACAGGAAAAGTTAAATGAATGACAACAATCACTGTAAGACTGACTTTCCCTCATACATAGGCACAGGACCAAGCTATAAGTATTGTGTTACTGATTGACACAAGAGGATTTTTTTTTCCCTTGGTCCTGTGTGAGAACATCTAGCACACACCCTGTTAGTGATCAAACAATCTGCTATCTAAAATTTAAATGGAAACATTAGATACAACTTGTTTCAGTTAGTTAGTTTTCAGTAGAAAAGAAATATATACTTTATATACATATATAAAATATAACAAAAATCTAAGATACAACCTACCTTTCACAACACTAAGGAAAACAATTCTTCATTTATGAACTCAGTTAATCATAATGCTTTTCATTTATCCCGTGGTGTTTTTCATGGTATCTTTTCATCAAACTAATGTCTTGAATCATTTATTTTGTGATGAATATCAAGACACATAATGGGTTGTGCAACATTGTCTTTGCAGGATAAGTCCCTTCTGGAAGGTAACAAAGAGAACTTTCCGTATGAGAGAGACTATGAAACACTTTACCTGAACTAAGTTATTCTCCCTATCGATAAAATATATGATACCAGTATCGTGCAAATGCTATGTTATTGTCCCAGTCTCCTTCTCATAAAACCTCTCCTTTTTCAGTGCTCCATAAACTATTCAACTGTCACGTAAAAGCATTAATGTTATAGGCATTTTTTAATATCTATTTATATAATTCCGTCTAAGGCAACAGTTTTGTAGGATAAAAATAGTACCAGTTTTCAGTCAGTTGCTCTACTTTTCCATCAATAGTATATCCAAAGGTAATTATCTGAGATGAAAATATTACACATGGAAAAGAAGTTGTTGGTTTGTTGCGTTTGTTTGTTGGTTGGATTTTTACAGGTGAGAGGTGTTAGGCTTTTATTGGAGAATGAGGAGTGATTTGATCTGTGTTAAGAAGTTTGGTCATAATTCCTTTGAAACAGTCCAGTGTCCTCATTCTTTTGACCAGACAAACTAAATTGTAATGACCAAATGCGGAAGAAAGAGAATTGTGTGGGTTTATGGTTTATGGGAGTGGACAGGAAGAAGGGAAAGAGGAAAGTGAATGGATTTTATCCTGATTTGAGTCCTTGCATGTGATATTTTAATCTGTTGTTCCAAAATTAGCTCAATTCAACATGTCCTACTTGCAAATATCCTCCAAGTCCTAAATCAATAAAAATGTTTGGGTTTTATACTTTATACTCAAAATCAGGAGGATAACTTAGGCTGATGCAATCTAATGTACATGTTATAATCCCAAAATATTTGTTTTCCCTCCTACAGTTGTTTGCTGTGTACCATGGTTTTCTGAGTGGTGGAAAATTTGATGCATGAAAGAAATTAATAAAAGGAGAAAAATACAAACCCAGATTTAGACATTACTGGTAAGACAGTGAACTTGGATGATACTTACTACATAGATTTTGATCATGTAGTAGCAATATTTTTGCTTCATATATTAGGCATTTTTATTGTTCCATAGAGGGGTTGAAGAACCAGTGCAAATATTACCTGTAGTTCTCGAATTTCAAATAGTGAACCTCAGGTGACACTGAATTATTGATCAGAGCACATTCTCAACACAAAGGCTGGAGGGAAAATACTCACTCTTTTCAAACAAGCCCCATCTTGATACAGAACAATAAGTGTTAGGTATTCTCATGTCTCCAGTAAACTAATGCCTCCTAAGAATTCTTTTTGGAGATTCATGGTTATTTCTTAATCAACATTATTTTGTCCATGGTTTCTAACAAATTGGCACAGCTTTTCAGAAGGCAGAATGTTCACCTAGTTTCTAAGCTTGGGACCAATGTTTATTTTTGCTATCTCAATTTGATTTGATAGTATGGGGAAGCTGTCACCATCTGCTTCTATCTTATGAGATTTGCCTCACCATGTGAAAAATAATGAATGTGACCAGAATGTGCAGGCTGGTGAAAAAATTCACCTGTATATGCTACTTTGATTTGAATGAAAAAGAACAAATAATATAATGAGCATTGTTGAACCCTCACAAACATTTCCCCCATTTAAAACTGAAGCTAATGAAAGTAATTTTCAAAGAAGACAAAAACACTTTTAGAACTTACAGCAGAAAATTGATATTGTTATAGATTTATAAATGTATAAAGTTATAAGATATTAAACTGCATTGTATTTGGATGAAACAAAACCCAAAACCTTAGATACCACCTCTAAAATTATTAACCCCTGCAAATATATCAAATTATTAAATGTATCAGTCAGAAATCTACATTAAATAATTATGAGAAAGAAAAAATCCATATGAATATATACATAGGTGTAAAATCAGAAATATATGTATATATAGAAAAACAGGATTTCCCTATGAGTAGCTAGTTCATATTCAGGGTTGCTCAAATGGCTTTAAGCCCTGACTTTTATTACCTCTCTAGTGTGTTCCATTTGCAAATGGAAAGTAAAAGCAGATTGTAAATTTTTCTGCTAGCACCAGCACCTGAAACATTAGCTGAGACCAGGATGCAGCAGTAGCCTCTCCATCCTCTTCATATTTCCTCCTGTCAGCTTCCTTTCTGCCCAGTAAGTTAGTCACAGAGGAAAGGATGTAAGAAAAAGTCACTTTTACATTGTGATGAGTCTGTCCAAGTCATTTAAATTGGCTTTGAATAGCACTGCTCCCGGACAGGGCTAGAAAGAAGTAACAAATTCAGGAAGGAATCAGTTGTTCACTTGCCACAGCTTTTTCTTATTTCCCTGCTCAAAGATTTGCCATTTCCTTAGATATACCAGAAGATAGACCAGATAAGAGGCATCTGGTTTAATTTGGCTGAGTTTCATTACCTTAGGTCTTCTGAGATCTATTCAGGAAAACTTTTGATTTCTTTTGGCATCTTTTTTACCTGTTGGAAGGTAACAAGTAGTGAGTAGTCCAACTTATTCCATAGCTGCTATTCCTTTCCTACTTACAGAAGCTTAATTCTCATGCCAAGCTCAGTTGTGTGTTCTTCTGAATAACCTTCAAATTCTGATTCATCAGGCTGAGAGGAGTATAAATGTACAGTCTACAGTGTTAAACCTTTACTGTAGCTAAAAGGAAAGAAAATCTCCTTGATCCTGTTGAGTGTGTTGGGAGGAGGAGAAGGGAAAACAAAACCTGCATACTTTAGTTCTTTTCTTCAGGTAAATGATGTCCATGAATACAAACCCCAACATGTAAATCTTCCAGTATCCTCTGGTCCAGACTACACCTTCAAGCTCCACTATCTTCATATGCATCCACGTTCTTGCTCTGTCAAAGCCAATAGTAAATTTTGTTTAGTTGTTGGGTTTTTTAAAATTATAAATATAGTATTTTAAACAGGAAACCTTATAATCATAAAGATATTAATCAGTCTAATGCTTTTCCCTCATCCTCCATAAATTTTTCCTTCTTGAATGTTTTCCTGGCAGAGCTCTGCTTCTAATTTGTTGCCATCTTTTCTTTACTAACATTAATACTCTGTTTACAATTACCATAATTCATTCCAGCTAAAGGTTGAGGCCTGAAAAAAAAAATGTTGTCCATCTCCATTTTTTAAAAAAATACAAATCACAGTGAATAATGTAACTTCAATTCCAATGTGGAAGTATTATTTCAAAGCGAATGACAATAATGATCTTTAAATTACATGACCCAATTCTCCTGTGACTTTTATGTTTTCCTGTAAATCACGAGTACATTTTTGAAGGCTATGAAGTTGAACTGACCTTTAATTAAAAAGGTAACTGCAGGATCAGTTTGTGGTTTTAATACCTTCAGACAGAAATAAGACACAGATCCTTGTGCTTACAGACTCTATTTAGTTCACCTTGATAGCTAGAGGAGGCAAGACCAGAGACTGCAGAAAGGGTTTATGGCATTTCAGCAAGCTGACAACAACATCCACTTCCTCAACCCCTAGGCAGCAAAAAACTGGTTACCCCTTTCTCTCCTCTTTGGAGAAGCTTTCAGGTTAGGAGGGAGCAAGCTGTGTCACAGATTTTGTGTAGGAATGCTGTTGTATTGCAAATACAATAATAATTGCAATTTAAATTTCCCGCAAAATAAACATAATGGTTGTAGTCAAGAACTGAAGTTGGGAAGCTTTCCTGTAGCCTTCAACAACTTTATGCCTTCGGTTTTCAGCCTCTTTTTGCCTCTTCTTTACTGTCTCTCTGTCTGGTTGCTTTTCTACATGTAAACTTTAATTTCTTAGGTGTTATTTATGTCATTCCAAAGGTAACAAGAATTGGTTGCTCCATGTGGGTGGAGTCTTTTGAGATTTTAGTAATTAACATCACCACAGATTAAATGTGAAGTGTTTTCTTTTAAAGGCTGTGGCCAACATTGAAACTTTGAGTATGATTTCATGCATGGGAAGGACAAAAGAGTGTAGAGAATGTAAGGACATGGTAACTTCCCACTCTGGAGGGCAGGATTTAGGTAAAACCACACTAGTTCACAAGACTTCATGCATGAACACTTTAAAATTGTTTGATGAAACTGAAATTTAGCTACTTGCAGAGCCACATGAAATTGTAGTTACTAGTTCAGAGGAAATGTCATTCATTCCTTCCCTCAAAAGAAGGAAGACAAGACTGTAATGAGAATGCAATAATATCTGTGTTTCTCTTAGATCTAAACTCCTTTCACATAAATTACACAAATCAACCAAGGGTATTTGAGCATTACATTTTCTTACTAGGTGCTTTGGTTTTATTTGGTTTGGGTTTTTTGGGGTTTATTTTACAGTGTTCCATCCTTAAACACCAAGAATTCTCTTGTCATCAACACATATTATACCATGACTGGACAATGCTCAGATAAAAGAAAAAATGACCAAAGCCTCTCAGCATGATCTTTCCCTAACATCAATATATTGGCATCAATAAAGCCCAAAAGATTATGACAGTTGTGCTCTCTGTGCCTGAGAAACTACAACCCAGAAGACAAGCTGCAATGAGCATTTGGGTCAGGACTTGTGTCAATGGAAGCACGATGAACTTTCAAAAGGAACAGCAGGCAGTCTAGGTTAGCATCAAAAGAGATAGGAAACAAGAAGAGAACTAGCTGTCTTGGCCTTTTAGCACAGGGACAAAAAACCTCCAGTGAAGTGTTAGGAAATTCCTATGGGGATATAGCCTAACCTAGAAGAAGGGCTTTTCAAATGCAACGGGGTTTTTTAAAGAATTTAAAAGGAATTTATAACTCTAAACTTGAAGTCAGACTTCTTTCTGAGATTGCATGTCAATGGATATTTACAGTGTGTTGTGGTCAAACTCATATATGGCAGTAAAAATTCAGATTGCCAATATGAAGGTATCATTTTAACTACAGACTTAGTCTTTTTTATTTTTAAAACCCCCACATTTTGTAATGTTAAAATTGTATTTAATCAGAGAGGACATTTTCTGTGAAATTGAAGGCAATGGTATGTTGAAAGAACCTCAGCTTGAGTTGGCAGAAAGCAATTTAGTTATTTTTGTAGTTCTGATGTATTTCCAAGGTCACAAACAAGACTGATTTATACAGGAAATATGAGCTAGAAAGGCTGTTTAAGGGAGCTGTAAATACTTTGCTTAGATGTGCCTTAGATGGATTTATTTCTTCCATCTGCGGCACTGAAAAATTATGATTTACCAGTAATCTTATTTCACAATTCAGTGATAGTGTATTTGATATCTTTTCTTGAAAAGAAATTATTCCCACCATATTCTGCAAATTAAACTGATATTCAAAGGAGATAATTCAGAATTTAAAAGGATGTCCTGGAACTCTGCTTATCCAAGGACATAACTTCTAAGGAGTTCCCAAGAGAACGGAAACATCATCTGAAAGGGTCTAAGAAGTCTTTTACACAGGTTAAGGAGAATTTGATGAGAATTTTTCCTAAGCATTGGATAAACAAGGGTAAAATATGCAGATTATACACCACCCAATATGCTGATTTACCAACAGTACTCTTCCACACATCTTTTCTATGATTTCCTCTTCACTGTTGAGAAACATTTCACTACTGACCCTAGTCAGATACTAACTAGAATGTGGTCATTAGTTTATTGCTTATTCTCCAACGATTCAGTCAAAATGTTCTAATTGATGAATCTGAGGCAAAAAATAATAAGTATTTTTCTCAAATGCTAAATGGGTCTCCCTCGGAAAAACCCATGATCACCTCAAAACAGCTACTTCCTCCCCGCCCCAGACTTTTCAAAATGCCCTAAAGGCAGTGAGAACAATCTTAACAGAAAATACTGAGAGGGTGACAAGGAAGAGAAAAGCACAATTACTTATATGGTCAAAAGGTGTTCACTCATACGGACTTCAGAAATAAGGAAAACAATGATGAATTACAGGCACATTCAGGGAGGGGAGGAAAGAAGTCAGACAAATGAACATGGTGGGAACTGTGAACTGTCCAGAGCAAGCAACTTTTAAATGGACAATTCAAAAGTAAGTGTTCTGAGGTGAGACACTTAGTAAAAAACTTCATTTTTACAAGTTTCCTGATAAAGAAATTTAATTCTTATGCCAAGCAATATGAAGTACTCTAAAGCAGGCCAATTAATCTGCACATGATTCTCAGTTTCAGGAAGTTAGCGTTTGGACTTGGATGTTCTACCTTTAAAGCAAAAACATTGCTTTTTATTTATTTTTTTTGTAAACAAAATTGCTACATACTTAGCTTTGACCCCAGTAATTCAACAGCTGCTTTCCATAATGCAGTGGTATCTGGGACTTCACTTAAAATTACAGTAGCAGCATCAGAAGAAACACAGGAGGAAAGAATCTATAGCTGCTCTGAAATGCAAACGAGGTAAATGGTAGAAAGCAAACATAAAAGTCTGATAAACATACAAGTCTGATAAAGTTTACTGTTCTTTCATTAATTATATTAATTAGTGATACAAGAAGCTGCCACTGTGAGATTATTCTAGGGAACTTACTAACCAGTAGACAAGAAAAAGATTTAAATTATTACTCCTACTTTGTGGGTAGCAGGAAAGCATTATTCCATAAAAGCCACTAAGATGGTTGCTCAGTGACTAATTGCCACCCCTAACCAACATTCTGCCCAGTTATGTCTTACATCTTGTAACATTTGGACACTTAAAGCTCTCAGCAAGTTCAAGGTGAAAAACAGTTTAAAAATAAATAATAAATAATAAAGTTTTTCCTTTGTCTCTCAAAGGGCTGAATTTTCCAAAGCTGTTCCTCCTCCCTTGTTTGTTCAGGAACACAAATCAAGCACAACTTAGCCTGTGAAGAGCAAAGAATTTTAAAGCACACAGATTGTAATGAAACCTTGCTCTCCATGCTGCTTGTATGAGTTTTCCTCTCTAGCTAAGACCATCACATACACTGACTAACACAGCTTCCAGCTAAATTTAAGGCACTAGCCAAGAGAGCTCACAGGACTGGGAAAACTCTGCAAGAAGAACAAACAAAGTAATTAATAGTATTTTTAATCAAATCATATGCGATTCTAAAAATTTTACTGCTAAAAAAAAGCTTCCCGACAAAATGTCTGTGACATATTCCTGCATTAGAGAGTATTCTCTCTTAGAAGGAAACGTTTTTAGTGGGAAATGGAGGAAAAATCAAGAGAAAGCCAATAAAGAACTAAGATTAATTTTCCTCTGTTTTCCTTTCCCATAGCTCCTCTCTGAATGGCATTTCCATTTCTTCAGTACCCATGTTCCCACGCTTATGTTTTTTTTTACCATCAGTGTTCTTTTTTTTTTTTTTTCTCACATACCTTACTCTCCATTGTGCAGACACTGTTTTCCTCCCTGGAAACCACTGGCACATACCACCAAAATTCCTGCAATGCATTTGAACCCTTGGGGTGGACAACACTGGGTAATCAGTGGGTAGCACCAGTCTCAGAGATGACTGTGCCCCAACAGGAAATGAGAAAAGGACATCCAACAATTTTCTAACACAAGAGGAAAAATTGAGGTCACTACTCTACTTGAGAATTGTGATCTTTTAGCAAAAAAAAATCCCATACAAGATTATAATTCATCTAGTATAAATATGAAGGCAATTTCCTCTCTATAAAATTGCTTTTCTGTTTCCTCAGAATCCACAAAATTATTCCAAGGCTGATGTTTTGAGGAGGTGGCAGGTCACAGGTAATTTTAATCCCAATGTAAGCAAATATAAAAAGGGAAAAGCAAATAAACCCTTTGTATTCTTGGAAAAAAAAAAAAAAAGTAGAACTAGTAGGAGACCAGTTGAACTGGAAAATGAAAGCCAGAAGCAGTCATTTGAGAGCAAATAACTAAGGTTTAAAATTCAAGAGTCTCATATTGCAGTAGCTGATCCATTACTGATACTGAGACAATAGGTCTGCTTGCTGTTATTTGTGATTAATGAGTTTTCTGTTCTTAGTTATGGCTCTTTCTGGGACCATCATATTTAATTTTATAAATTATGAATATTTGTCAGGGCTCTGCTTGGGCAGTCTTGAAGGAGCATGGTAAATGGCACCAGAGGAAAATTTCTTGCCCAGGAGCATTATAAAATCTCCCTCTAGCAGATTTAAAAAAAAAAAAAAAATAATATATATATATTTACTGGAACTCCAGGGATCTTGTTTAGTGTCAAAATCATATCACTGAGAAGCTTTTCTTAGTGTGGACTTGAACAAATTGGAAAGCAAGATACAGTAGTAGCACAGTTCTGGTATCACAAATTGCTCTTTATTTAAAGTTACTTTTTAAATACAAGTAAGATTTTAAAGCCTGTCAAAGATGGCACGCAAAGATAAAAATAAAGAAGTGTCAGGAACAAAAATGTTCTTTTTCTCTTCCTCTGAATTAATTTGCATGTCAGTCAAAAAATCTGTCAATGCATATGCAATATAAGCAGCATGACTTACACTCCTCAAAGCGTAGGAAAAAAAGAACAAGAAGAACTGAAGGAGAGGAAAGCGACAGCTGTGATGAGCAAGGATTCTTCCCATCTATGGTACGTATTCAACTATAACAATACACCCAAAGATGGTGAAGAAATGATGACAGAACTGTCAATTATAGCTGAGTGGAGTGTAAACAGAGATACAAAATCTGCTGAGCAGAACCGACACCAGGTGCTGGGGCTTCTCTGTTGCCCCCACTCTACCAGGCAGAGCACAAACCCTGCTGGGCAGCAGGGATCCCATTCCTTGTGGCAGCCTGCCCATGCTAGGAACCTGGTGTGGGAGCAGCTTTCAGCAGAGGAAAGGCTAGAAATAAACAAGGTTCTAATGGGAAACGCTGATACAAAAGGTGTTGGCTGAGATGTAAATAGGGTTATTGATTGCTGCATTTGAAATTCATCTAAACTCCAGGAGAGAATGACTTGGGAGCCTCTTATAAGGTCTTGTTTCCCAAGTGAAGAAAAGTGGAGATTCAGGTTGGTTAGAGGCTTTTGCAGCCTGTTTAGATGTGTCTTTTAAGCAAATCCTTGATTTGAATGCTTACTTCATTAAAAAAATCATTCTGTTTTCCAGCATTCAGTGTGAAGAGCACTGCGAGGTAAATGAATGCTGTTTACAAATACCATTAATAAAGCTAAAACTACCACTTGATCAAATCCTACAAACTGCTCTGTTTGGAATCTGAAACAAGACTAACTTCAGGCTTTGCACTTACGAAGAACCCTATGAAACAGTGTCAGCTTGTCTTCAGGTCCCATTAGGTTCATCTTGAGCACGACCAGCAGCCCTACACAAAACATAAAGTGGGACAGAATTCAGCTTCAGCATTGTCCCAGGAAAAAGGAGCAGCAAGGAAGAGCAGGAAAAAACCATCACAAAAAGCTTAATGTCACTTTAGTCTCAATAACAAGCAGCTGCAACCAATTGCATGCAGAAAGATCTGTGGAATAATGGGTTCCTATTTTTCAGTAGTATTCAGATACTGAAAAAGGTTGTGCTCCAACTATGGATTTGAAGGTAGCAACTCAGGCATACAGCATTACCAGCACACTGGACTCGCATTTTAAGTTATAGGTAACACTATGAAAAGAAAAACTTAATAAATGTCATTTCTCTCAGCCATTAAATTTTCATCATTCTGAGCTTATTTCTCAGAGAAAGCAGCCAGGCCTTTCTTCCACAAACCAACAAGGGACTGTGTTATCACTCAAAGTCTATCTCAATAAATCATGTTTCCTGTGATGTTCTTAATTCTTCATAACACTCAGCCTTTCTATGGGAGATGTGGCTTAATTCCTTTGTCTTAAGTGAGCACTTTGAAACTCCCATTTCCAGCCTGAGAAGGAAATACCTTACTCTGCTATTCTTCATAGAAAAGACTCAGACTCTTTTGATGATGCTTTTGCAAAATTGATAGACTGTATCTTTGGGGCAGAAAAGCTATGGGTAAGAATATCTGGAAATTGAAGGTACCTGATTTTCGTTCTCTGCTCCAGTGCCTTTTGAAGAATTTATACTAAGCAACCTATGAATAAAATACAAATACTATTACTGGATCCCATGGGAACTAGACAGCTCCACCATACCATATCAGTTCATGCATATTTGCTCTTTTGCTTCCTTCTCTTGGTGTGCTAATTTGGTCAATAAGAGCAAAAACTTCAACTTACAATGTGGTTGATAAGGCAGGCTACTGAACAGCAAGACATGAATTTTTGTTCCCTTAACATTAAAGTTACTGCTGTAAGAGCTCAGTTATTATATTTAAAAGGTAAAGGAAATGCAACTACTGTCTCTTTTCTACACTCAATGCTTTTTTGCTGTTCCGCTCTGTGATCAAAGAGATGCCTAAGGTGCCTATTCTCATAGGATTTAGGTATTAGTAGCTCAGCATGAAGCTACTCAGCCTCGAGTGGACTCAGACCTCTGTGCAGGCAGACAGAGACCCTGCAGTTTCTACTCCAGAGGCATCCAGGCATTTTTCATGCTCCAGGGTGATAAGGAATGGCTTGCTGACGACCCCACCCTTGGCCTTCAAGGTTTTGAAAGCAAGTAAGATCACATACTTGTAGTAACATAATAGCAAAGCTGCAGATGCATCTCTCTGGTGAGAGAGATTTGATATTAGACTAGAATTGCTTTCAGACACAGTCCTTCTCACCAGTGGGGATGTGTTTAAGTAGTCCTGATATCTAGGTTTCCTTGGGATGATGGCTGAGAGGAAAAGGAGAGATCAGGATTTAAGAGGAGGGATGGTGACTATCAGGCTTTTGTTGTGGCTTCTGGGTTGTTTTGCAGTTAGTGATCATGTGCTGCTTTTGGATGTGCCTTTTTTACTCTTTCAGAACAGATGGTGATTAGGAAGTTTTGCCTCTCTAGGATATCTCACCTCCATGAGTCACTGTCATTTGCTTACTGTTTCATCTTTCATCTGAGTGTGACAAAGCTTCAGTCATGTCTCACCCCCTTACCACTGCTTCCTCATGACTTGTGTCTTTTGAGGAGGCTGTCCTCTTCCCAATCCCAAAACTACTGAGAAGCTGCATGGAGATGCACCCAGATCTTCATAACCTACTAATGTAGATGTTGTCCAACTGTGTTATCTCTAAATGAGTTCTGGTATTTCCACAGTCATTCATGTAGTCCCACTTGTGCCTATTTTAGTGTTTGAACTGCAGAACTTATCAGTGTAAAGTCAGAAAAGATAACTCACGATCCCAGACCCCTTCTGTGAACCTTGATTTTACTGCAAAATGAAGCATAGATCTGGTTTTTAGGGAATCAGAAAACATGATGAATTGGAAAGAAAACTGCATTGCTTTTATATCTTCTTTGTTAGACTATTCTTGATTTTAGAGACTACAGGAATTTAGAGACTACTTCAGTCCTCAGTAATGAATTTGAAAAAGAGTGGACTTAAAAGATGCAGGCAAGGGGAGTAAGATGCAGGCAAGTAAGATTTATAAATAAATTGAAATCAGTGACTTCTGCTATTGTCATGTTAGTGTTTCATGATGCAGGGGAGTCCTAATATGCCCAATTTCTTTACTGTGGTGACAGACTTCAGGTTTGGCAAAGAAGCACAAGTGCATATTAAAATGTTTCTTCAACTGACAGTGCAATCATAACCTAAGAGACTTGACCACTTGGATGGCAAGAGGTTCAGTACCCCAAACAATACTGTTGTAAAACAAAACACCAAAAACCAAGTCAACCAACCAACCAACCAATGCCCAAACCACCCCCCAAAAAAAGAAAACAAACACCCTAATCCAAAAACCAAAAACATGCCAACCAACCACTCCATCCCAAAACAAGCAAAAAAACCCCAACACCCTCCCTTAAATAAATAAATGTGCCTTTGTGTAAAAAAACCCAAATAATCTAATGCGATTTACAGCAGAGTGAATGCATAAAACACTGAAATTATTTCTTGAATATTTCTCTTTCTGCTTCCTAATGCTCAGCAGGCTGTTACTTCTAGTTTTTCCCAGGCTCCCTCATATCCCCCATATAAACTCATTATAAATTTATTTTCAATCTTGTCAGCTCTCACTTTTCTTATTTTCCCCTATGAAGTGTTGTTTAGCTGAATTGAAAAGTTCAGATAAATGCATAGATTTAAAAAATAGTAGCATTTCATCATGCTGGAATCAGGGGGTTGTCATTTTAAGAAATTTTCATTTATTAATAAAAGATTTCAAGAATATATGTAAATCCAAATCTATAATTTAAAGCTTCTTTAAGCTGAACTTAAGATGGATTTGGATTTCTTTTTCTTTAATTTTAAGATACTATCATATTTTTATTTCCAGGAAACGTGCAATGAACATGAAAATCCGATCTCCTTGTCAGCTCTACTTATTCTCTGCCGTTTTATAAACTTTGATCAAAACTAATAGGTAGTTATATCTGTTTTGACTGTGAACTTACATGTTAAATTAAGGCATCTAATTGGTCTTCTGGGGTCTTGCTAAATCTGGATTCCTACAGGACCAATAAAGCAAGAGGTACATAGGTGAGTAACTGTGTTACAATCAATGTTTTCAAAGAGATAAAGCAGTTACTTATGTGAATAGCTTTAGGTATGGCAATGTCACATTATCAACTTTGTTATAAATTTGAATGCACAGACTTAAAAATAGTTATGATTACCATTACAACTGTAAGTCAAATAAATTTTAGTGCTATGTGAACTCTTTAAGAGGCTCAATGTCATAATCTCAACGTGAGAAATAAATTCACCAAAGTTATTGTGTCTCTTCCTTGGCTGCTTTATGGGCCGAACCTTTAAAACTATGGAAATTCCAACCAATTTCAAGCACATCAGATTTTGCTCACTATAAACTCATGCATATGTAATTTTTACCAGCACTGACCTGTTTGCATGAAACAGAACTAGAACATTTCTTATCCTCCCTTGATATTCCTTCAAAAAGCTTATCCTCTGCACAAAATATGATTTCTAGGGATTCATTCCACACTAAGGCTTATTTTATTGAATTATATATAGTAATTTGTGCAAAGTTTGAGCTGCAACAGAAGGACCTGAACTCTGAGATTCATTACTTCTTCAGTTAGAAACCACTCACACAAATGTGTTGAATTTATCAATGTTAATTACTTTAATGCTTACCTTGGCAAGGAAGCAAAATATGGACATGAACATTAGTGAAAAATTCATAAAGCATGCTCTTTTGTAAAGTAGGTAACACAGTTAATGAGTTAAATCTAGCCCCAAACACACACCTCTAAGCAAGACTTTGCTGAAATCAGCAGGACTGCTCAGCATGCAGTCAGGTACTTAAGAATGAGGACCTTGCTGTGTTGGGATTAGATATGCAACTGTAGGACAAAAAAAAAAAATTATGAACTGCCTTTTTTTATTTTAATCCTTGGAATAAAAAGAAATCAATTTGAATCCCATGATATTTTGATCAAGAATAAAACAGCAGAGATCAAGTATGCTTTGTTTATGTTCATGTACTATGCTGTCTGAAGATGAACTTGGTTACATCAGCTTGCAGTAAACACAAACCATGACAAGATACTGTGATTTCAGTATTGATCTTAAAAGGAAATGTTGGTTCAGTTTGTGGCAAAAGTTGAAGTCAGTCAATCCAGATTCCTAAATTCCCATTTTTTCCTGAACAAATGCTTGCTACCTACGTAGAGCACCTGGCAATCTATCACTTTACTTACCCTAATTGTTTTAATGCAGTTCTTAAGGACACTGTATTTGAACAATTGAGAGGTTGTTACAATAGTTCTTCAGTTATTTGAAAGGTGTAAATATCCCTCAGAAAGGATAACTCTTAAAAATAAGTGGGCAATGACAATTATCACTGACACCCTCTCCTGTAAATAGAACACTGTGTGAAATAACACAGAATTACACACACGCATGCACACACTCTCCTATAGCTCAGAACATCACTTTTCCTTTAGTACAGATTACTTTAGTACAACAAAACAGAAATACATCCACAGTTTAGGGAAAAGGTACTCTGAGAAACCAGGGATTCAGAGAAAACAAGAGTGAAGGGCAGGATCATACAATGTGAATACGAACATTAGCAATCATGCAGAGAGCAACAAAGGGCCAGCTCAAAAGTTTTCTGAATTATCCACATTTATCCACTTTGTCTATACTGAACTATGGAGGTTTTGCTCATTGCTGGGAAGCCACCTTGCATTCCTGAATAGTTGAAGTAACATTCTAAACTCCTGTTTTAAATTGGAAAGAAGATTACTTCTGGAATCAAGTGCTAATCCTATTTTTTATCAGACTTTTTTTCTTACACATAAGTAAAGGATAAAAATGGGGGTAGTAAAAAAATCAAATACAGAGAAATTCTTTGCTCTCCTGCTGGCATTTCTAGAATTTACCATATTGCCAGTTTGGATAAAAGAATTGAGTTGCAAAGCCAGATATGAATCACAATAATCATTCTAAGACATATTATAAAAGATACAATGCTTTTAACCTAGGATGTCTCTTTCTACCAAGCAGTCATTTAAACACCCTCATTTTTTTCAATAAAATCAAACAATTAAAAAAAAAATCAAACCCAAAACAGAACAAATCTAAGAGGAATTACAAAAACGTTGTTTTTCAATTTTTTCTTAGCATTTTCAGAAAAAGTATCTACTTTTTCTTCATGTAAGATAGAAGTCAAGCAATGTTTTCCTTCCAGCATCATAACCAGCATGTCTGGTTTCCGTAAGAAACTGGAGTGCTTATAACAACAGGAATATTCAAAATGACAGTGGGAACCTACCTTGTAAAGAAGATGCCCCTCATCCAAGGTCAGGACTGCAGAGGAGGAAGCAATAGGATTGTGTGTTTCCTCAGGTTATATAAAAGATAAAAGCAATTCATGTTGTATGCTGCCTGATGCATTAAGTGTGTCTTGAGAATACCTTTCAAAAGGAAGGAGATGAGGGAAAACTTTGTCTGGATCATCAGGGAATCTTAACATTAAAAATGCATCATGGAGTACACTCAGGTGTGTACTTAGTGGTTTGAAAACCTCAGCTGCAGCCCAGCTTTGGACACAGGTACATGAAAGCTGAGAATGTTGCCAACTGGGTGAGAAAATCTTTAGCTGGATATAGCCTGAAATAATACATCTAGTTGGGTAAAGAGGCAAAATCCAGAAATAGTAAGATAACCTCTGCTTTCAAGAAGAATTTCACTGGTGGGAAACCACAGGAAAATCCGTCCATAAGGCAGACTGGCAGACCAGTCCTGAATCCAGTTTTTTGAGAGAAAAAGACAGACATCCCGTTACCCTCTGCCATCCTTTGATTCATGTACTAGCTCTAGCAGCACACAGAAGTGATGAGTTTTACAAAGGAATCTGAATCCAAAGAATTCTGATTTCCACATACCAGTTGATTTGGAAGTTGGAATTTCTATTCTGCTATGACTTTATTGCAGCTTTGTTACAGGTTTTGCCACTGTTATTCCTATCTTTCTGAGTCCTGAGTGTTTTCCTGACCCCAAAATTCACAAACAGTGTTTTAAAACACACTGACACAAGCCATTTTTGAAGGTTCATAAGAAGCAATTAATTTCTCCGTACTCCCTAATACCATTCTGTGTTGAAAGATGCCATTATTTCATAGTTTTATATGCAGAAAGCTTTAAAAAATTAATCATGATGATATACAAGAGCAGTCTGATATGCCTTGAACGTATTGATTAAATAATACAAATAGAAGAGGAACCATAAGCAGTTGAGGAGCTTGTTCCATCGTGGACATTGAGATGGAGTTCCTCAATGATACAGTTTAGTTGTTGAAGAGGAACCATTGCACCAGGTAAAAGGATGACGGGTCACCAGAGCTGAAGCAGCTGCAAAAGGCATAATCCAAGAGGCTAATAGATGTGCTGAGGCAGGAGCAATTCCAATAGGGACAGATCCTCTGGTTATTTGGATCCCAGGTCTGCAGCATGTGTTTGCTTGTGTGTTGTGGCAATGGACACAGTCACTTGAGAGGTGGTCAGCTTGTTGGAGAAGTTTAGCATTACCTAACTTAATCATTTGTTAGGAGAAAGTGTAAGATGCTGGAGGCAATGTGAATGGAAGGAAAAAAAAAATCTAAGAAATCATGTCAAACTAATAATATTTTCAGATTTCTTTGGAAATTTGGGTTGCCAAGTACTGGCCTTGTTAAAATAAATCAACTGCTATCTCTGATCCCACTCTTTCTCCTCGCAAAGGTATATTCATAAGTATTCACATTTTTCAGATTCTTGCTGAAGGAAAACCATTACCAAATAATGCAGAAAAGAAAAAGGAGAAGGATAAAGAAAAAGGAGAAAGGAGAAGGGAGAAGGGAGAAGGGAGAAGGGAGAAGGGAGAAGGGAGAAGGGAGAA
>JAWWEW010000001.1:7484112-7495784 GCA_035583185.1 Anabacerthia variegaticeps | reverse complement strand
AAAAGAAAAAAAGAAAAAGAAAAAGAAAAAGAAAAAGAAAAAGAAAAAGAAAAAGAAAAAGAAAAAGAAAAAGAAAAGCCTAAATATCGTGGTGAAAAGAAGAATTAAGGGAACCTTAGCAGTGCTTAACTGGGACTGGATTACTGTTCTAAATCAAAAGGCAAGCTGGAAATCTAAATAGAAAAGCATCCAGTTTAGCTTATCCAGTATCACTTTTAGCTCCTTCTATGGTATTTCTCTCTCACTGCCTGATTTATTCTCATAGTAGATCATTTCTATGCTGATTTGTATTGATTCTTTTCTATTCCTTATCTTTCTTTGGGTCTTT
The DNA here is from genome assembly GCA_035583185.1 of Anabacerthia variegaticeps. Taxonomy (NCBI): domain Eukaryota; kingdom Metazoa; phylum Chordata; class Aves; order Passeriformes; family Furnariidae; genus Anabacerthia; species Anabacerthia variegaticeps. The sequence goes on along the minus strand of JAWWEW010000001.1, from coordinate 7,495,456 downwards.
GATCTCTCTTGTCTGCCTAACGTAAGTTCCCTCCCATAAGCTTTGTGAATCTCCTCGGTGCCATTTGAAAGTAATTTTTTTGCCTCATGTTTGTGAGGTGCAAAAGTTTGTCTTAATCCTGCTCCATTGTGAATGGCTTTGTTGACTGTTTTTCTGATGTGCAAGAGATTTGCTTTCCAGAACAATCTTCAGAGCAAGCATCCACATGTGACGAGCATCTCTATTTCTTGCTCTGTGCTCTTTGGAGCTTTGGTAATCTGCAGGAGCACTGTGGCAGGAATATCACTGACCTCATCTAAGAAATCTTATCTTTGTGCACTTGAAAGCTAAAATTGCTGGCAGAAAATACAGCTTCCAAAAATTAAACCTCCACAATTAGAACTTTTATATGAGGATACTATTCCTCATTTTTACAGCTGTACAGAATTGGTAAGAATTCCAATCAAGGCATGAACAGCCAAAGGTGGGGAGCAATCAACAGGGAGACATGAGGAGACTTTCATATTGCAAAGACAGCAATATAGAGGAAAATAAAATGAGAAAAAGGAAATTGGCTATAAGCTTCCTTCTGACCACTCAGAAAGACTAAGTATACTCCAAAACTGGAAATTTTGTTCTTGGAACCACCTAGGATACTGATTAGGATAAAGGAAAATGTTATATCATATTGATTTGTGAACTTAGATGAAAAAGCAAAACAAAAAACCCAAACAAACAAATAAAAAACACAACAAACCCAAACAAAACAAATCCTCCAATTGCTAAAAAAAAACAAATAAGAGGACTTTCATTTAACAACTCCTGAAAAGATGATTGAGATTGAGGTGGACTGTGAAATACATAATATTAGATCAAATCAAACTTTTTAAAAAAATGTCCCCACAATTGTCAATTAAAAAACATAATGAAAACTTAATGACAACCTTTACTATAGCATTCATAAACAGGAACCAAATTCAATAAACTGTGGCACCTTTAGCTTGGCAATATTGAAGTAATTCGGAATTACATATTTTGTTTTTCTAGTACAAGCTGTTTCTCTGTAACTAGTCAAAGAGCAAACAAATATCTGCATACTGTATGTCACTCATCTAATTTGCTATGATTGTAGAATACCTCATCAGAAAAGTGAATACATAAGTAATGAAAACATTGGCTGTCATTGAGGGATTTGAAACACACAAGCTTGTAATGTTCCATCTGATTGTTCAGAGGCGAATGTGAGCAAGCAAGGGAAAGACACTGCAGAGACAGTGAAGAAAGTAAACTACAGAGAGGGGCAGAAGTAAAGAAGGAAAGTTTGACACGACATAAATGGATAATATAAGGACAATTATGATTTAATTTGAATATGTGTTTAGCATTATATCAAAGTATTCTTCTATGGCAGAATGAAGAATTGAGATTGGTAGGATGACGTATGGTCAGTGAACAGCAGTAATTCTAAGTAGACAGTAAATTTGTCATTCTGTAGGCACAGCATTAAATGTTACTGTATGTACTCTGTCTTACATTACCTCTAAAAACCAAGAAAGGGGGAACTATGACAGCTGAGAGGCTAAACAACAAAAAACAAAACAAAACAAAACAAAAAACCTCAAACCAAAACAAATTTCCAGTTGGCATACTAGACTATAAATGTAATGGCTCCTTTAGGGAAAGATCATTTAATATTGTAGCCTAAACAAATCTCTCCCCTGCACAATTAAGGCAGTGTTCATGATCACTTTACACAACTACCAGCAAGAATTAAAAATAAACAAATAAAGTTTCTGATTAAAAATGGTAATTTGTCCCCAGCTGGGAAGAATTTGGGAAACAGAACAATAGACAAGTTGTAAAACACTTAATGTATCCAAAACATATAGACAGTTCAAAAGAGGGTCAGGCTATTACAGGAGAATATTGTTTCCCTAGAGGACAACAGAAATGAACAGCACTTCACAGAATACAGAAGATGAAGTACTATAAAGTACTCAGGGTTCAGATTCTCTAGTCCTTATTCATTGGAATAAATCCATTGGATTCAATCATTAAATGTTCATTCATGCAAAACCCTTGGGCTGGTGCTAGCCCTTTCACTTGGCTTCAGCAGGTTTTTCCAGGGCTCAGCCTCATAACTGCATAGAGAATTGAGAATTACACCATTTGCATGAGAAAAGGTGTGAGGTTCAAGCTCCAAATGATCCTGCAGCAGTTTCAATAGGTTTGAGGAAGAACACAACAGAAGAGAAAGCAATCTGTACCCTTAGAGATACCTCTCACAAAACTAAGTATTTAAGTAAACAGTCTATACAAAGTTGACTTGCATAAATAGAGCAAAATATGGCATCTAAGTGTCATATTAAAAAAAAAAAAAAACCAAATCCCATTTCACAGCAGTAACCACTGCAACCTCTGAAGTTACTGCTTTGCTAATAATTTAACTTCAGAAAAGTAACTAGTTAATTAAGCAGAAAAGAAGTCATGCACTTCTAAATTTACAGGTGAAACATAAAATGATAGAATAGTTCAAGGTCTGGTTCTTCTGTCATACTAAGAAACTTTGAGGGTTTGTTTGTTTCTTTTAACCTACAATTTAAATACTAAAATTAAACCTACTGCTTAGTCCAAGTTTGCTGAGATTATGTAATTTATTCAGCTGCCTTTCCTACTCCAGCTAGGACATCTCTATCCATTAGGATAGATCTGCCAGTCTTTAACTTCTGAGAATTAAGACAAATGGCCTTTTCAGGAGAAATTAAATACTCACCATAATTTCTTGTATAATATCCATTTCTCAAGTAAGGTTCCAAGCACAAAGTAACAGCATCGTCTTCGTTCTTATTCCTCCACCACTCGTACTCTTGCCCATTCTGGTTCAGTCAAAGGTTAAGTACACCATGGAAAGTGAAACAGCTACTGCAAAAAGAAAGGAGAGAGTGCCCAACTTGGGTCAGCTTTGGGAGATGCAAACTGAACTCCCTTCAGGAAGAGAAAGTAACTGAGCCCCACTTCCCAAACCTTGTGTTGGTCCTTTTAAAGCACAGCTTGGATAAATAAGAAGTATGGGCCAAGTCCAGATTTCGGGAAGTGAGACGGAACAAGGGATGCTTTGCTACCCTTCCAACAGAACCCATCTGTGCAATATAGCATGATTATACAACCCTTCCAAGAAGGATCATGGATGCTGAGCCTTTTTTTTCTGAAATCAAAAGAGATGAACTCTTGCTTTAATTTTGAATGAGCTACCTTAGAGTTTTTTGGTGCAAAGTTTAGGAAGAACAGTATTTCCTCTCTTATCACTGCATAAGAACTCTGTGATAATCTTGAAAATTTTAAAGCGTTTCTTGAAAAAAAATAAAATCACATTTTAGGGGACTATTAATTGCAGAGCTGTAAATTTTACTAGAGGATAAGCAGCTTCAAAGTCAGGGTCTGTTTCTAAATTATATTTTAGGTTCAACTTTTAGTTTAGATCACCTGACATCTACAACTGATAGGCTGGACAGAGGTGAGCAGAATTTGGCTGAGTTAGGGACCTCAGCAGGAGATGAAGCCAAGCTCTTGTCAGCTCCCAGTGCACATATCAAAGATCATGTCTTCTTGTAGTGCAGACACTTTGAGCACATGCACTGCCAGCCCAAGTCTGCTGCTGTATATCAGTCCGTGCTTTATAGGCACCTGTGGCTGATGCCAGCAGACAAGTTGTTACAGGCTTTTTTTTTAACAGATGTGAAGTGCTGGCATGCTCAATTTGAAAAGCAGGAGGCTTGAAATCAAGCTGGTTGAAAACCCTCTGGGTTTACAGGGTCAGAGGGCACATGTGCTTTAACAAATGCTCAGGTGGTTAGATAGCAGGGTATCTAAACCCGCTTGTGGTCTCGTGCCCAGCAGAGAAAACCTCAGTGAAAAAGGAAGATGAGTTGATGAAGGAAGTAATTCATGTTTACACGAGACACAGTTAACTATTTCTTTGTCGCAGAAAGTTGAGAGGCCAGAATTTGCACTTTTAGTGTATTCTGCTGAGTAGTTTCTGTATCACTTTCCCCCCTAAACATTGGGTTTCAGAAGCTGGAAGATGCATCAATTTCCAAATTTTTTTTCCACCACATGATCCAGGTTTTCTTCCTTGATGATGCTAATTCAACACATAAAGAAATCACATAATTTCAAGTTAAAAAAAGAAACATTTCTGAAGACCCTCCTTGTGGATTAGCATACAGATTTGAACAAGGTATGACATTTGTATTTCACCTTAAGGATTAGCTGTTTGCTAGCTCCAAACATAGCTATGATGACCCAAAACCTGCTGTGCTGACACAGTCAGAACTAGTGATACAGCCCCAGCAAACTACCTATTTGATTGCAGCTTTGATATTGGTATAGAGATCAATTACCCTATTCAACAAAGAACACACAAAAATATTTGGTATTATATCACAATTATAAAATATTTTCTTTTTCTCCCATGTTCTGTCACTGCCTTTTGAATAATTTCTTTCTTTGGCTCAGCAGGTCTATTCCTTTTGAATTATTGCATTATTTTCTTAAAGTATCCCTGAAATTTGTGACTGAGTCTGTAGAACATAACAGTAAGTCCTTTATTATAATTTAAAACCATACCAGTATTTAGATGGAGTCCTCTTTAATTTTCTACTTGAACTTTTCATTTAATCTCATTCTACCTCCTAAATTTAATTTTAAACCACAATGATCTTTCATAATGATAAGCTGGGGGAATCCATCCTTCTCTGCATGTAGGAGCTTTTATCATCAGAGTTAAGCAGTAAAAAGTTTTCCTCAGATGAAGGTGAAAAAAAATTTAAAACATAAAATCTGAACCAAAAATAACAATAAAGGCAATGACTTTTGATAATAAAATACAGTCCTAAAAAATAAAAAAAATAAAGCCAACACACATCAACTCACAGAGAAGGAAAGACAGAAAAAGAGTAAACTACCTCCCAGTATAAAATCTTCATTTACTTGGAGAGACTCTTTTCAAACCAAAAAGGTATTTGCCTAATTCAAAACATATGCAAATTTAAAGTTATTCAGCAAATGGTAGAATCTCTTATTTTTAGAAACATATCTTGTTTATGTCATTATTTAAGAAATAGCTTATGAAAAAATTGGTGTGATGGATCATCACGGCTGCTCAGTTCAAAACAGAAGTCTATGCCCATTGACCCATCTTCTGCCCCATCCTTCTGACATAATTCACAGAACACAGTACTTTTATATAGCAAACATTAAAAACTTGCATAGAAAGAAGATAAATTATAACTCCCAAATAGCATTTTTAGTAGCACCTTTGTTTTGTTTCATCCCATTTCATAACACATACCTTTCTTGTGTCCAGTTTTCCCTTTACAATAAATCAATCTGAAGAACAGAGCATGATTAAAGTCTATTTTTTATAAGACTAGAACATTGAAGGACAACAACTTTTCACAGTCAAAACAATATGCACTTTGTTTTCGTGTTTTCCTCTTAAAATCTTATTTCTTAGGTTATCTATTTTTAAAGGAAGAGCTTTGATGCAATTTTGTTTTGTTGGATGCTGATAGGAGCAACAAGCTGGAACCAACCAAATACATTCAAGCTGATACTGTTGCACTAAGGACATCTCAGAATAAAAGTCCACCAAAAAAAAAAAAAATTGCCTAAGATAGAGAACATTTCAGAGTCCAGCATTAATCAGCCAGAAGGAAGCATTGCTGGGTATGGATCTTATCCTGATGTCCTGAACCCACTGGGTGGGTGACAGATCAGGAGTTAGGTAGTAGTTTGGATACAAGAAGGTTACTGGAATTAATTGATATAAGAAATTGGATCTGTGCATTTGAGGTTTACCTTTGATGTACATATGCTCTCTGATTAATCATCATCTTGTGTGATTATTGCTGAAGAAAAATTTAAAAATTTTCAAACGTGATATGTGCTTCATTTGGAAATATTCATTCCAGCAACCCTGTTTTCTGGGAAGCTTGGAGGGAAAAATGACATTCAAGGTGCAAAAATAATTAAAGTGACTTCAGTTAAAACTTTAGTGAGTGATTGTAGAACACGTTTATTAGCATTTTTTTCAACTAGAAAGGGAAGTCTAATTTCCATACAAAAGTCTTTCAGATGAAATAATAAAACATGAATGTTAATACTAGAAAAGATGATGCATGCTTTTTTTTTTTTCTTGTCTTTAATTAAAAGAGCATTGTGTAATCAAAGTTGAATTCCTTCTTTTGGTCAAAGGAAGTTTTTGTTTGTTTAATATCAGCATAATTCTACATTTGTGCGATGATTATTTCAAAATTATTATCTTCTATGGGAAAACAATAGTTGGATATTATAATCATAAGCAGCTTGTATATAAATAATGCTTTAGAAAAATGAAAAAGTAAAATCAAATTTACTGCACATTTTCACTTATACATATGTATTACAAAATTAAGATTCCCCAGTTTAAATGATTACTGTACTACAAAACCTTTGTCAGAAAACTAGAATATGTACAACTACAGTGTCCTTAACCATACAAAAGGACCACACAATTTCATGAACCCATCATTTCCCAATTTTTTGCAAAAGATTTGTTTGTTTTTGTTTTTGTTCTTGCTGACCAGCAGGTTGAGTTTTACCTTTTATTACCTCCTGTATGAGATAAACTATTTACCCAGCAGTGAATACTCACAGCTAAATGATGAACAATATGTAGTGCAAAAACCAATGTTGAAATGTTGTCAGAGCCATAAATAAAACCAAACTATACACAAAATATCAAAGGAAAGTTGAGTACAAGATTTATAAAAAAACCCATCACTTAGCCCTTAGAAATCTATTTTATTCAAGAAAAATCCACCATCATAAATATCCACTTTGTTTTCTTGTGCCTCTGTGTGTGTGCACTGTCTCCTTACACCATTTCCATCAGACATTTTTGGAAAAGCAAAGTTGAATTTTCTTTATGAGGGTGAAGGGACTAAAAAGAAAAAAAAAAGAGCGCGTCACAACAGGTTGACAGCAAATATTTCACAAGAAACAATTACTAAGTAGATCTTGGCTGTAGTCACAGAATTATTCAACATATAGATGGAAGTGCAGCTGCAGAGCTAGCATCATGTTATAACTGCTCTAGAACCCTTACACATTATGTTTTCATACTTTCACTCCCTAAGCCACGTCACCATTTAGGGGTTGTCAATTCAGCTATAAATCTAGGTTAAACTTCCAGCTATGGATTTTTACCGAACTGCTTCTTCAGCTCTTCCTGCAGGATGGTGGGGATTTTCTTACAGGCTTCTAGCACTGAAGTCTGCTGTCTGCAATCCCAGATCACCATGTTTTTATTTATCCCTTTCCTTACATCTTGTACTCTTTACAGTTTCTAAATAGAGACAAGGCTGAAAAAAACAAAAAAATCTTTATCAAAAGCACCTTCCTGAGAAAGGTTCTGCTTTGCCTACAAGAACCTCCTTCCCCAGTGATGTGACTGCCTTTGTATGATGAGGAAGTCCTAACCTTGTGGCTCAAGGTTAACTTAAGGCTGGCCTCAGCTTGACCCTGATATTAGTATAAATTTCCCCTTTGACTATGATGTAGGAAAAATAAGAAGAGCAATTGCTCAAGAAATGATATTTGAATATCTTGATCCCATCCCTCCCGCAATATTGACATCAATTTCTTGATCCATAAAGCTAGTCCAGTTATTTTCAAATATACTTCACTAACTGAACATCCTATGATGAATCTGAATATAACAAAGAAGTATTTGTATTTTTTCCCTGAATAGTCCTTGACAAGTCACCTTTCCTTCTCACCTCCTAAAAAGCTTCTGGCAGCTCAGTGTCTTAAAGACTACTGATTTTCAGAGTTATTCCTCATATAAGTGTAAGGGTTGTCAGAAGATGATTTTGACCCTTGCTATCCCATTAAACATAATTAGTCAATTCTGAGCAGCAGCAGCTACAGGTTATCTGTTTTTCAACCCCTTGCATGCCTGGCATTATATGAGATTCACCCATAACATTCAGACAGTCATTTTATATGTCATTATACTTTATTCACACTAATACTGCCTTAGAATATTATGGAATTAAAGTCTGGGACCAGAAAGCAATGCTTCTCTGGAAGATTTGGGGAAAACAAAACAAACAAAAAAACCTAAAGCCAAAAACCACCCCACCCTAAATCCCACAGCTTCCTTTTCCTCCTCAAAGAGTTTGAAGCCTGTGCTCAAGTTTGCATTCTGCTACAACAGATATTTTATTTTATCCTATTGCAGTTTCATGTGAAATGCACAAGTTGAATCAGAACCCTAAGAGCTCCCTCCTATCTCAGGTTATTGTGAAACTGAACTGTTGTCCCCCATGAACTGTTTTGTGGGCAAACTAAAGGTGAAGTACATGGTAGGAAGTGGGATGGCATGAAGTCTGGTACTTAAGGATGCCTTCCTTCCAGGATGGCCAGTAATTTGATTTGAAAACCCCTGCATGAGAGAGATTAAGCTTGAATTCCCCCAAGAAGAGGAAAAACTTGTCCTCTGACATCCAGCTCTAATTTCTAGGCAAGGATATAAACAGAGTAAAGGTAAACAGCAAGCTTGTTAATGCTGACCCTGTGTTAGGTGCATAAACTGATTTTTCAGAAGCTATTTGACAGCATATTTTGAGCTTTGAGCATATTTGTGAAGCCTGAGAAATATGCAGATCTAGCACTGGGCTTCTTAAACTCTATCAAGTTGCTTAGAAAAGCAGCTCGAGAACTTCAGTTTTCATGGTGTGACAGTTAAAAATGAACTTGCAGGTTACCTATGGATATACTCATACAATACATTTATATAGAAAATAAGAACACCACAAGGCTCTATTTACTATGAGCTTCAGTCCTTCTGTGTTCTGTTCCAGTCTGTAAAAAGGATAAGGTAGCTTGTTTTTTTTCAAATTGCAAGTACACATGCACTAATATGTAATATTCTTCTTCTAGGAGCTTGCAGCAACATGGGTTAGGTTCAAATTTTAGGAGCCCCTAAGAAAGACAGAAAAAAATTAGAGGTGATCAGTGAGCTAAAATTCCCACTTAAATAGCAAATTCAAGTTGCTTACACAACAGTGTGGCATCAAAGCGGATAAAAGAAGAGAAAAAAGGAGATCAAGAAGGAAAATATGCACTGGTCCTTATACTTTAGAAGAGGATTTTCATAGAGCTGTGCATGATGAAGTACTAATTGGCAACTGCTCAGCTGGCCAGCTGCTTCCCACTTTCTTGTGCCTGAGTGATGAAAGAGGCTTCATCTCCACTTCTATTGCCTCATCCACTGAGTTCCACTTATCTCCCGTAGCTCCTCTGCCAACCTGTTCCAAATTCATTCACCATCTAGCTAACTGCAATACTTTGGTAACAGCCTCTCTTCCTCAGTTTTTTTTCTGGTTTTATAAGAAACACACATACCATTGAAGAAAAGCTTTTTACCTTAAAAAAAATAGGTCCTTTTTTTTCCTATTCCATTCCATGTACTCCCAAAGTCCAATCCATTGGTGACTAGCAAAACTAGAAATTATAACCAAACTGAGAACCCCCCAAAAAAATAGCTGACACCAAGTAAAGTGATTATGATATACCTCCTGTATTTTGTGGCAGAGAAATTTTTGTAATTATAAAGAGAAACACACCAAAGCATATGATAAAAAATATGCAAGCATATTTCAAGTTTTCTTCTGGGTCTCCTCAGTCAATCATTCCTTCTTATCCACCAAATATCAGCTGAATTCATCTCTTTTTTAGGGATTTTACCTCTCTCTAGATGTTACTTAACTCCAAGTTTTCAGCCACTGGACTTGCATCTGATAAATAAAAACTCCAAGGGCTTCACAGAACTCTCAATACAGAATTAAAAATAGGATTAGTACTTTCTGAACTATTATAAGTATGTGGCTAGCAACTGAGTAAGTCTTCCTAATTTCCTGTTAGGAATATAACCAAGATTAATCCTAAAACAATTTTTTTGTTCATAGACAATGGTGTTTGATCAATTTATAAGAAAATAGATTCCAATGGCAAGATCATATGGGTTTTTTTTCCCCCCTCACTCACTTTGTTGTGTTTCAACAGACAAGTTGTTATGCATTTTTGAGCTTGATCTGAAAAATCCAGAATATTTTCCACAACTGAATTAAAGGCAAATGAGATTTCAGATTGAATGTTTTGCCGAAATCAATGGAAAGCACACCAACCATTTTGCCTTTCAGAATCACTTAGTTTGTATCATTAGCAATCCTTAAAAGAATGGATTTTGTGCAGCACATTGGCTGTGATCCATATAATGGAAGAATAGGAATAGAAAATAGCTCTCTATTTAAGAATGCATTAAATTGATTGCAGCCAAGTTCCTTGATCTTTTAGGCACAGGGCTGCAATTATAAAAAATTAAATTAGCTAATTAATACATCGGTAGTTTAAATTATGCCCTTCCATAAAGCAGTTGAGACCTTATGGAAGGCAGATGAGTGTTCTCTGTACTCATGATTTTGAAGCTAAACATCTTAATTTCTGGAACAAAGAAAGAGAGTAAAATCTTGTAACTAAGCACTGATACCAACACTGAGAACTGACCTATGTGGGCCAAGCCTGCTGCAGGAAGAAGGGGCAGGGGCCTGTCTGTAGTATTAACATGTTTCATTTGGCATGGTAATGAAGGAACAACATTGTTATTTTGGCTTCTAGGCAGTGGAAATCCAGTACCCTGCTGAGACAAAACTATCAGAATGTGCTCCACCCCTTCAGGCTGCTCTCTCATCAAGGACAATAGGTTAGAGATGGCACTGCCAAGGTGCACAAGGTGCTGTACCCACCCAGCGCTACAGTTTCCCCACTGTGGGTAGTGGGAGTACCTGGACAGAAGGGTGGCATTGTGATGCCAAACACACCAGCCGTGCCTTTCCAGTCCAGGAGGACACACCATGTGTCCTGCTGATCACAGAGGGACAGGAGGTCTGCTCTTCCTTCCCTCCTTGCACTTTCTCTGCAGCACCAGCTGACAAGGTGGAAGAGATGGGTTCTAAGTTTGTTCTGACCTCTTTGCATTGCTCTCCCTCATGTGCTGCACTTGACAGCAATAAAAACACTGCGTGTTGTGGGTGAGATGTGGCATGTCTGGTCTGTACAATGCATGCAACAAGACACACGCAGTCCAACAAAAATAATAGTTTTAAGATATTTGTCTTCTTACTTGCTATTCTAAGGAAAGCTTTCTTACCCTTCAACTGAAATTTCCTTTCTGCTTCACACAGAACACAAAGTAAGAAGGAATCTCCTGCATCAACATACTGAGCTTCTAAAACTCCAGAGCTAGTACTCAGAGTATCTT
>JAWWEW010000001.1:7410409-7484012 GCA_035583185.1 Anabacerthia variegaticeps | reverse complement strand
AACACAAAGTAAGAAGGAATCTCCTGCATCAACATACTGAGCTTCTAAAACTCCAGAGCTAGTACTCAGAGTATCTTAATACAGAAAGAGAAGCTGGAGGACCTAAAGGAAGAATGCAAATACACAGAAATATCCAGTAACTAAAATGTATTGGAAGGAGATTTGACATGATATCCAGCCATACAATGCTTGCATCCTTAGGCAGAGAGACTCTGGGACACCAAAGAAGTTATCTCTGTTGTAGTAGATATGAATAAAGGTTGAACCAGGAAAACAAAGAAATATAGGTGCTATTCAACCTTAGGATGTAGAGGGACATTGAAAAGGTGAATATCATGCCAAAGGAAAGGGTGGCTATTAGTTTTCCTCTACAGCAATTTCAAATTATTATTAAATATATTATCAATTCCTTTCTGTATTAATTTGGGCTATTATATACAACAATGTATCATTGTTACTGGACTAATGGTCCGGACTATTAAACTGTTAAAATATTAATTGGACTAAAAATAAATTATTGGCTTCACGTATATGGTGTGCTCCTTTTTCCCAACAGTATTTTGAATGCAATACATTACCTGGCAACATATAGCCACATCTGTCTCGCTGCAAGGTAATGTCCTCACATAATTTAGCTTTCTGGGATGGGGTGACTTTTATAAAAAAACCTGCTTTCTGCTGGGATTCAGCAGTCATAAGTAGACAAAGTAATCTGAATAATGCTACCTTAACTGCTGCCATTATTTTAACCATATGACACTGCTCCAGAGGACAAAGGAAATGGATATACTCCTGGCTGATTCTAAGTCTTCACTTTATAAGTCAAGTTTCATTTTTGGGAAGAGGCTTAGTTGTTTTTATTTTCAGAAATTTTAAAGAGAGGAGCAAGGAGGGAAAATAGTAAGAAACTTGTTTTGCTGACTCTAAGTTGGTGTTTCATTCATCTTCTATCTGAAACCAGTGCATCCATTTAGCTTGCTGCTCACCAATACCATTGTACAGCATGAACAAGAACTGCAGCATAAGATCTGATTGTTTTCTTCTACTTGTGGACTGACAGCAGACCAAAACTACACATACATAAAAACCCTTACAACAGAGGTGCTTTAAAATTTAATAAGACACAGTGAATACACTGAATAAATTATTGAACACATATAGTCACCCAGGATGCAGTGCACATTGTTAGAAAAGTGAGAGAGAGGGAGAGAAAAGAGAAAGGTGTTTACTATTAATAAAAGTATGGTAGCAATGCCAGCTACAACAGGCACAGCTATGGCCATATTTTCATCTCTGACCTAAGAAACAGAGGTATGTAACAAAGTATTAAATTCACTCTAGAAGCTCTTCAGTCTGCAAAAAATACATTTCCAGTTGAAAAACTGAAGGAGACATTGACTATATATTGTCTATATACATACATATGTTTCACTATACAGGAAACACTTGGTATCATTCTCCAAAGTGCCAAGTTAGATGGCACTTCCAGAATTAAAAATGTCTTTCTTCCTATGCAGTACTGGGCCAATGATGTGAAGAGCACCAGCAAAGAATTAGTCATTGACCTTGTACTGTCTTTATTTGGACAGAGTAGTTAGTGATATTGCTTCTAGCAAATGGTTCATCAAGATTTACAAGCAAATGGAAGAGGGGGTGATGACAAGCTTTTATTTAAATGTCTATAAAGGTACTCATTAGAAACAGTTTATTTAAATTCCCCACAAAAGAGGCTGTGGAGCACTACAGGAGGTATTACAGAGAAAGCACTGCATCCATACTTGGCAATTCAGAGTACTGACAAAGTGGCAACAGCAGGAATACCTCATTTATGTCATTTTCCTTAACCAAATCGCCTCCCTCAACACTCCTCTCTGTCAAGTACAGCTTTAAATTAAGGGTTGATAAAAGAAAAATATTTCAAGTAAATTTCTTCTTTGAGGCAGTGGTCCAAAATAGCATTAAACCCACCTCCCAAAAAAAACCAACCCAAACCAAACCAACAAAAAAACACAACCCAGAAAAACACAAGGTCCCTTCAAGACCTGGTTTTTTCCTATGATCTTGAACTGAAGAGCACTGGTAGAGGAGAACATCACGTTTCATAAAACCACTTACTGAAATAAAAACTGGAACATTTCAAGGTGCTAAGGGTAATGAATACTCCAAGTCTTTGATTAGTGCTTTGTCAGCAAGAATCACTGTGCTCTAATACAATTCCTTTAAGACTTACCATAATATGGGCAAGATACCCACCAGATTCAATATACCCAGGTTGCTACACTTGTATGTAGTGTAGTAATGGCACTTCAGTTGGGAAGCTGTGAACACTTGGAATACCTGCAGTAGTCCCCTAGAAATAATTGAATTCAAGATTTCTAATGTTAAAAGAGACCAATGGATGGATCAGTCGGACTCAGTGAAATATTAATTTACATTTTACAGGTGTCCCCCCCAAAAGTAAGCCAGCAAAAACACTTCAAGAGAAATAAATGCTGAAGAATATGTGCTGGAAGTTCATTTTGAGCCTGTAGCATTCAAGAGTTTCACTTGACAACCGAAATTCTGTTTTGAAGAGAAAAAAATATGGTAACAAGTGGAAATTTTGTCTGCAATTAAATCTAACATTCAAATTTTTAAAATAGATGTAATTATTACCCTTAGTACACTACCTACCATTTTAATAAGCCACATGGAAGCCAAGAACTTACCAGCAAAATTCCTTAAGAAATGACTTTGCAAAATATTTGAAATTAGGACAGTTTTCTGCTACTTACAGATAACTCATTAAGAGTAAAATAAAATAAATTTATTACATAAATTATTCATCCCAACTATTTACACAGTTCTAGTCTAACAGTGAAGCTGCTTTAGTATTTTTACATTCATAAGCAGTTCACAAAAGAGTCGGTGCTCTCATAAAACAGTAAATTTTAACCTATTTTAAATTTCTCATTGGCAAAAGGTCTATAGTCATTAAAATGCACAGCATTGGCAGGACCTGCTAGCAACAAATTACATAATTTAAAGCAATGTCCAAATTTAGCTTCCAAACTTATTGTTTCTTTAATGAGACACATTTGGTTTTGTGGGTAAGCTATTTTACTTTTCTTTGTAAGACTTTCAAAGCCCCGTGGTTACAGGTGTGTGTTCCCACACATGCACTCCAAACATACAGAGTAGTAGATATGCAAAATCAACATCCTCACTAAAAACCTCTCTCCTGCTAACTGCATTAATCCTTCAATGCTAAAAAATGCTGATTTGCTTTCCAGAATTTCAGAAATTTCTAAAGGACAATAGCTGTGATTAGAAAATTAAATATCCTGCTCCCTGCTGACTGAATAAACTTGCTTATATCTAGTTTTTCAAATAACAGGAAAATGAATATTAATGTTGCAAACTTTACCATGAGCAAAAAAAGTTTATTTTGGATCCAGGATTAAACCACATAACTGGTAGTGATCTTCCCCATCCTACAAATACCTAAGCAACAACCTATTTTTCAAACAGCTAAAAATATGGATGAACAGCTCTGTAAAATGCTCAATTCAGTAATGATTCTTTTTCTTTTAAATAATGAACTAAAGTTTGAAAAGAAAAAAGTGGTTTATAGTTAAATATTCCCCCATTAAAAAGTCAATCGTATCAACATTTCTTATATTTCTTTAAAAAAAAAAAACAACAAAAAAGTCCCCCAAAAACCACAACAAAAAACCCAAACTCAATCAAAACTTTAAAATCCAGACATTTGTTGAAACTAACTGTTTTGCACAAATCCATTCACTTCAGATTACTTGAACCTGTCATTTACCTGCCATAATTCATCAGCAAATTCATTGACTTTACACAGTGGGGTCTCTTCCAGGCCTGAGGCATTAATGTTCTATGGAGAAACAACCAGGCAGAATTGGATATTTCTCTTTCAGGCTGATTTTAAAACATTTAATGCATACGAAATTATCCAAGGTTCTTTTTTTTTTTTTTTTTAAAGATCTGAAAAGTAAGACTTTCCTACTGACGGGTAAAAGCAGATAAAAGGCAGAGATTCACAATAAAACTACTCATCATACAATTTATAACTTCTTAACTATAATGTTGGGAAAGAATTTTTGGGGCTATTATATCTGTCTTTTAATATGTAGTCTATCATACACTACATGACAAACAAGTCTCAAGTCCACAGCACTTTAGAAAGGAAGGTAAAGGTCACATTTCCATTTTCTATTTGCTTGCTAATAGATTGACTGCAAGCAATGGAGGGGCTATTATTGACTTGTTTGTAAGTTACAGCTAAGGAAATGCAAAATTAGGTGTATTTCTCTTGAAGAGAGCCATGGTAAGAGGGGGATTGTTCTACAAAAACCTTGTTGAGAGCATCGGAAAGTGGGAGCAAGTCTTCCTGCAAATACCTTGGCAGCCTGCCATGCAAGCAGCCAGTTTTGATGGCTGCGAGGAATGAAGTTGAGAAACAAGGAGAGAAAGAGTCTGGATGGGAGCCAGACGAGGCATAAGGGGTACATAACAGAAAACCACTTCACAGCTGGAAACTGCAAAAGCAAAGTGCTTATAGTGGTGGGAAAGGCAGGATCCAGGCACAGAAATATCTTCCTTTGGTAGTTTACCATACCCTAAAAAAGTCAGTCACATCTGATTTTCAGATGTGGCCAAGCTGACAATGCAACTATAACACAGCACTCAGAGTCCTGGTTTGCAATAAATAAGAATACCTTGAGTGGTATCCTAGGGTTGTTCTGCCAGCTGAGGGATTGGGGGCTGGTTTTGCCTTTCAGACACAAAACCACTTCAGAAGTTTGCATGTCTTCCTTCTGACGGGTGTACACGATGCTGGCATTCTGGAGAAGGCAGTACGACTGGATGTTGAAGTGCAAAATCGCATCAGCTTGGGATTCCTAGGAAAACCTTCAAGAAGTCATTGTTATCATTTTGAGTGATTTTTCTGCCTGGTTGGAGTCGAATGCTTAAGCAGTATTTCTGTAGATGAGAATGTCCTTAAGTGAGAATGAAGTTGCTTCAGCTTACAAAAATACACTCAGAAGCTGTGACTATGAGGACTCAGACTGCTACCAATCACTTAAGGCAGAAAAATGTGTTTGTGCAATAGCAGTGTTAGGATGTTTATGCCACATCAAAGGCCAGGAAGTGGAAAAAAAAAAAACCAAACCACCGAAGAAATCCAACATCAGCCCCAACTCCTCTAAGCTTAACAGGTATTTTCTACTACATGTTTTACAATTCTGAATACACTAACAGCAACCTTTATAGAGAAAACAGATAAGAAAATATTTATCATTTTGGAACACCAATTGTTGATGTGGGTTCATGATTTTCACTGGATATTATTAATGTTCTATTAACATTATTCCTTCCATTTCACTTCCTTATTTCCCTAGGGTGGAAAAGGAAAAAAAAAAAAGGCTTAGTATTAACAACATTAACACTTAAGTAGTGCCAATTAAACTTCAAGTTTTTGCATATAAAAAAGTAATTAGGCAAGGACTCTTTCTCATTCAGCAGATGCTGTTTGGAGACATTTTCTGATGACAGTCAATAGGGTAGCAGCACTTCTTGTACAGAAATAGTTGTATCTCTAGAATAGGGCATGGAGGACTAATAACCTGGATTCTCAATACTTTTCCATCTATATAGGGTGCATCTGGCTTCAAAGAAGTCACACAGGTGTAAAATTAGCATAAATGAGAGCAAAAAAAGGTAGGACTTCCATCTGAAAGATCTCATGATAGAAAGATATTATGCAAGAAATTCCAGAGACATCATAATAATGGGATCTACCATGAATTATCCAACAATTTCTTTTTTCCTCATATTGAGATAATTAGAGAGAGAGAGAGGGATCTGTTCCTGTTTTAGTTAAACTCAACAAGGCTGCAACTCCCTACACAGATGCCAAAGTAGTCTTGAAGGAACAATGATTTCATTCCTCCAGTGACCAAGCCAGTGTAAGCAAACCACATACTGAAATAAATTACTAGATCTGGGGAAGCATTAATGTGCATTGATTCCTTCTTTTCTCATTAAAGGAGGTGGAGAGGGGAGAGAAAGGACTGAGCTGTAATTGAAATTTGAGATGAAAAAGTTTGTCTGCATGTTTGGTCAGGAAGAAAACCCAAGGTACACCTGACCCCTTCTGATCTTGCACCACTGTCATAGTAAAATACAAACATTTCCTGAATAGTTCTTGGAACAGAAAAAAAGAAAGCACAAACATGAATGACTTAAATGGTCACCACATATTCAGAGCATGATTTAACTGCAATAGGTATGTTACATAGTAAAATAGCTACTTTTAGAAAGGTGACTTTCATTCACTACATATTGACTCCCTTCAAGATTAGTCCTATAAATTTTTGGGGTTTGTTTCTCTGGTACTGCCTGAGAATGCCTGGAGTAATTCTGAAGCATGTAATGACTGAATCAGGTCCACTGAATCATTGAACTACACAGGTTGTACAATGTGCTCCCATAAACAATTCCATTTTGTGTTTCTAGTTCTTAATCTCATTATTCTTTACATCCTCAGGCAAATAGCTACTATATGGAATTGTGGAATCTTCAATCAAATGATCTTTAAAAATTAAACAAAATTAATTTACTTTTTTATTGATGCACATTGCCAGCATACTCATGGCTATCTGATTCACCTACTCATCTACTCCTAGACCCTCTGTTCTGCCTTCTTTCGTGAATTAAAATGCAAAGGATACCATAGTAGGGTTCAGAACATGTTTTTGGACTCTTCAAATTTCCATTCCTTTAGATCATGAAAGGAATCATGCTTTAAATCTGAGAAACATGTTTTGCTTCTCTGTGTTGTACACAAGTGACATGAGTGTAAAGTGGAAGAGCTTCAAAACACCACACAAAAAATGTCTCATGATGAAGAGCGAGGAAGGAAAGTGACAGCTCAAAGCTGTTATTTATATGAAGCAGATGCACTTCAGTTGAAGCCTTTAATTTCTTTGACTTTGGTTCTCGTTGCTTGAGTAACACTGCTGGTGGGACAGGCATTTGCTTGATCCTATTACAGTTCTGAGCCACTGTTCTCATCAGCTCTGCTAAATAGTACAGAACCCAAAGAAATAAATTATTTCAGCATCACAGATTATTGTTTTAGGTCAAAGTTATGGATTTTGCACTTCCCTGAAAAATCTTAAAACCTCATATAATACCTTCCAGGCAAAAAGCTAGGGACAAGAGAATAATGGCTGAAATGAGCACAAGGTTCAAGCACTCTCTTTTCAACCGACTTGGGAACCTTTTTCACTTCTTCTGCAGCTCTAGTAAATGGTGCAAAATTAAGTAGGTTGAGAGGCTTTCCCTTAATACACAATAGGCCCTGTTTTATCCTGCAAAGTCTAACAGAGCTTGAGGCAGAAAGCATCTACTTTGTCTTCTGAAAAATATCACATATAATAGCTAGCAAGAAAGGCTCTACTAGCAGTGTTAATTAACTGGAGGTTGAAACAATATAAAATGCATGTCTAAATATACAAGACTTTCTCTGGATTGTGTACTCCAGCTCACATTTTGAGAACCAAATGCCTGACACTTTTCCTTCCAAATTGTTAATCGCACCCCTGGAATGCAATTAGCCACAATTCTACTGTGCACATGAAGGGATTTCCGCACAATGGGCTACCATAATTTGATCCCGAGGTTTCTGAGGAAAAGGACAAATCAAACTCTTCCTTAGAAACTAGTTTATTTTTTAAAAGGGAATATTTCTGAGGTTTTGTAAGGGTCATAGATCTTCCACTTAAATATATTGTTTAAAACAGAATTAATGTTCTTAGCAAGGAAATTTGCCTTCCCCCCGTCCTGCAAAGTAGAATTCAGAAGGTCAGACTTTCATCCTGCAATAGAACTTTCCTTTCATAAGTTCATCAAAGAATGTTTTCTTTTTTTGCCTCCCTGAAACTAGATTTAAGGTTTCTATACAATGTATTGTAGTGTTCCTATTCTTCAGACATTTTTAAAGAACTCGCTAGGTTGTGGCCAAAACTCCATTTGTCAGAAGCAGCAGGCTCTATTACTTACTGGATATAAGACATTTAATTAGCGTCTTAAAAGAATTATGAGCAACTCAACCCAAGCTGAATAGAGCACTTCCATTTCTATATATAATAGGCCCTAAATTGATGGAGAGTATGGATTAATCTCTCTCATCGTATAAAGAATTGTATTTTTTCTTTGTATTTTCATACAGTCTTAATAACTTGGCCATCATGCACATGCACAAAAAATACTTAAATAGATGTCTAATGGCTAATTCCTTTCCTAACCAAAGTATTAAACTTATGATGAATACACAGATTTGAACTTGTTCCATCCCCTAATTTGCTCATCTGAAAGAACTTGAATCATATTCAAACTCCAGTGCTAAAAAATCTGCATTATTTATTTCAAAGACATAGTTTACTTTGGAGTTGGCCAGCTTTACAAAAACTATATGAGACAAACTTGTCCTGATTCTATGAAAGTCATGATCAGAATCTCAGATAACAATTCCACAGCAGAACCAGATTATTTCAAGGATTCAGAAATAGAGAATAGTACCTCAAGGGTTGTCTGAAGACAATCTTTTGCAAAATTCCTTTCCCCGCAGGTACACACATTCTCCATTAACCACTTATAACAAACACCTCATCCATTTTCCTGACGGTCAAGCTGCTCTTGCAGACTCTAAGACTTGCAGCAAATTCTTGGTACTCCTGCTCCCAAGTCTGTGCCTTCAAGCTATTAAAATGAATACGAAATTTGAGCCTTTCCAGCCTTTTATCTTGGGCCAACATTTTGGTCCTTGTGCTTGGTCTTAGCAACTCTTTTGATCACTATTAGTGTTTGCCAGAGCCTAGGAATGCCAGCCTCCTATCTGTAGTTTTGTGGTTTGCCATCATTGTACCAATCATCTCCTAGGTTTTAAAGGGTCAATGATGTCTTTAGCTTCTGGTATCTTCTCGCAGAAGCCACCCATGTTCATTAAAGCACACAAACACACAAAGCAACATCAATTTAGAATAGGCTATCCAAAATTATGAGACAATATATTTGATATGGTTTAGGTTTATCAAGGTCATGATTTGGAAAAGTTTATCTGAAAATATTCAAAGGTCCAAAAGAAGACTTACTGAGGATATGCAATGGTGCTGCTTGTGAAATAACAGATTAAACTGTAGGAATGAGAAAAACCAATCAGACTTTGCATATCTGCCATAGCTGGATTAATCCTAAAACTGTGTTCTTTGTTCCACTTAAATACTCATTATTAATAGTGTTTAATGTTCTGGTACTTGACTGTTTCTATATATTGCTTCCTGTCAGATAGTTTAGCTAAATTCCTTTTTTTTTTTGAGAGTTATATAAACTGTAAGACAGAAGTTGTATCATAAAAATTATTTGGAGGAGGGTGCATTTAAATATTTACTTATCTGTGATAATTAAAGTTTTCTGAAGGAGTAAAAGCCAACAGCGGAACACCTACTTAATAAAACTAAAAAATACAATCTGATATTTATCAATACCTGAATTACTGTACAGTGACACAGTTTCTCTTCAGCATCTTTGAGCAATATAAGAGCACTGACATGAGACTTGTATAAGACATACATGAAGAAGGCAAAATAGCAAATGGAGAAGAGACTTTACCTATAATTTTTCTGTAAACATGCCTAGACTTCATTTTATATGCCACTTTCTTTCTGTTAAGAGAGCTCAGATGATGTAGGGGTTACTTGCATTAATACACCAAAAGTGAAGAAACTTAAGTCTTTGTTCCTTCATAATTTTTTTCACTTGGAGTCAGCTATACCAATTTAAGAAAATGAGCAAAAAAAAGACAATAAAGATAATAAAAGAAAAGGTAGTAATGGATCACTTTTTTCTCTTCTATTCTAACACCGCCACAAGTATTACCTATAGAGATAGATCATACTTATGCTGCCTTTTTAAAACAAAAGAGAGGTTTTGCTGCTGACACACGAACGGGGGGGGAAGAGCAAAGAAAGCAAACAAAACTTACTCTGTGGAGTTTTATTTGATTTGGGATATAGTTCTTCTCTTTCAACTAATATAATCAAAACATGTTGATCTTTAAAAGCAGACTATAAAAGTCTGTCTAGTATGGTCACAGGGCAACATCTATCACAACACTTACCATCTTGCTCACTCCAGAAAAATGTATCATTTCCCACTGTTGTGTTTATCCTATCCATTTTGTTTCACCAGTACTGGCAATAATTTTAGAGTAAGCCACATATCTGAAACATAAATCTGGACAAAATGCAGTATATCCATGGTATTGGTCTACCTACCTACCCATATTTTTCTTCTTACATAAAAAAATAAAACCAAATCCCCACATATTTATTTCCAACAATACTCTCTTAAAAGTTTTAGGGTTTTTTTTTTGTTGCAGTTCCTCAAGAAGTCCTAACGAGGACTTTGAGTTGGATCTTAGGAACAATAATTTGATTATACTTTCAGATTTTCTACAAGTTGTGCAGACTGTCGCCCAGGTTGTAAAGTCTGTGTATTTTCAGTTGCTAAACTGAATCCTGTTCTAGTAAAGCACAAGTTGGTACATTGTAAGGTGCAATAAAACTTTGATGACATAGATGGATGGTAGCAATAAACTTAATTTTGACTTTATTTATTATTTTGACATATAATTCTGCAGTTCTATGATATTCCACCTGGGCATCTCAAACCATTTGTCAGAATATCATTTTTGCTTCTTAATGTTTCTGTTTGGAATCAAGGAAGCATTATCACGAACAGCATTTTACAGGCAAAGAAACAGACACATTAAAAGAATCCAATCCCTAAAAATTTCAGAGAGCTTTTGATTTGGTCACTGCGGCATGGCCATGACCTGGGTAAGGACCAGCATTTCCTTGGCTATGGCACCCTGGGTTAGTTTTACACACCAACATAATGACACGTTAGTCATCACCAATTCAAAGGTGTTTAGCTGCAATTGAAGACATTTCCCCAAAGATACAAAACCACATCGATTTCTATTGTTAAGATTTCAGAAATTCTAGAAAAGTTTCCCTTGTTAGTCAGGTTAAGAAATAATCAATATTGGACTTGGGCTGTTAGTGAGTTTTATGTATGTATTCATACTCACACAGACAGCAAGTACCCATTAGCTAGAAAAACACTATGAACCCAGCAATTCTGAATCAAAAATCATTTATTGCTGTCTTACAGAGCCAAGGTCAAAGAGAACTGCTATTTTAGGCAGCCTCTAGGTTTCTTGGAGACAATGGCTTACTCTGTATATCTGCATAACCTTGTCCTTGTCATCTGCATAACCTTCAGACCTGAAGAGTTTAAGATTAAATGAATTGGAAAAGATTAAGTGAATCACATGTTTAGCATTTCTTAACCCTCACCGTGCTACAGGACCAGTTGTGGCAGTATAACTCAGCTGATCAGAAGCATTTTCATCTGATTTACTTCAGTACCTTTAAAAACATTAAAAAAATCCAGCAATAAAGGGTTTTAGACAAGTGAACATACATTCTTTCAGTTTTGGTATTCTGTCCCAACACACTGCTATAAAGCAGTTCTATTGGAGCATAGGCAATACAGTGAGCAGAAATAAATAGTTCTTATTGTGATTTTTGCTTCATTTGAAAGAGGAAATATTAAGAACAAACCACATTCCTTAGGAATAAATGCCTGTCTGCAAAGAGAGAGAGGCAAAAACCTAGCACCTAAACTTTAGCATTACTACCACTGCTTTGGGACTTTCTTTTAAATCTACTTTATTTCCCTTCATAAAAAAACTAGGCCTCTTTTCTAAGGGTACAAAATTAGATGTATATTGATTTTGGATTTTTTTTCTCCTCTCCTCACCCCCACCAGGCTGGATTAAAACTGGTCCTGTTCTAATTAGCTGGTAAGCTACTGAGCAAATTCATTTTCAAAATAATTTTTACAATGACTCAGAATTGCAGTTTGGGTAAAAACAAAGTCTATAGCTCATAGCTCATGACTGCATTTAAATGAACTTTCTATCCTTTTTTCTTTTCCTTTTCATTCTTGAATGAAGCAATGCTACATTCCTACCATTATTTCACAGAATCACAGAATATGCTGAGTTGGAAGGGACCCACAAGGAACATCAAGTCCAGCTCCTGGCCCTGCACAGGACCATCCCCGAGAGTCACATTATATGCCAGAGAGGATTGTCCAAACACTTCCTGAGCTCTGGCAGCCTTGGTGCTGTGACCACTGCCCTGGAGAGCCTGTTCAGTGCCCAACCACACTCTGGGTGAAGAACCTTTTTCTGATATCCAGCCTAAACCTCCCCTGACACAACTTCAGGCCATTCCCTTGGGTCCTGTCCCTGGTCCCCACAGAGCAGAGGTAAGTGCCTGCCCCTCCTTTTCCCCTCCCAAGGAAGTTGTACCTGCAGTGAGGGCTCCCCTCAGTCTCCCCTTCTCCAGCTGAACACACTAAGTGCCCTCAGCTGCTTCTCACACACTTCCCCTCAATGCCCTTCATTATCTTCATTGCTCTCCTTAGGACACTCTCTAATGGCTGACTATCTTCCCTATATTGTGGTGACTGAAACTGCACACAATATTCAAGGTGAGGCTGCCCCACTGCAGAGCAGAGCGGGACAATCCCCTCCCTTGCCTGGCCAGCAATATTTTGCCTGGTGCCCCCCAGGATGTCCCTCCTGGCTGCCAGTGCTGACTCATATTCAGCACCCCCAGGTCCTTTCCACAGAACTGCCCTCTAGCATCTCATTGTCCAGTCTGTAAAAACAGCCAGGGTTGCCTGAGTTTGTAACCATGTCCTTTTCTAACACTTTAAAATCAGTTTAACATTTTAAAATTCAGCTGCTGAGAAGATTCAATTGGACAGAGGGTGAAGAAGATATAAGACACATCAGTCCAAACAGTCTCATGATGGGTTAATCAATGAACGATCTAGTCTTCCTCTTCTATGACACTGTGAACATTAACATTCCCGCGCAGCAGTCTGAGGAATGAATTCTGCCTGCTGCAATCCACTACTCAGTATCATCAAGGTATTTGCACAACACATCAAGCAGACAGTTTCAAGAATAATACACTTTCACAATATGTATGGCAACAGTCCCTTTGCTGTGATATGTACTGCGCTCCTCCTGCTAAGCTGTTATCTACAGCCTAGGAGGTGCCTTCTCCTGCCAAAACCCAGTAACTTTCAAACAGAGATGAAAGGAAGATATTATTATGTTTTGTTCCTTAAACTGCTACAATGCAAGGAAAAACTAGAGTATTTGTTTCCTTCCTGTAAAATTATATATATATATATATATATATGTGTGTGTGTGTGTGCATATCTGTCACTGTTACAGAAAATGATATAGTGTTCCTAAAAATAGGTCATAAATTGAACAGTGCACTTCAGCTTGCAGAGCTTAAATTAAGCTAGGCTTTCTTTCCTGAAAATCAAGCCTATTGTTTTTCTCCTTCATAAATGGTAGTTCAGATTCCAACCTTTTATTTTTTTGGATGACATTTGCTGTGCAAAATTGAATATAGATTAGCAGACCTCAGTACATTCAGCCCAAGTTGCAGGGATACTTGTCAAATAGTAATCTGCCTTTAAAATTAAGAAAGCAAACTGTCTTTAACAACAAGGAAAGAGTTTTTATCTCTCTCTTTATCAAGTACATTTTTTCTCTTTAAAGAATCCTATTTTTTAAAAAGTAAACAATACAGTATTGTAAGTAGTATTAGGTCATGATTTTTCTTCAAAAGATTATTCTTAACATACTGTATTTTTGAACAACTACTCTAAATTCTAGTAAACACGTGGTATTTGTTGTACTAAGAAATAAGGTATATTACTATGGTGTAAATATTTTTGGCACCTAATTGACATGTCTGTTTTAAATTTTTCTGATGTAAAAAAGAAATAATTGGTAATCAATCTTTTTTCAAGTGTTATTGTCTGAAAGCATGAATCCTATTGAGTAACAATCTCCCCTTTTCTCTTTCTTGTTTTGCATCATCTTTTGCTTTCACTTTTAGTGTAAACTTATACTTAAAAGATGAAATCACGCAAATATTAAAAAAACCCCAAAGTTTGTCAAACATTCTATATGTAACTTATAATTTACTTGACACAATTATTAATGGTTGGGATTGGCATTGCTTACTTTACCTTCTATGACCAGAACTGAGGGTATCACACTAGTCTTTTGGAATTTGTACAAATCAAATTACTAAATCAAAGAATCATGTGCCTTACACAGTTGTTGTTTCTCCAATAGTCCTTCATCTGGGAAACATTGAATTCATGATGAAGACAACAAAAATGAACCTGGTCCATATTTAATGAACATTCCATTTTCAAATTAAATTTCTAAAAATCCACTTCCTACTTCATATGTATATTCCTCATTGATGTAATTCTGAAATCTCTTACAATAATTTACAGCATCTACCTATGCAGTACCTCTACCAAATAGAAAAATATTATCCCCTTGATACAGTTAAAGCAGCATCAGTGATTTTATGTGGCAGATACAAGTATTATGGATTCAAAAATATTGCCTGTCTTTATAACTAGGTGATGACATGAATGGAGAAATAAATTAGGCTCCCTACCAACCTAATGCAACAGCAAGCTGCTATGGAGACCATTTCAGCTGCCCAAGTAATATATTTCCTATTCTGAAGATTGTGAGGGAGAATAAGAGACTTTTGTGTCAGAACTGTTAATGCTCACACTGCCAAGAAAACCTACTTTCAACTAATAGTAGCAGACAGACCCCAAAACACTGGCTGGCATGAACATGCTCACCTGCAAGCACCGCTGTTCTTACATCTTCTTCATATCACTGCTCACTTTGTTAGGACTGACATCTGCTCGTGGACCTATCTGACCTCCAAAACGATTACTCTACATCTTGCACATAAGTAACTACAGTTCATCGTAAAAGAAGAATTATAAAAAAGAAGTGAAATGGAGTTTTCACACAGTGCTCAGTTAAATCACGAAGACATGCCAGACGCTGCAGCACATTAGCTATGGCTAATTTTACTGGTGGTGGAGCGCACCAATGCCCCTTCTCACAGCCCTGATCCTTGAGGACACACTGGCCATACCTCACTGCCTGTGCATAGAGGAGACAGGCAAAGAGGAAACAGGAAACCCTCCCATGGGCCTCCTGATGGTAGTGAGAAGGGAATGGGAGCTGAGGGTTGGACAACAGAGCTTCCCTTCTGCATCCCAGACAGAACCCTTGCACACGGGCAGGGCAATGGAGAGATGGCACCCAGAGCTGCAGGCTCTGCCTCTGGCTTTCGGTGTGCTGCATAGGCTTGGACCAGCTGGGCACTTCTGCTGAGCTAGTTACTGAGCTAACTTACAGGATACTTACAGAGCTGCATAAAACATTTAATAAGTTTTTAATCTTTTTGGCTTTCAAACTGACTTCCTAACCCCGTATTTTGAGGAAAATTTCTTCCCACTTTAGTTGACTTTTCCAGTTATTTCAACATAAAAAGTAACCTTACGTTTTAGTGAAAAGCTAAAGGAAGGGACCAAAACAAATTTTGTTTGCAGCAAACATCCAATTGATAACTAAGTTTTCAAATGTTTCCTCATTGCCTTCAATTGCTAGTGATTTTACCTCCCTGTGGAATATTGCTGTTTGATTCTGTCTTCTCTGATTTTTTCAGACCTGCACCAGCTTAGGTGTCCAGAAATTTTGATCTAGAAAATTAATTTATACCATAGTCGCAAAAGGATTTTCCTGGTTTAACCCCAGACAAGTAAACAAATACCACGTAGCCACTCACTTGCTCCCCCACCAAGCAGGATAGGGGGAGAGAACTGGAAGGGTAAGAGCTGGAAAACTTGTGGGTTGAGATAAAGACAGTTTAATAGGGAAAGCAAAAGTTGTGCACGCAAGCAAAGCAAAACAAGGAATTCATTCAACACTTCCCATGGGCAGGCAGGTCCTCAGCCATCCCCAGGAGAGCAGGGCTCCCACTCATGACTTGGGAAGACAAATGTCATCACTCCAAAAATTATTCCCTTTCTTCCTTCTTCCCTTCTCTTTATATGCTGAGCATGATGTCATGTAGTATAGAATATCCCTTTGCTTACTTGGGATCACCTGACATGGCTGTGTCCCCTCCCAGCCTCCTCACCAGCCTGGCAGTACAAAAAGCAGGAACGGCCTTGGCTCTGTGCAAGCCCTGCTCAGCAATAACAAAAACATCTCTATTATCATCCCTGTGATCCGCACAAATCCAAACGGCAGCCTCATGCTAGCCACTGTGAAGAAAACCAACTCTACCCCAGCCAAACCCAGCATACACAGAAAAAACAGTGACAGAGGGGAAACATGGACACTGAATAAAAAGCTAATCAACCAGCACTGAAATACTATCTGGGTACTAAAAGTATTTTTCTTGTCTGAGCTTACTAGATATGTCTCTGCAGACTTTATGAGTGAAGTGGACTGTGTTACAATCTGGCAGGAAGAACTGCTATCTGAAAATCAACACATACTGCATCAGTGAAAGAGGCAGCTCACAGACTTCCAGATGCACTCAGTGAAGCAAAGCTGGAAAAAGGTGCTCAAGTGTTCTTAAAAAAATAAAAAAAAAAGAAAGAAAAGAAAATCTCCACAATCTTATTTTGAGTTTAGCAGTGTATATAATGTAGTGGAATCACAGGTGTTTTCAAATTGTGTCCCTGCTCTTCACTTATTCACCCCTTCCCTTGTCAAAGCTAGCAAACACCATACTACATAAAGGAATATGGTCAAAAGTTTTTTGTATTTTGCATGCACAGATGTATTTTACAGAATTTATCAAGATGCATAGCTGGCATCTTGTGTTCTGAAGCATATTGTGGTTGCCACTTATCTTGTTAGTTTTTTGTGTATTTGGAAATGCCTTTTGAGCATGACTGCATTCTATTCTCTTCATTAAAGATGTATCTGCATCGCATTGCCTCCCCCAACTACAATTATCGAGCCATTTTCTGCCACCTCATTTTTGACATAGGGGGCCCTGCTGTCCAAATGAAATTTTAATGAAGGCTTGAGACCGTGCTTGTGCATTGTTGAGTTCCACTACAGTCCTGCGAAGAACGAGTTGAATACTCACAGTTTGTGGGAAAGTGTTGTGTTATTACTTTTTGAAAGGAACAAATGGTGGCATATGGTGTATCCTCTGCCAGCTCCACTTTGCTCAGTACTTTTGTCACTGGCCCACATGCATTTATGTGCAATTTCTTCTGTTTAATCTACCTAAGATGACCAGAATCCCATATGCCAAAAGAACACTGTACAGCTTGAAATTTGTCACCCAACCTGCTTAATTCTGCTAATGTTGTCACCTCTGACTTTTGATTTTTAGAAAGGCAAAATTTCAATACACATTATACAAATAACCTTGTTTCCTATTATTCAAACTTTGCTGTTCTTGTTCCTACTCCACTCATCTTTTGATTTTTAGTTTTCTATCATCAGCATAACTTCAATATTAGGAATCAAATTGACCCATAATCACTTACAGAATAAAACTTACGTAAGCAATAAAATCTTGTTTTCTGAGTTTTTGAGAACATGGTTAAGTTTATATGAAAATATTTTAACATCCTCAAAAACTTTTGTCATGTCAAAGGGAGTGTGTTGGCTTGCCCCCTGTAGCAAAGTATAGCTGAGCCTTTTAAGCTGAAATATTTCCATAAAAGCTGGAACAGAGCAGAAATAATACATGCATAAGCCCCAAAGGGTTGAAGATTGACAAAGGTGATATTTTAAACAGGAAATCCTTAATGGTCTTATAGGTGAC
Source organism: Anabacerthia variegaticeps (assembly GCA_035583185.1). Taxonomy (NCBI): domain Eukaryota; kingdom Metazoa; phylum Chordata; class Aves; order Passeriformes; family Furnariidae; genus Anabacerthia; species Anabacerthia variegaticeps. The sequence goes on along the minus strand of JAWWEW010000001.1, from coordinate 7,466,151 downwards.
ACATCAATTTCACTTCTAATTACCTTCAGTTCAGAAATCTGATTTGATGCAGACAATATATAATATCAGACTTTTTGTTTTATACAACTTTTGCTAAGGAAAATATTTCTCAAAATTAGGGAATTTCCGAGACCAGTTGTAAAAGACAGATCTTCTTGCAAAACAAAAAGAAAAAAAGTCCAGCTAAAAATATTCTAGGCAAGGCACAAACTACCAGTGGCAATGAACTGCCTGTAGTTTTTAGGAGGAAAAACGTGTCCCTTTGAAGTTATCTTTTCTATCATTACTCTATTTCAGCTTGTCAATATTCACTATGACAACAGTTTCAGCAATTTTGTGTGATACCTTCACTATGGATAAATAACAGATTAACCTACAATCATCCTGAAAACAGTAAAGAAAATATTTTTTAACTAAACTGACTTGTGACAGACATTTTACACTGTTTTCCAAGAGGATAAGCAGAACTATGAATTGCTATTTCTTATGGATTATGAGTGCATAAGGCTTTTTTTTTCTTTCAATTTATGAACTAAAAGCTTCAAAAATAACTCAGATTCAGTATCTCCTATTTATGGGAATCAGGAGTAGTAGTTTCTCTTTAGTTACATCGAGTTCTTTGTTCTTTGCCTTGATTTGACTGAGTTTTTCAGTGTTAGAACCTGAGCATCTTCAGGTATTTTCATTTCAATTCCCCTCAAAATCTCTGTCTATACCCTAACTTAAAGGGAGCCAATTTCTTCTGCAGCCTTCATCACATACATCCCTCATCATTCATCAAGAAGACAAATGCAAGTCTGGCAAGATCTTTTCTACAGAATTTCCTCCCAAAGGGAACTGTCCTTGCTTCTGCCTAAACTCTAATTGTGCTCAGTTACTTTCAGTAGGAACAAGTTTCTTCAGACAGACTTCTACACTAAAAATAATGTTTAATCTACAGTTACAAGATTCAGTAAAGCTTTGCAATGGCTTCACAGAATGGCTGACATGGAAAGGGACCTCTCAGGTAATTTCCCAAGTCAGTCATTTCATTTGGAAGTTTATCAAGTAAGTCAAGCATGACTTATCTTGAAAACCTATGCTGATTACTCCTAGTATTTTGTCCTTTACGTACCTGGAAATGGTTTCTGGCATTAGCTGCTCCAACACCTTCCCAGGAACTGAGTTGAGGCTAACTAATGTGTAGTTCTCTGTCTTCTACTTCTTGAAGATAGGAGGGACATCTGCTTTCCTCCAGTCACCATATCCACCAGTGATTATTGGCAGTAGCCTCACAATGACATCAACCAGTTCCCTCAACACTCATGGGTAAATCTCATCAGGGATCATAGGCTTAGGTATATCCATGTTCCCTCAGAATTCCATGATCTGATCCTCTTCTACCAAGGGTACATCTTTCTTGCTCCAGTCTTTCCCCTCAGGTCCTGGTATTCCCAAAGACCAGTCTTGCTAGTACTAAGACAAGGAAGGCATTTAGTATTTCTGCCTTCTCCAGTCCTGTGTAACCAGATCCCTTGTCTTGTTAAGTAATGGACCCAGATTTCCCCATGTCTTTTTATCACCTCTGTATTTGTAGAAGCCTTGCTTCCTTTCTTGTTGTAGTTGATGTCCCTAACCAGTTTTATTTTTACTTGTGCTTTAGCCTTCCTAACTTCACCCCTGGATGAAGAACAAGGTTTCTGTATTCTTCCAACTTTACTTATTATTACATCCACCCTCTGTATTCTTCTTTTTTGTCTTTGAGTTTGGCCAGAACCAACTTGTTTATCCACAGAGGCCTCCTGACTTTTCTTTCTGTCCTCTCATTCTTTGCAATAGAACTTCTTGAGCTTGGAGGAGGTGGTCCTTCAATACTAGCCAGCTTTCTTGGGTTGCTCTTCCCTCCAGGGCTTTATCCCCATGTGACTCCTCTGAGCATACCATTTAAGAGGACAAAGTCTACCTTCCTGAAGTTCAAAGCTGTAAACTTGCTCCTCTCTGCCCTTAAGCTTAATCTCTTGGGTTGGCTTTTTGTCACCTCACACAAGGAAAGAAAGGCACAAAATAAGAGTTGAGTGTTCCGTGCAAGATCAGCTGAAAGAGCCAGGGGTAATGATCATCCACTATTAAGCAACTCATCATTCAGAAAAAACAAAACTCAAGTGGATGTAGTAAAATATATCTGGAAGTGTGACTAATTACATGTAGGTGTTATTCAGCTAGATTAAGCTTTAAAGGAGTTTAAAAGATTTTCCAGTTCCCAATATTCTCCAGGCTGTATTTTTGATCTCCTTCTTTTGAGAACTGTGCTTTAATCCTTCTCTCCAATACTGGGAAACAATCCTGAGCATACATTTTTGTTTCATGGCTATGAGAAAGTGCTGCTGTACCTCTAGACATCAAGGACTGATGATAGAGTTAAAGATGGTGCTTCTCCCCTGAGGTCTGCATCCCTGAGCTCGGAGTGAATTTCTGCTAGGCTTTATAGGCATGCTGCTCCTCGAGCCTCTCCTTAGGCTTACATGTTACACCTTAACTCCCCTGTGACACCACTTGAGCACCAGAAAGAAGTGGCAAAACTATGGAACTGCAGCAATACAAGCTTTCATTATTCTGTAGGAACAAATAAGGTTACATGAGCTACTTAAAGCAGAGCTACCCCCTTTTTTATTTGTCTACCCTTGCAGTCTCAACACTGACTACAGTCCAGACATAACTGACTGCTTTTTATTCAGTTCAAAGTATATGACCTTGAGATGGAGTAATCATCTACCAAAAAAAAAAAAAAAGCCAGTAAAATGTCACACAGTAGATAAAAAGTTGGAGAAAATCAAAAAGCAAGTAAGTCACTCACTATTTATCATCACCAGCACTGAAAGAAAAAAGAGTGACATTACAAAAAAGGCCACAGCATTAGGATGCATAATCTGCCTACAGACCTATGTGGACAAATAAACAGTGCAATTCTTGAATTATTCCCCTTAAACTACTAGAAAACAAAACCCTCAACAAACCACATGGATGCTATATCTGGATAGTAGCAAACATAAAGTAGTAAATGAAATAATTAGGTGATGGATCCTAAAGATCCAGGGAACATTATTTATGCAAAAGGTACCCTGTATAAGCACAAGCACGTAGCAACACAAAACCATACTCTAAATATCTAATAATTATAAAGTGTTGTGATTGTTGTGATGGTACAAGTTTATAAATGAAGTAAAAAGTTTATAGGTAGAAATTTGGGTATTCAAGAGGGGGTCAAGAGGGGCAAGGGTGCACCAACAAGATGTATTCTTGGACACAATCTCAATAAGCTGAAATCTTAACTACAACAGGAAAATGAGCTGAACATCAGTCCTTTTTTGCAGGTTTCTTTCTTATCAGGATAAGCTATTCTTTTCCATTTTAGTGATCTTGATAATAAAGAAAAAAATCTTTTTAATTTTTTTTCTAATTAAACTCTTTTAAGAAAGATTAAAGAGGAAAGATTATAATAATTGTTTTCCTCTTCCCCTCCATTTTAGAGATTCTAAAATAATATTTTTTGGGGATTTTTTTTTTAAATTTGTTTGTTTTAGCTTTATTATCTTTGGGTTTTGAATGTTATTTCTCACATACGATTTTTTCTGTCAGTTGCACTGAAGGCATTGTATCTAATCCAAAACTGCTTAGAACAAGTGGAATATATTGCACTTAGGGCCTGAAGTGAAATTCAGGTAAACCTATCTGTACCAAATCCAAATTACAGTACCTTGGACAGCAGCTTGTCTGAGAGTACACTGACTAGAAAAGACTTTAATTCATTTAGAGTTTATAAGGTGTTAAGGAAACAGTAACTCTTTAATAAACAGGGTTTAGTTTAAATCTTATTTATGCAGTTCAATAGATCAAATTACAAAACTCAAAAAGGTCATAATTTCTCCATTAAATAGTTGATTTCCATAGCACACTATGTTATCATCTATTAATTCATACTTTTCCTACATTATTGATAGAAATTCTAATATCAGTAGTGCCAGAGGTATTGTTCTTTTTTAAGTTTTTCTGATAATGGTAGCATATTTAATTGCAAACAAAAAACATTAATGACATTTTCTGAAAGAATAAATTTAATTCATTTCACCAAGTCAGGTTTTGCATAGGGAGGTCTGGTCCTCACAATTCCACCTTTGTATTTATGTAAGCTGGCAATGAAGTTGCAAGAATTCCTAAAGACAGATTGACCGAGTCATCTTAAATATTTTTTTTTTACATTTTTAGCATGATTTAACATGATTTTAACATGACTTTTAACATGATTTAAGTTATCAAAACATATTCTTGTTTAGAGGTGCTTTCAACAGAGAAAACACAACCTTTCTAATTTATTTATTTTAAAGAATGGCCACCCTATCTGTTATAACTTTAATGATATTCTGCTGTTTTTTTCACAGTAGAGGTTTTTGTTGTTCAAAGTGTACTTTCTACTGAAATGCAGCCCACAGAAATACTCTCACAGGGTTTTTATTTCTTCAACATAAGGAATATAAGTTTAGATTCTATTACTAATTGCTTCCTAGTAATCAAGGAGTTGACATCTGGGGATTTTATAATCCTCAGGCTACATTAAACACAGGGATAGTTCTAAGGCAGTTTGTTGTGAGATGAAGTTAACATGAACCATTGTAAAACTCTGCCTTGAGAGGAAATTCTGAAGTGCGAGGCTTTTCTCAGTCACCTTAATATTAAAAACTATGCAATTTTGAACCCAATATTTTATTTTTTTCACTAAGAGTATTGCAAAATTAACTACAGAAGTGTTGGAAAATTTGATCGTGTTGAATTTGGAATTATACAAAATTTAGGGATCCTCACTTGAGCAAATTAATACTGCATTTTAGGAATATACTATGCCTACACAAAAGTTTTTGTTAGCAAAGGTCAGGTCTTGGATGCAATTGTGGGCTCAGAGTCCAGAGAAATAATAGAAGCTAAAAAACACATGAATAGAAGTTACACTGACTCTATTTAATATGATCAATAAGAACAACGAACACAACCAGAATTAGAAAAGGCAATGAAGTGTTCCAAGTTATTTCTACCATGCAAATCTATCAGGCACAGACAAGATGAATTTGAAACCTCCTCTGTAAGGTTCTTATATGAATTTAGACCTTTTAAGTCTTGCCAGGATTCTGCTGTTGGCTTCTATTAACTGTACTAAATACTCAAATTAGCTCAATGTAAAACTATGTCAGAGTGTGAAACTAAGCTGTGTTAGTTCAGAGGGGCACAAACTGGCATGATACCCAGATCAGTATGATAATTCAATTCTTTTTAATTACTTAATGAAATTCTTTCCTTCAAATTTCATTGAGGTATTCATGCACTATCTCCAAAATGTGAAAAATAAAGATGACCTACCTGACACAAATCATTTAGCTGAAGAAAGGACTTATAATAAAACCTACTGCTGGCTCCCACAGTGGATAAATCAGATTATTTTGATCTCCAGATCCTTTAGAATGTCGTCTTCTTTTTAATAAAAGCATAACCATTTGGAAAGGATTACAAACAAAAGCTCTGTGAATTTTCAACATGAATATGAATGAAGCACTCTCCTGCTCCTTCCTCCATGTCCCAAAGCAGGCTTACAGTAGCAAAAATACTAAGCAAGAGACAATCAGAGTCTCTTGATATAAAATATTAACCAGGACTATTATGCTCATTATTTCAGTATGCTGTCACAGAACTGCATCCTCAAGTTTGCTATATATTGGTCTTGACCATTAGATTACTACAGAATTTGGCCTCCATAACAACTCTGATAATAAATCAAAATAACTTCCTGACAGTGGTGTTCATTTATTTTTCATTCCCATCTTTTTAAAAACAAAATAGGTAGCAAATTACAGTCAGTAAGCAGTTAGACAAGTCTCATGAGATGGAAGTTACAAATAATCTCTTTCTACATCTACTGTGAAGAACAGAATAGGTCAATGAATTTATATTCAAAAATATCAAATATCAATAAGAAGGTTTTACAAACAGCACTGTGTAAAAGACTAACACATCTATTAGAATTAAAAGACTGCATTACATTTCCCTATCAGATATGATGTTGATATTGTCCCTCCACCCTAATTCCATAACGGAGTGCATCCTTTTCACGTGAAAAAGAGAAGTCCAAGTAATTTTTATTTCATGGGTGTAAATTGAAGATCAAAGTTTACGTGTGTTCGTATACCAGAGCAGAAAGTGATTCCCAATGAGGAAGAACGAACTGAAATAATAGTGAAAAAGTAAAGAAAAGAAGAGGTTAAAAAAAAGTTAGGTCAGTATGTTTAACTCATAAATAATAATAAAAAATAATTAAAAAAAAACAAAGCCACACAAAAAAACCCAGTTTAAATAAGGAAAGCTGCAGCTATTAAGAGCAAAGAAATACTGATCCTCATTTTCTGCAGTTACATAAAGTTCAAATGATTCAATTTCTGGTACATAACATGACACTTTTCCTTTAAGAATCATTTTAGTCAGGAGTTATGTAAGTGTTGGCTAGTTTTAGCTCAGATAGGGTATTCTGTTGTTTTAAAGTCACATGGGTAACAAGGAAAGTGCTTGCCATATAACATGTTCTCTGAAAATAAAATTAGTTGGCTTCAGTAAGGTGAAATTAAAGCATTGGGATAGGGCATAGAGGTACTTGAACTTCAGCTTGCTATATTAGCCAACTATTCCTGCTATTTTGAGCACCTTAGATATATCTGTGGGGTAAATTATTCCAAATTGGTTTCTCTTTTTGGGGGAAACTGATAAATTGTACAAAGCAGATTCTCCTCTAGGAGAAAAAACTCCACATATTGCTCTTAGGTGGACAATGTTTCATAGTTTTTATGCAATAAGTTCTTCCTACAATAAAAGCTCATTTTATATTTTCAATAAATGTCCATATGTGGATGAGTTGTGTATTTAAGTATCTAGCCTTAAGTAACAGGCATCTGAAATTGAACATTGTGGTTAAGAGGCAAACATGCATTGTGATCCAAATAATACTGAGAGTATCATGGAGGAAGAACTTTCAACTCATTTGCCAGACTATGATTATTTTTGTTTCTATTTCTTATACAGCATTTTCTGGCAGCGGAAGGAAAAGTAAGTGACATTACATTGCATCAATAGTCTCAAATGAATAATGGAAAATAACACCAGTTGACTCTTCATGTCACGTCCACTGTTAAGCCAATTTATTCCTCTTCATAAATCAATTTGGTTTTCAGTGTAGGTGGAATCATTACAACAGGGTCATCTTCCTAGCATTTGAATTCACTGACCATTTGGTTCCTAGTCCTATGTTGCTTATTCACAGTGGCAGCTATTTGTCTATAAGCAGAGGCTGACATTAGAAGGTTGACTTTTTATTAAAGCTGAGTGCATAATCTGAAAGGGATTACTGAATGTATATTTGGGAGGCTTGTCCTAATTGCTTGATCTGTTACTGCTGTAACTGGGGAAGAGGATGAGTGGGACAGGAAATGGACACATTGTGGGAGGGACAACATCTGCTCAAGGCCTTCAAAAATGAAAGGATCTTGAAATTTTGTTATCTTCAACATTTTAAAATTGCCTGGCAGTTTCTTCACTGAACAATTCTCAGGCTGGAAACTATTCACAAACAAATTCACAGTAAAAAACATTGCTTTTGTTACACTAATAGAGATTTTACTCTTCATTGGCTACTGCTTTTATTTTGTAATTGCTTATGCTGTTGCTGGAAACACAGTGGTAAATGATAATTTTTTTTCCCTTTAAAACTTGTTCGTGAAAAATTTTTTTGCATCAAAGGTTTATTTTCCTACTTCCTACAATGAAGAAGAGATGATAGAACTGATGCAGATTGCAGCAGAATTAATAGTTACTCCATGTTCTTCAATCCTCCCCCCTCCCTTGTTATCCAGAGGTTAATTATGCTACCATGCTGCTCGGGGGTCCACCAGCACCTGGGTGCAAAGCAAATACGGAGATCTGATTACTCCCAAGCCAGTGCAAAATGAACTCTCTTCTCCCTGGTACCCATTGGGTGACTACCAGGAGTTGTCCCTTTCTGAACACCTCTGTGATCTTTGTCTCTGAGGTTTTGTCTCTTGACGTCTGTCTTTTGTTAACAAAAGTCCCTAAATAATAGGACCTGAATACAGATCAGCAGCATTGCTAACTGCACAGTCCATACTATAGCAGCACTGAACACAAAATTATTTAGAACACTTCTAGGAAGGACTTCAGTAATTAATTAATAAAGTTGCTGAACTGCACTGCTTCCTGCAATGAATGATTCACGTTTGCATAAAAAATAATCATTAATAATGGGTGGGGCTTTTAAAACAAGCATGGTCTGACTGCCCTGATATCCAGAAAATTAAAACATTTCACTCATTCGGAAACAGGAAAGTATAATTTCTCCTTCATTAATTTTCTGCAATGAAAAATATCTTTTAAGTGACCAGCCTTACACAGCTCCTTGTCAATCAATGCTAAGCTTATCCTTCAAAATGAAAGCCAACTAACTTGTCAATAGGTACTTCAGCTCATGCCAAAACTAGGAGCTGGTTTTACAAGGGCTGTCAGGCATTGGTGCAGTAGATACCCCATGGATTCCAGTCCATTATAGATATTCCATTTGTGCCTCATCCCTTAGGTAACTCTTTAAGAATGAAGGACACTGTATGCAAACTAATGAATCCTACAACATGGAGTCTGTGTCTAACAACTAACAAATCTTTCCTCTGATTCAGGAATCAATCTAAGAAAACCATTTTGGTAATCCATATGCCTTTTCTTTGGTACAGAGACTGCAGGTTAAACTGCACATCAGCCAGTTCTAGTCAAGTTAAACATTTCCCTCAGAGACTCTTAATCAGCTCAAATGGTTCCTCTGAGCTCAGGAGGTGTTATTTAGGTTGTTTATGGTTATTTAGGCACTGTGAAACCTATTAAAACACTGATGCTATTTTGAAAGCAGGTATTCTACCTCATCAAAAACATTCCAGGTTTTGGCAACATGCTTTATTATGAGGTTTCATAATCAGAAGAAAAGACAGACTTGACTAGTCTACAGGTTAAAGGACTGGTCTGGCCTGCAAGACACTAAGATCCAGGTTCTATGAACAACTCAGAGGAATCTATATCTAACTCACTATTTTGGCTCAGATAAGCAGGACTCAGATCTTTACTTCCTACAACCCAGGCCAAGGTCCTTATTATCTGTGAACACACAAAAACCTGGATTTTGATCCAAAACATCAATTCCATGTCTACAAACTGTTCTTTCTTTTTATTGAAAGCAACAACATCAACTCAAAATAAGATTGTCATTAAATGGAATTGGCCTCTGTTAAACTCATATTCCGATGGTTATTGATTTTTTCAAGTTAAAGAGCATCTGAACATCTACAGTAGGAAAGGATTATAACTGTAATATAAGAAATAAAACTTACTTTGTATTCCTTTTTCATCTCACTCATCAATGCAAGCCAAATTTCACACTAATCAGCCTAGGCAGTTAGCATGCTATATGAAAATTTAAAATGTCTGCTGATTGAAGCAAAAAGAGAAGGAAAAAAAAAGAAATGTCAAAAAGCAACTATCTGTAGCAATTACTCAAGATACAAACACTGCACTAAAACATGCACTTCATACAAGTTTTCATGATGAGGACAAAAGACATCACTGTAACACAGCCAGCTATTTCTCAGAAAGTTTTTTTCCCGAACTCACTAGAGACCCATAGCTGTCTTTTTCCACTTTGGCTCCCTAGCTTTAGTCACCAGGCATTACAAATGCAATACAAATACACAAAATGCTGAGGAAAAAAAATAACTAGAAAATGCTAAAGTAAACAAACCAAAACATGCATAGGACACAAAAAACATGCAAAACCCCAGGTGGCTACAGAATCATTCAGAGGCCATCTAAAGAATTCCACATACCTGCTTGAGAAGTAATTTGGAAAATCCTCATGCTAGATGAATTTTTCTTCTGTGTTTAGAGAGACTCTTAATAAAATGATTGTATGCAAAATTTTTCCTTAACCTCACTAAAAATACACAAGTGTATTTCTGTGTGTATATTCTCCCCACAGCAGTGAAACAGTAAGATATTACAAGCACCATTTCCCCCTATTATTTTGTGGTTAGCAAAGGAAAGGGGCACATTTCTCAATAATTTTGCAGCATTTTCCTTTTCACAATTAGTTCCTATAGTCTCCTCTGATTAGGGGAGTCCTTTTATAATGTTACTTCTATGAACTTCAAATTAACAGCATCACTATCTCCTCTGTGGTAAACACTCCAGGATAGGATACTGCTACGATTAGTCAGAAGGGATGGGAATGGAGCTCAACAAAACTTTGCAGTCACTCCTAAGTTACATGTACAGTATTAGCCAAATTCCTATGATCCTCCACTGCCTTCTCCTTACTCCTATCATCCGACATTTGTGGAGAGAAAAGTTCACCAAATCAGTCACTATCACACCATTTCCCAAGTTAGTGACTCCAAATTGATGAAGGCTGATTTAGTGGTACTTTTGAGGCTGTTTTAAAGTTCAAGCAGGAAGGCGAACAGCTGCAGCAGTAACAAGTATGTTGCAGCTAAATAGAGTAATATTTGTGTATGGTCTATGTTATAACCTTTCCCTTTATTAACTGCAAAAAGAATCCTGGCAACATACATTTTAGATGGCACAGATCAGCAAACCAATTATCAATCCATCAATTGATCAGAACTAGTCTTGGGAGTAGTTTGCTCTTGGAAATGAAGGCCTATGCAGATGGTATGCGTGTTCATGACTTGCAGAGCATCTGCACAGAATAGATAATTAGAACGTAGAAGACAAGAACACAGTAATAAACTCAAAGAAAACTAGAATGGGTAAATGGATACAGAAATTAAATTATTTACTGCTTACTGTTATATGAACTGAAATACTAAATGATGTATAGGCTGCATTTGTTTTATCTACATTATAAGAAGGCTGGGATTGTAGAAACAGTTGCCTGCCCTCCATTCATCAGACACACTCAGCATTGAAAACAATTTTGAATTAGAACAGTAAACAAAGTGCTGTACATTGATGCTGGTTTAAATAGCCATCAGTTGAGTTTGGCTCTGAATAGAAGACATCTCTTAAATAGAGAACAATGGTTCGATTGTTCTAGTCTTTCATGGGAAAAGATCTTATGAAATTCAAAACTTGGACAATACTAGAAGAAAATTCAAGTTAAGGTATAAAAATAGATAGCTAAGATGCTGACCCACCTTTTCTCTATAGTTACCTCATGCTAGACACAAACACAACCAAGTGTTTTGAATATTTATCAGCAAGCACTAGATTAATTTATATTTTAAATACTTTCTCCGTTTATTCATATTGCTGTAATATCCTGTCTTCTACATTAAAGAATGTTGGAATTTTTCTAAAAAGTTACTTTACATATCAGATTAGTTGTAATGATTGTCTGTAGCATAACCATATTATCCGTGGTATTTAAATGCTAAAAATAACCCAATTTAGGCAGTTTTGGTCTGGCCATTCAATTAGCTGAGTAAAAGTTAAAAACATCTATGAACAGTAAATAGGGCTCACCCAGAAGGTGGCATTTCCAGACAGATGGTTCATTCTTAAGCAGGCTCGAGATGCTGCTCCCCTCCCAGACAGGAAGGCAGATAACCCCATCCTTTGGTTTGTCAGCTTCATGCAGTGAAATGGAACACTGGCACTTCTGTCAGGGAACCCTCCTCTTGTCCCCTGATGCAGGGAAGTCCTGTCCTACAGCAGGGAGAGCCTCCTGGTGGAGACATGCCATGCTGTGCCATGCCACTCCACCAGGACTGTCACCAACTCAGATGGAAAGTCACGTAGGCAGAGTGAGCACATTTGAGCATCTTCGCATAGTCTGTCAGCAGGGCAAAGACTTACTGAGTGACTTCTCCTCACCCTGCTAAACTGGGACAGTCTTCATCTGTCAACAAGTATGTAGTGGGTTGACCCCGGCTGGATTTCAGGCACTCACCAAAGCCACTCTATCACTCCCCTCTGCAAGTGGATGTGGCAGAGAAAACTGCAATTACACAATTGCAACAAAAATTCCCCATGATTGTTCTACTCTCTAACATTGTTCAGGGCTTCTTTTTTTCCATTACTTCTTCCAATTACAATCGTTATCTCAAAAACCTCATGATCCTGGGTCTCTGCACCAAAAAGACTGTAGTGGGTTGACTGGGTGCCAAACATTCACCATAGCCACTCTATCACCCTCCTCTGCAACTGGACAGGGGAGGGAAAATATAACTAAGAGCTTATGGGTTGAGATAAGGACTGGGGAGATCATTCACCAAATACTGCCACAGGTAAAAGAGACTTGAATTGGGTATGTTAATTGAGGAATTTATTACAAAATCAGAGAAGGATAATGAGAAGTAAAAGAAATCTTAAAATCACCTTCCCTCAGCCCTATCTCCTCTCCCCCAGTGGTTCAGGGAGAAAGGGAAGGGGGTTATGGTAAGTTCATCACATGTTGTTTCTGCTTCTCCTCAGAGAAAGGAGCGTGGGGTCCCTCCCACAGGAAACAGTGCTCCACAAACTTCTCCAAGGTGACTTCACCCCATGGGCAGCAGTTCTCCATAAACTCCATACCATATGATGTCAGCTTAGATATTAAAGATAAGGGAAGGAGAGAGCAGGGGGGCATTTTTAATTTACCATGGCTGAACATCGCTTGCTGATGGGAAATAGAGAATAAATCTATTTTTTTCCCCTTTGCTTCTGCATGTGCAAACTTCCACTTTTGCTTTAGTAAACTGCCTTATCTCAATCCATGAGTTGTTTTCTCTCTTATACTCTCTCCCCTGTCTGGGTGAGAAGGGGAGTGATAGAACTGCTCAGTGGGCATGTGTCATCCAGCCAAGGTCAAACCACAAATTAAACCAGGACCAGTATGATTTAGATCTACCCTTTAATTTGCAACAGGCTTACAGCATAATGAGGTGTGATTTGTTGGTTTGGGTTTTTTGGTGTGTGCTTGGTTTTGGGGCATTTTTTTTAAGCAGAGAGAGAAACACAGCACAAGAAAACCTTGAGGAGGAAACTTGCCCAGTTGTTTCAATATTCGGGCAGGCCATGACAGAAAGATTTTCCCTCTCTCTTGCCAAGAAAGCATCCATGCACACATCAGGAAAGGGCAGGCTGTGCAGTTTGCTGCTACAGCTCCCAGGAACACTGTTACACACTGTCTGCCCACAGACTCACTGCCACCACTACAGCTGGTGCATATAAATTGTATGCATAAATACAAACATGGCAGAGTAGTTGTGATCACTCCAGTTATCCCTGAGGTCTCTAAGGACCCACTTTAATACTAAAAATAGTATTGGTTTGCCCTTCCCATAGCCCATATAGATCTTCCACAATTAAGTACAGTTGCAAATAAGTTATCTTGACTAGCAATTTGTACTTTTCATTGTAGTTCACTCACCAGATTTTAATTTCAACCACACAGGAACTGAAAAGTGTGTATTAATCCATTAGGAAAATCATAGAGGATGAAGGAGAATCCGGCACCCATACTAGAATTTCATAAACATATTTTTAGGTTAATTTCTACACACGCTAATTAACATATTTACTTACAAATCATTGTAAAATTCATCATGCATCCAGTAAAAGTTTTGCAAGTACTTTGTAACATTTTTTTTACACAAATATTCTTTGCAAAAATACCTAAAATTTATGGAAGAACATGTCCCTCCTTGATTTAAACCCTAAAAAACATTAAAAAATCCCATTCACTACTGAGTTTCTTTCTATATTCTTCTGCAATATGACATTGAAAATGTTTTCTGATATATATACACTTTAAAAACAACCTAATTAAGTCTGCAGCTATTCCCTAATCATGACTTTAATTTTTTTTTTCTGCTAAATTTACCCTCTCTGTTATAGCTCTTTGAAAAGATGCTTAACTCTCTTGGACATGAATGCCATTTTTATGACTTCCTTACGCCGCCCAGTTTCTAACAAAGATTATTACGCATGCTTGCTTATTTTTGAGCACCTCATTAGACAACTAAAGGGCCATTGGGACTCTCATGTTGCTAAAATTAAGCCTATTCATAGGTCTTTTCAGGATCAGAGCTTGAATATTTAGATGACAATGTGATTTTTTCTTTTTTAACATACCAGTTATCATACATAGATCATACATAAAGCTAAAGCAGAGACAAGATTAGGCAGACTAATTTATTCAGGGCTCAATTTTGGCAATTCAATTTTAATGCAAAATCTACTGAATTATGGGAGCTTTTATACCAATTTGGGAGAGTAGATGATACAGTAGGCATTTTGTTTTTAATAAATGACTGAATTTCTATTTGATTTTGCACTCTAAGTAAGCTACTGTGAAATACAATTATTAGATAAGGGTTGTGCAGAAATTTATACATTTCTCAATATTTCAATGCAAAGATTTATTTACTGGTTTGTTTCTTATGATCAATAGCTTATTTTGAAGCATTTTCTCTTATGTCCTTTAAAGGAGTGGTAAATACTTGAAAAATTAATCTTTGGAACATTAATATTCAGAAATAGAGCTAACCACTGACAACATTCCTATAACATTCATTATTTACACATATCTCTCATTTAAGATGTAATTATAAATGACATAATTTTTCCCATGCCTTAATTGATTAAACAAAACACTCCATGTCTATGTGCAATACATAATTAATGTAATTTCACCATATACCTTCTACCCACAGCTTGGAAAAGAGAGATAAACATCATTTGCCATTATTAAAAACATCCAATCATCAATATTTACTTATTAATGTAAGAAAATGTAATTGGTGGATCGGAGGCACTGTAACATACACCAAGCATGACAATGAAAATATGCTCAAGTATTAAAAAAAAACCATGATAAATAATTGCTTTTCTTCTTGGGGAGGGCTGAAATGAAAGAGATTCACAGAATATTCTGAGTTGAAAGGGACCCACAAGGATCATTGAGTCCAACTCAAGTTTGTACCATTCACCACACATGCTTAATCTGAAAAACCCAGGGTCAAGTCAATTAAAAAACGGCAGAAGAAAAATCTTCTCATGACAGCTCTAGTTGCAAAGCTCTTCATAGTTCAGGAATACTTTGTGCTTTATCAGTACAACTTGCTAATGCACTAAGCTCAGGTCAATCACTGCTGAACTCACATTAATTTCTGGGAAAACAAAACACTTTACTGTAAACACCCTTACTTTTAGATGTATGGAATAATATACTGAGTTAGAAAACGAGGAAAGTGAGTGACACTGCGGTCTACAGATTATGTTATTCCATGCACACAGCCATCAGAAAAAATGATGCTTGCTCAGATAATTTCAACGTTTGAGACTTAAAAGTCTGTACAGTTTCAAAGGGTAATTTCATTTAATATATTTGCTCCTTTAAAACGTCTTGATGTATCTTGTATTCTAGAGCATCTAAACAAACATGTCTGGAACTGCTAATCTTCCTTAAACTGGGTAACATGCTCATTCAGAATTTAGTTAGAAGGAAATTTGAGAGACAGAAGCTAGCCTTTTCTGCATACTCCACCTCAGCCATCGTGTCAAATTCAATGCTTGATATTAACTGTTAAAAACATTTTAGATTCCAAAGCTGTGTTTCTTTATTGTATTTATACTATTATTTGTATAATTTTATTCTGATTATATTATATTATATAAGTATATTTATATTATATAAATATAAGGCTTAAAAGCCTTATATCTTATTTAAGAAGATAAATAGGATTATTTTCTTACATTTGGATTTCAGGCATGCTCCAGACTACTGACTTCCATTTGTTTGTGTGTCTTTTCTGAACTGTGTGCTTGACTTTCACAGTTGAATGAGGTCTGGTGAACAGAAGTCTAGAGACAAAGATTTCTCCAACAAAGAATTATGAAAGTGAACAAAGTAATTTTCACCAGAATAATTCTACAAAAAAACAAAGGTGTCTGAGAAGTAACTCTGGAATACATTTATATTTATTATGCCAAAAGCACTGTTTGGTTCGCAATGAGTATTCTTAGCTTGTTTTGATTAGTAACTCCATAAACTGTAGCAGATCTTGAGTAATAACAATGGGCAGAAGATCTCTAGAAACTCCCTGCTGAAGGCAATGCCCTTTCTAAACCTTACTATTTGTTTTCTCCTTCCTCTCACATCTCTCCCACAGTTCAGCCCGGAAGAAACATTTTTGTAGGCAAGAGCAGCCCATCCATTCCACTTATGACCCTTCTGGAGAAACTCATATAGCTGTGAACATATATTGGCAAAGCATAAAACTCTAATTTAGTGAGAGAAAATACGAGTGCACTTAGTGAACTTTACTGCCTCAAACACTTTTTTAGCTTAAACCCTCTTTGTTGGCTCCTACTAATTTTCTAACTGTGCAGAGGATAAAATAATAAAACTCTTCCAAAACCTGGCCACCCAAAGTAGTTATGCTCATCCCTTGCCTTCTAGACTTTTTATTAACAGTTTCACTCAAGCCAGATTTAGACTTTTTTCCTTTTGAAACAACTCAGGTCCTCCCTCTTCTGCCAAATTTTTCAGTCTTATAAATAATAAATGTATTTTCTGTTTAATCCCATTAAGCCGTCTCAAAGATCAATAGTGTGTGTATATCAGATCAATGTATAAGCCATTTCCCAGTAAAATTATCAGATATATTTCTTCTGCAGCACTAGCAAAGTAGGCCTATGGCAAGTCAATGCCTTTTCCAGGAAGTGGGCTATACATATTGCTAATGCATATGTTTGTTAATTAAGCATTCAGAAGTGGATATACAAATTACTGAGAGATTTCTTTGACACCAGAGCTAAATTATCAGTACCAAAAGAGCCAAAAAGCGTTACTTTTTCCTCCAAAGTGCTTGCTTCAGCAGAGCTACGTTTCGATCATTTTACTGGCTTTTCCCTGGGTTTGAACACTGCAGCAGCAGCCACAGTTTGACCAGGGGATTACATGCATCAATATTACCTGGATGTTTGTCTAATCAGAGAACAGAAACAGCATGATATATCACAATGCACCCAACCCATTTCACCTGGGTAATTCTTAAAACAAATACCTAAGGAAGCAAGCATCAATCAGTGAGATGTTATAAATGTCACAAAAAGCAGGAGAAACAGCCCCGATAACTACAAGGATTGCAAGGCTCTCTGGGAATATACTATTCCCAAGGACAGAAGTCCACTTGGTTAATTAGCAGTTCCTGGATTAAAATAATGAGCCACATTAAAATTATTAAACTATCCAGAGTAAAACTCAGATGTTTGTAAGTCATATTCCTCCTCCTGCCACTACCTCAGGACTACCTAGGACTAAAAAAGTGAAGCATTCTAAATTATTGAAGTTTCTTTCTGAACAACAAGGATAAAAGTTACTGTGCACAAAGCTGGCTGCTGGAAACCAACAATGGCAATGATTTCAGACAAGAACAGACAGCCATCTCACAGTATAATAATTTCTCATTACAGTTTTATGCATACAAGCTAACTACTTTAATTAGCTAAATACATGGAAATAATGGTGTGCAATTAAATGCAGTGGCTAATTACAGCTATATAACTAATAACTGTGATTCTGAATAAATATGATGTTTGGCATAAATAGTTAGAAAACATGAGAAAAACAAAGTTCAGTCACTCATCTTGCATATGGATTGAGCCTATGGTCATATATTTCATTTTCAGAAGAATCTGACTATTAATCTTGGTTATTTTACATACTTTTGCATGTATAGTGTTTTACTATAGAAGTTTTACTGCTGAATTTAGTATTTTACAGGTAATGAGCTTGATCTGATCAAGAATCTACCAAACCAAAAAACTATTACTTGTGCTCCCTTTCTCTGTGGTAGAAAACAGACAAAACTGAACTATTTTGTTCTCATGTTCCCATTTCATTTAAAAGTAGGGTGCAATCATGGTCCTATTATACTGAAATAAATTTGAGCTCAGCCCTTTGTTGCCAACTGCTTTCTTGACCATTTTCAATTTGGGTGTACAGACTATTCAGTCCTAGAAAATAATTCTTAATTATCACCATTATAAAAACAGATTTAAAAAGGAATGGTGATTACACACCATCTGGAAATGTACTCAAGCTGTCAAAAGAATCTGTGGATAGCTCCAGTATACAGTATTCAAATTTCAGCAGGAAATCACACTTGGTCAAGTGGGAAGAATTCATTCAGATTCATGCATTTTTTAAAATGTATTTGGCATATCAAATAAAGTTCAAAGATACAGTTAAAGAATTACACTTTAAGGGATTTTAATAGGATGCATGTTAAATTTATACACTGCATACATTAAGAGACAAAAGAAATAAATTAATCAGTCCTAAAATAGCACGACTGTGACAAGTGCATCACAAATGTGAAAGACTGAGGGAGAAAGGAAGGAAAAGGAAACAAAGAACAAAAGAACAAAACTAAAAAAAACCAAAGAAAAATGAAAAGCTACCTTTCCCCTTATTTCCTAAGGCACTGATGCAAAAGGAAACTCAGAGTATCCCCAACTTCTCTGAGCAATTACAGATCATGAGAGGTCCCTCAAATATCCATACCCTGCTGATGCCTGTTGGGGTACTCTGGCCCTGGCGTATCCAGGCAACAGGGTCTTCAGAGACCCTTGGTGGGGACAAAACTGGCATTAAGCAGTCTTCCATGTCTAACAACCTGGCACAGCTATATTAGCTCAGATAAAAACACAATTAAGCACACAAATGTACAGCAAGGAATGAGAAAATGAGGTTCATCCCTGCTGCTGGTATTTGGTGCATGCAAGCTGTAAATAACAAGCAATCGTATAACGACTGTCCTGGAGAGGGCAGGGAAATGAAAAAGTAAAAAGGTTCTACTTAACAGTATCATTAGAAGAGCACATTGTGTATACAAGTTTTTTTTAGGTAATGAAAGATGCAAGTATAATAGAAGACGTGAAAACAGAGAGGATAGTGATATGGGCAGAAGGCACTGCAAACTATGGGGCAGGGAAAGAGCAGTGAGGTGAATGAAACCTGGCTGGGCTCTGAAATTTGAGCATCAGTAGGATTGCACCACTGTGACAGAGAGCAACCAGCAACATTTATGCTGCTCTGTCATTCTGAATCCAGTAGTGTCTGGAGAATCAGACTTCTAAGTCATTGCCCATTATGTCTTATTTCAATAAAATTGGGTTTTTAGGAAAGAAAACAACGATGAAAGGTCATAAAATATCACCAGCTTACTCAAAACACTCATAGCTCCGTCTGTTTATGTTGGGACACTTCTGTGTTCATCTGAGCTGAATGGGGCATCCTAAAGAAACCCAGACACAGATTTGTTTGTTTTTGCAGCACATTCATCAAGTTGCATGAAAGTTGAAACAAGTTACAAAATATATTCTAAATCTTCATACTTAGGAAGCAAATACCAATCAATGAGATTTCATAAAGGTTATGAAAAGCAGAAGAAACAACCTCAGTAACCACAAAGATTGCTGGGAATATACCATACATCACACACACACACACATACAGTTATTTATCAATGTAGGTAAAAGAACATGAAATGCCAGAACAATACTCTTTCAGGTCTCAGCAGTCACACTGCCAGATTTACCAATGATCATTTAATTACCTTCTCATTTATCTATTAAATCATTGTCAAAAATAAGAAAGCTGTCCAGCATACAAATAATTAAAATGTTGATTATATAAAATGTCTAGGAAACAATTCCAGATAAATAAAGTTTATGGTGGTCTGCTCTGAATTAAACGCATGTCATAATATAATGTGAAACTATTAACTTTATAAGCATTGTTTCTCAGGTGAAACAAGCTAGCTGTTTTCATGGAACATGCTCTCTAAATCAAAAGTATTTGTAACAGAATTTGCATTGAAATTTTAAAACAAAATGTTATGAGATGGGGACAAATATACACTGTTTAAATAAACTCAGGAAAAGAATTCTGCCAGGAGCTACCAAAACCATAACCACATCTCTAAATTCATGTCAATTCATTGCTGGAATCAGGTATGCTGGAAATCTCTCTCTCTGCCTTCTTTGGTCTTATATTCTTCACTTGGCAGCTGCTCATAAAACATCAGAAAAAGGACAGAGCATTGCCAGCGGGTTGAGGGAGGTGATCCTGCTGCTCTACTCGGCCCTAATGAGGCCACTTCTGGAATGCTGTGTCCAGTTCTAGGCTCCTCAGTACAGGAAAGACATGGAGCTCCTGGAGCGGGTCCAAAGGAGAGTGACCAAGATGATTAAGGGACTGAAGCATCTCTTTTACAAGAAATCATAAAACTTTGTGTGCTATATCAGGCAGTGCACATTGTGCTGTGGATCTAGAGAAGCTCATCTTACTCATTACATGAATAGGGAAGTGGTGCAATGACACCTTAATGGCACCTTAAATTACAACATAAAATAATAGCTGCCTTATTTGAGCCGTAAACTTCCTGTGCATAAGTTCATTTCTGCAAGGCAAAATGCAAAACAGTCACTTAAGCTAACATGCTGGTGTTTATCTAATTTCATAAAATACTGTGAATCCTTCAGGTTGTGGTGATAAATACTGAAGAAACCCCAAGAGGAAAATTAATAATTCTGTATAAAGCACAGCACTTCGACGGTGTAAGAAATACAGCACCACTGCTTAATGATGAACATAATGAAGAATCATTTAGTATTTCCCCATCTAGCAAATGTTTTCTCCCCTGTGTGGTGATGAATGCTGAGGTTCATGGAGAGGTTTACACTAAATGGTTATGTAATGAATGACCACAGCAATGCTTACACAAAGGCAACACCACCAGAGAACTGAATGGTGACTTTAATTGTGGCTTCTTTCTAACTTTAGTGTTTAACTTCAAAAACTGAAGGTTCTCCTTCTAGGACTTTACATGTAAATGCTGTATTATTTAAAATATTTGTCCTAGCACTAAGAGCAAGCCCAGACAGCATATACATATTTTAGATTAATATACATATTTGTGGCATACTTGTACTCTATTCAGTTTTACACAGCAGAGAGAGAAAATTGCTTAGAACTCAACTGAGCTTAAGAGGAGAAATTATGCATTAAGGATTGTACTTACCATCATACACTCTTCAGTCAGTAAATGACCTTTAAGTGTTTTTTTCCTTGAGAGAAAAGTTTAAGATGGCATAACAATGTCTTGAATAAAAACATTTAATAGCTGTATTTTCTTCTTAGGTATCCCCACTGGGCCCAGAAATAAAGTTTGTATGAAGAGTGTACACCAGCCCTTCTTCTGTAATTTATGGACTATAAATGGGTTGCAGTTTGATGGGAAAACTCAGTGGGCAAAACAGACTTGGGGCATGGGGTTATACCACATAAGAGTGCAGAGAAAACCCTTACACCTGAGGTATATGAAAACAAGGGCCTGGGTGAGTACCTGCTACGTTTTTGTGTCATAAAATGCACAATTGTTTTTTTTATTTTTATTTTAGGATCACAAGTTTTTTGTTTGATTTGGCTTGGTTTGGTTTTTTCCCCCAAATAAAACTCCCTGTGCATGTGTTGATGAGAAAAGTAGATGGCCCATCAATTTTACTGATACAGGGTTACTACTTTTACAGTCTTCCCATTAGCTTTATTTCGGGATCCTCTGGGAACACACACGCAAGAAGTGGAATTATCAAAAGGTTTTCAGTAAAAACACGTTATACTACAATAGAGTATCTTATATACAGAAATGATTTAACAAAAACACCACACTTAGAGGTCACTTTCTGTCTGAAATTTCTATGATAATGGGTTATGCATATTAATATAACATTCTTTGTTCTACATTAATTCCCACTTATTGTCCTTTGGTTTAACAGTAAAGACAAGGAAAACAAGTTAAAAACTAAACTGCTTTTCATGCTTTTCCCTACTTCAATTGAATATTGACAATTTTCCCTCTCATTCTTATATTGGATTTCCCAGTTTGTAGAACTTACTTTTTCTCTTTTGAGGGCTTTATTTTTGATCAATATAATTCCTCTTAAAATCAGATTTTTCCATTTCACTACAAAGAGTGCAATGAACATCTCAAACATTTGAAGAAGTAATAAGCTGTCTTACCTTTATCCAACTATTTATTTTTGTATAAGAAAATTGCCCCCACACGCACACAACAAAAAAACAGACTTGTTTGGAAATCTGTTTTCTGTCTCTTACTTACCATAAAACAGTCTAGGCTGAAGTGACCTCAGAAAATCCTCTTTCATGGGAAAAGGCATGCAGATTATCCAGCAGCCTGCTAATCTGCAGCTTTAATATGTCTGGCAGTGGAGGTTTTCTCTGACATGTCCCTGAAATTGTTGTTCCAGTGGATGTCTGTTCTTACTGTATTTTTTTTTTTTTAATGTATTGAGATAAAACCTCTCCCAGTGTAACTTTTACACATCATTCCTTGTCTTCTCCATATAACACCTTATGAAGGGAGAGGGACTCCATCATCTTTGTATCTGCCTTTCAAGTACTAGAAAACTCTGATGAGATCCTTCCAAGTCTTTTCCTCTCCAGGGACAAAAAAACCCTAATGTCTCCAGTCTGTCCTCATTGTGCAGCTTAACTCACTTCTGTGTTTATACATTTGAAAATTTAAATACCTGGTTTGTTTTGAGTCCACCTGGCTTTGAACATTTGTCTGTGAACTTAAACCACATGTTGCTATGACAGTGTAATTGCCATTGGCTACATGTTCCCATGTTCTCTAAGGACAGTTTCCTTTCCCATCATAGACTATATATCCCTGCTAGGTGAACTCCTCTTGGAACCACACAGAGCTGTATCTTCACTCAGTATTTATGAAGGAAATAAGAAGGAAACACCAGTAAACTATGAAATGCTTGTGTCCATTGAAATGAGACCAAAAAACCTGATAAAAAGGAAAAACCTTTTCGTGTTGAAAAATGCCTGTTCATCAAGTAACAGTCTCCAATGCAAATTCTTCAGCTGGCTCTTGTCACTGAGGAGGTGTCCGTCAAAATCATGGGTCTTTGACCCAAGAGAAGACACTGCCTTCATCAAGCAGATAAATCCATCATATTTCACTTACTTTTTTTTTTTCATTTAATAATACACAAATCTAAAATAGATAATTTTCCCCCAAAGATAGGATTATTTATCAGTTGGTAATAGATCATGAGAATTTTTTTGTTTTGTTTGTTTTTGGGGTTTTTTTTGAGTAATTGTACATTTCATAGACCTAGAAATATATGAAAGGGAAAAACATCAATGTGGTGAACTGGAATCAGCTACATGTATTCAGTCATAACAAATTCACACCCAAATCTGGTATTGTTATTCCCTGGCAGTTACAGATGTTGGCACAAACTAACCTGAAGTTAGGAACAAATCAGATAGCAAACTTTGATAAAAATGAAGTCCATCCAAAAGCAGTAACAAGTGGAGAGAAAAAGCAAAGAAAGGTCTTCTTTCTCCAGACACAACTGCCACTAGAGAAACCATACAGAAGACAGCACTGTGATCATGGACTCTGAAAGAAATAACAACTGGTTGTGGCAGGTACAGTAACATTAAGTATCACACATTAAGACAAAAAGTAGTTTTTAGACATATCAGGCTGATTTTATTTCTAAAATATTGTTGTGATGTGATAATTCATTTTATTCTTTTTGAGATTGTCTAGAGGTTTAGAGAAGTGAATGCTGCTTTCCTACAGCTATGGCTATGAGCATCCAGGAGTTTGCACTGTGAACTGGATGAACAGGTGTCTTGGTTTGCCCTCATCTGTTTTTCTGAACCTTCCAAGAACAGCAACATTTTCAGGACTGTTTCATGCAATCAGTGATTAACTTAGGAAGTTCTTTCATTGTATCAGTCAGCCAAACACTTAAATACTATAATTCACTTCCATGACCCAGTGTTACTCAATTTTTCCCTTTTATTATCCCCAAGAAAAAAGGTTTGTGATGCAAACTTTTGTCTATCTCGCCTGAACCATGTATTTTTACCCCCATAAAACAATAACTGATTTTCCCCTATGAATTAGTACTTCCAGTACAGACTTGTCACTATGGAGACACTTGATTAATGCTTAACAACTTAAGCTGCTCTAGTTTTGCTGAGCTTTCTAGGTCTAAATTTAGCATAGAAATCCCCTGCCAGTTTTCAACACACTAAATATTGCATGTTGTTACATACCTGGACTGAATATCAGGTGCATTGACCTGCTTGCTGTGCACACAAATGTCACTCTCATGAAATAATCTTAGATTTACTAAAAAAATAAATGAATTTAAAAAAAAATTAAAAATTTGAAAACTGTTAAGAATTTTATTTTGTATTTTCACTAAGAACTTAAATGGTAATTGAAATATGAATAGAACTGAAAAAAAAAGATAAAATAAAACATCTATTATAAAATACATTTAAAAGTCCTAAAATTAGTATTTCTTTTTATTTCACAACTTTAATGTGAAATAATATTCCTACCATGGATATTTCATGACACATATTAGGAAAAAGTTTGGCATTTTAATATTGTGGTGATGAAACTCTTAGAAATACTTTAAATGGATATATTTAGAGTGGAGGAGCAGGAAATACTGCACATAGCACGGACAGTCTTCCATTCATAGCAGGGGATTTTTTTTTTTTTTTTTTTTAAATTTTTCATTTTGTGATGCACACTCCCTTTAGAATTTGTTCCTAATAAGATTTCACATCTCTGCAACACACAATATTAATTTGTATGTTTATACAAGTATTAAAACCCCATTAAAACATTTCATTTAATACAAAGGATCCAACAGTAAGGAGTCACTAGATCTTACAAACTTCCTAAAGCGGGAAAGATTTATTTTCAGGATTGAGTGATTTACTGTCCCTTACAAGCAAGACTGTTTTAAGGAAGAAAATATGAAGCAAAACACTGGACAAAAAGTAGTCCAGCAGCAGAATGCAGAATTCTGTCTGTGGATGCATAAGTACCCAAAAATTGCTCATATTTGGGCACTACTGAAAACAAAATAACCCCAAAACAAAACAAAGAAAAAAAGCAAATAAAAACACCATGCAAAAAAAACCTAAAACCAAACAAACCAACACAGAACTAAACCCACCTCAGATTAATATTTATTAAGAAACATTCTTATTCAGGTCACTTCCTTGACAAAATCCTGCCTGATTCATGGAAAAATAGTAAGGGAGAGGGAAAGAGAGTTCAAAATTATAATTTTGTTGACCTTATATAACAGTTGCTAAGAAAACTTGTCCATGTTGCATGTTTGTCCATCCCTCTCTTCCACATGGTGAGGGCATGTCAAAATTAGCCTCAAAGGTGTTCAGTATGTGCTCTACAAGTATTAAAACTGTTTAAAAATCATATCATGCCTTTTCTTCCAGATTCTAAAAATGTAACTAATATGCTTTGACTCATTTTTTTTCCACTTTATTTTCTACCAGGGAAAAATATAATAGTAATACAAGAAAAACATAAAGTCTTGTCTTCAGGAAAAATAAATGTTACTTAAAATCATAGAATGGTTTGGCTTGGAATGGGCCTTTAAAGGTCCAACCCCCCTACAATAAGCACGGATGTGTACAACTGGATCAGGTTTCACAGAGCCCAAAGGTGTTACTCAAGACAGAAATTTCATATTAGACCCTGAACAGATTCTAAATAAACAAGGTCAATGATGTGACTTTCCATGGCGGGGTGAGGGGAGGGGGGGGTGTGGTGGTGGCAGGGGGGGGAAGCAGAATTCAAAGAGGTAGAAGGAAAATATTGAACCTTGACAGCTGGAAAATTGGACTCACAGGAACCTCATGAACTGCAATAAGCAGAAGTGCCGAGTCCTGTACCTGTGGAGGAACAACCCCCCCACACCAGTATATACTGGGGTCTACTCAGCTGGAAAGCAGCTTGGAAAGAAAGGGGTCCTGGTGGAAACCACATTGACCATGAGCTAGAAACTGTAAAGAAGGCCAGTGATATCCTGGACTGCATTAGGAGGTGGGATGAGATGATCCTTCCCCTCCACTCCTCTAGCTCCATACCTGTAGAGCTGGGTCCAGTGAGCTCCTCTGTAAAAGAGAGAGATGGACATGCTGGAGAGAGCGAGTGAAATGCTGCAGAGATGACTGGAGCATCTCTACTACGAGCAAAGGCTCTGAGTGGGTCTGAGCACTGGAATAGGTGCCCAAAGAGACTGGACATGGTTCTGGACAATACCTACTTCAGGTGGACCTCCTTTAGTAGGGAGAGTTGGACAAGATGACCTCTACAAAGACCACATCCAACCTCAACCATTCTTTGAAACAGGTAATGTGAGTGGAGTGCATATCTAAATAGGTATTTTATCATCTTCAATAAGCAGGAAAGGATTTAGAGTAATTTCCTGGTTTCCTGAATATGACATAGAATGCCTTTTTTTTTTTTTTTTTAATATGATGGAAAATGAGTACCTAGGCTTATTCTGAAGTGAATATCTGGAGTCAGCTGAAAATGAACTAAGCAAGTGCCTCACCCACCTATTTAAAATTTCATCATTCATTAAAACTACTGTGAGAAATCTCAAGAAACAGTTTTTGAGCACAAAGAAAAGACCTTGCAAGATGAGAGAAGAAAAACTCATGACTGTAGACCAAGTATGTGCTTTTTATATGTAGTCATTAAGCATTGACAAAGTTTGAAACTTCCCAGAAGGGAAAAGAATGACTGGTATATAAAACTATTGTCTTCTATTCAATCATAAACATTCCTAAAGTGGCCTTGGCTGGAGCCCTGCACAGCTGAGCTTGTTTATTAGTACAATCTTTATATGACAAATTAGGTCAACTGCATAAGTTATTGAAATACCTCACATTAGCTAAAGTGATAAGGGTGTGGAATAAGGAGATGCAAGTATTTTTCCCAGATGTTTAAGATTTTTATACCTTTCCTGAAATAGTTCCTGAAGATATCTGCCTTGCCTCTTTTTGTGCTGCACAGTGGTTACAGTACAGCAGGTGAAGCTGCAGTGCCCCTGTTAAAGATCTGTTATCACTATTCTTTTTAACTTAAAAATAAATTTACATCAGTTTGATGATCTGCAGCAAACATCTATCCACATTTTAAGACATTCATAGTGTGAAAAACATACACACAACAAAAAGTTGGTGAATAAGACCATAAGTGATTGGTTACATGCTTGGGACTTCCCACAAGGATTTTGTTTAAAAAGAAAAAACCCTGGTTTAGTCCCTTGAATATCATTACTGGTAGTTATTTAAATTGCAGCTTGCTCTTTCAATCACCTTTTTGGGGAAAGGGCCTACAGATACCAAGACCCTAAAACTTGTTTAGTAGATGTGTGACTAGTTCAAAAGCAGCTATTTTCTCACAGAAATAATGGCAGTAAAACTGGAATGGCACACTGACATTATGATAAAGGGGTTTTGTTGCAATAGCTTACAGATCACATAAAAGTTTCTGATTGGTGAGCGTGTAGCAAAAAGGCAAAAGGAACTTAAGAGCCTAGTAACTCACCTCCAACAGACATTGGTGGCAGATGACTAGAAAACTTATAAAAATGAAAGCCATATTTAGAGGGATCCTTCAACCAACAGTCGAATGAAATTCATCTCAGTTCCCAGTGACCAATTAAAAGAAAAAAAATTTAAACAAAAATGAAGTTAAACACAAGCATACAGGCATCCACAGCTTCTTTCTCAACATATTCCA
This sequence comes from Anabacerthia variegaticeps, assembly GCA_035583185.1. NCBI lineage: Eukaryota > Metazoa > Chordata > Aves > Passeriformes > Furnariidae > Anabacerthia > Anabacerthia variegaticeps. Next base: position 7,438,387 of record JAWWEW010000001.1, on the reverse strand, counting down.
CATTTGAATCAAGAGAGCATTCAGAATACTAAATCACAAGCTGCTAACTTTATCTCCTATAGCCCTTCTTGATCTCCAGCTCCCCTGCAAGGGCAACACATTGAGCTGTGATCACAGGAAAACACTGACACACACAAAGCAGCATCATGGTGTTCTCTGGCATTTCAAGGCTGGCATTTCAGTGACATTAGGCCAAGTTTGATCAGATTCTATTTGTGCATTGGTAAGTCTATGCAAAACAATGTCTTTCCAAATTGTTGTTGCTCACTGATGAGTTTGGAGCAGCAGTAGAGACATACACCACCTCATCAAAAATTCACTAATGAAAAATGTCACTGCAGCGATATTCTAAGTGTCATTCAGGAAGAACTACCCAGGCAAGTCTGTGTCATGGGTTGCTATTCAGGAACAAATCCTTTGAACAACCTAGTTAAAGTAAAACAAGAATCCATTTCTTAAAACATGAATGAACAGATCCACTAGGTAGAATAAACTCAACAAAAGGAACCAACCAGAACCAACATCACTCTACCATTTCTAACTCTCATTGCCATCAGGAATATGCTTTCAGGTACATGTGCATCGCATACAACAAATTTAAAAGAAAATGCCATGCTTGTATTTTTATTACCGCAAAATACAACAAGTTTGGGTCCCTGGAAAATGAATACATTTTCACTGCTTTCATCCTAATCATCCTGTTTGGCAGAAATCTCTCAGCCCTGAGCCATGTGCTACACTATACATGTACCAATGAGCTTGGAGAAAGAAGTTCATGTCTATTCTGAGCCTATAGCAAAGACTATGCTGATTTCAGTTGTCAAATCAATGCTCTTGTTGCCCAAAGAGATAATGTATCAAAATGTGTCTGAAATTACAAATCACAACCTCACATGCAACAATTGTTATCCCTTTCTTTTGAGGGGTTTCAAAGTTAAAGCCAATTAATCCATACCTCTCATTTTTGTTTCTATTATACACTAGCTTTTTACAGATGATTGACACCCCTTTTGAACTGACGTGCCCATCTGCCTTTCAAATTAATATGGGAAAAAGGATAGGTACCCTAAAGTGTACAGATTATCTTTTTAAGAGTGGTTGTATGTTTTCTGGTTTTGCTTTGTTGTTTTTTTTTGGTTTGTTAGTTTGTTTCTTTGTTTTTGGTTTTGTTGTTGTTGGTTTTTAATTTTTTTTTTTAATTGGTTTTCAGTGTTTAGGAGTAAGACTATTAATAGGAAAAGAAACTGTTTCCTTTCAGAACTAACTCATTTCTTCAACCTAGATAATTTAATGCAGGTGATCATGTTTACCTTATTACATTCTAGGCTTGCTCCCTACATCCTTCCTTTCCCTCCATCATTCCCCCCCCACCACCACCTTTTTTAAGAAATAAAACCAACCAAACAGAAACAGTAAAACACACAGGAATACAAGAAACAGTCCCCTTCATCTCCTCCCTACACATGAAGTTCAGAAAGTATGCTCTTTTATTCCAGAGCTCAAAGAAGATTTCTCCAAAATAACCATTCTGTTCAACATTTCTGTTCAAACATTTTGTTCTTCCTTTGGTCACATCAGTAAATCATAAATATCATCAACTGTTCATAACACCAAGATGGCAAGAAGAGGTAAAGAAAGGAAAATTGGGATTTTAAATTTATATCACAACAAGACATTGACCAAAAGCTCTCCCATTTCTTTTTTTTTTTTTTTGTAATCTGACTCAACTCTTTCCTTTTGAAAGAAAACAAAAGCCCCACCTGTTTTATATCAATTAACTCAAATTTTCATTTATTCAAGTCAAGAAACAGGATTACATCAACTCCTTCCCAAGTTTAAAACACAGTTTTTAAATGCAGGCTTAAATATATATATACACACATATATATATGTGTATATATATATCACACCAGTTAAAAGTTTTGAATTCTCTTTTGGGAGTCTTTTGAGAGAATTTGTGTAATAGAAAGGGAGCTGATGTCATCCTCAAAGTGAAGTTGATTTTGTCCTTATAAAAGGTTGGATTTGATGATCTAAAGGTCTTTTCCGACATTAGTGATTCTGTGACTAACACAAGCCAATGCTATTTAGATGAGCTAATTATAAAGTCTGACCTTCATACTTCTACTTTTCTGCAGTATTCACCATACAGCCCTATCTGTACATTGATACAGAGGAGAACATACAGGCAACATTATACACATCTTTGCTAACGTGTAGCTAGTTAGGAATATTAAGACAGGCTAGAAATTTTGCTGGAGTTAAACAGAGCCAAGGGAAGAAGTTTAATTCTTTTAGACAACCTTGTTCTATCAGCCCAGTTCCTTACTGGGCTTGAGGAGCATTAATATACACTTATTGCAAAACTGCAAATAAAGCCCCCAGTAGTTCTGCTACAACAGACTGACCAATGTGGACATCAATAATGCACAACCCTTCCAGGATCCGTGGGGATTTGGATGAGCAGAGGGCTTGACTGCACCACTTGTGGAGGAAGACTGTGTATGTACACTATGCACCCATAATTATAGTCTGAGGTTGAGGCTGACTTGCCTTCTAATGTTCCCTTCCTAGTAAATCTGAAATATATACAATAGCTGACATGCCCTGTAGCAAAGTAAAGCTAACTCAGTGGCAAAAGCAAGGCAAAACATTACAACATGGTTTAGTGTATTTCAGCAGTAGCTCCTTTTTTTTATTATAATTACTATTCTTTTTAATGGTTTAATATATTATTTTTAATAATTAGCTATGTAAGCACATATTAAATAATCATGGGGGGGGGGGGAACAAACCACAAACAAACACCAAAACCTAAAAAAAAAAACACCACTAAACCCTTCATTAACAAGCTAGGAACTTGATCAAAACCTGGAAGATCATACTGTCCTTAAAGTTCCTCTCCCTGCCCATTCCCCATCCTGCTGACTGATAGTGCTTCCAGCAGCTCATTAGCATAACATGGAGTTAATCAATGCTGCTTCAGAAGGAAAATGCCACCTAATGAATCCCCAGTGGCACTTTTCTGTGCACCAGGTGCTTATGCTGCAGGTGTACCAGCCTGGAACAGATCAAGACTACCTGTTTAATTTGAGAAGTCCGACATGCCCCAAGCTGTGCAGTGTTAGGAATGATGAATTCAGAGGCAGTAATGAACCATGTACTCTCCTTCTTTGAAGACATTCTGATGCCAAGTTAGACTCTAAGATTGGTGCTATGTGAATGGCACTCCAAGTAGTTCTATTTTTAAATATGTTACTACAGCAAATGAATAAACTCAAGCGTGTACTTCTATACGAACTCCGATGATTGTGAAATGCTTGCAAAGCTATAACTAATGTAGATCTGCCTTCTCGTGTATGATCATGGTATGGACATTCACATAACTGGCAGACTTATTTCTGAGCCAATATTACTTCCTGACAGTTTATGGAGCAAGACTTACAAGTATATCTCAGTTATTTGTAGAAGAAATCATTTTCAATTACAGCAGGAAGAAAACAAACAAACCAAAAATCCCCTTGTAAAATCCCTAAGGAACTTCAATTTTTTCCCCCCTGTATTTTTGCTGATTTGAATGTCAATATTTCCCTAAACTTATAAGCCTTTCTCAAATCCAGGGACTTAAAGTTATCTTTATGTCTCCTGCTGGAACAATGGCTACAAGCAGCTAATAGAACATATGGTTACTTTTGCGTAACACTGAGCACACCTGGAGGATGGTGAAGGCTGCAAAATACACCAACAATGGCACATGACTTGCATCTTCAAGAGAGCTGACCAAATTCTTCACTGATACAGAGCGAATTAGTGAAGTCTGCAGCAAATTTATGTCACTGACTAGAATGTTTTTTTAAAAAAAAATAAAATTACAAGTCAGCGTGGCAAGACCCTGTTGTGCATTGCTATTTAGAAATGATGTCTATATTTAAAAAGTTTATGGCTTTGAAATTGTAAACTATGATCTCTTAAAATAAAAATGTTAAGGTTAGAAGAAGCTGTTTCTCACAGCATTAAGCCAGAAGATCAGGACTACTTCACTAAAACTATGGAGGAACAGAGTGAAAGGCAATATTTTAGCATTCTTCTAAAAAGCAATTCTCTTCTTTTTTAACTGCTGCTCAAACTTAGCATCTCTAGTAAATAGGAGGCAGAACAACATCTCTATAACAGTATAGTTACAGCTAATACATGAGAGTTTTATAACATAAACTTGTGTCCTCGCCTATCTTGAGCAGTTTAAGGAACAAATCCATTGTTAAACTAGTTTTATTGTGATCATTATGTTTCCTCAACATAAATATGTACTGTTTAAAATTCAAGGTAACATTTCAATTCCCTGTTTGGGGGGTTTCAGAAATCTATTTTAAATGTCATTGAGACAATCACACTGTTTGTAGGTTCTTAGCATTTTCTTCCTGTCAGTCTTTCTCATTTTCTATTCCTTCTGTAGAAGGCTCCATACTGATTTGTTTCTTTCACCTTATTGTGGAGCTTTCCCTCTTCCCTTCTGGGATCTCTCTCAATAGAGGAACCAGCATGTTGTAGAAATATCTGCTGAATTTCTTCTGCTCTCATTTTCTCTTTAACATATCAAGTTATAACTTAGGCAGAAAACAAGTAAGTGACCCTCAAGTGAAGAGTTAGTATTGCAATAGTTCATTAATCAATTACACTTATTACTACAAATGCAATACATTCTCATGTTTGAGAGAGGACTTCTTTTTCTGAAGTAAATGTTATGGTTTAAATTAAATTTGAAAAAAACCAATAAAAATAAATCTGAATAACAATCAGTACACATGTAATAAAACCTACACTAGGTTAAAAAAAAAAAAAAAAGGAGAGGGTGAGAGAGAGAGAAAAAAAAAAAGCTTTCTAAAAAGATAGATGACTTCAGGAGAAAAGCTGATATTAGGTACTCCTGAGAGAAATTTTACTTAAAACAGAAGAGCTTAATTATATCATAACAGAAAGAATGCCACAGTACATTATGAGAAGGAAATGGTAGAAGCAATTGAAGAAAATTTAGAGGTCTGTTTCCATATGAGTAAAAAAAGTTGTTTACAAAACAGTTATCATGATTAACTAGGGAAAGTTAAGGTCAAGAAATTTCAAATCCCTGGGCTTGAGTATCTTGGCACCCAGTCAGTGTTTCAGACAACAAAAAAGAACCTACTGTTCTGTTAATGCTTCAATAGTAAACAGAGTGATCCAGATAACAGGAAAACTTGGCAGGCTGACATAAACCACACAAAAATCTAACACAGGAGGAATAAAGGTATAAAAATTCACAAATTTCTAAGGAGTGATGTTATAACTAATGCCAATCTGCATAAGCAAGTGAAATGCAAGACCCAGGGAAGGAAATGGGCAATTTTTTATGAGAAAGTAAGATTTTTTAAATTTCTTTATGGAATACTGATGCAATACATTTAGATTCTAAGGCATTTAACTTGTCATTTCATTTCTTAAATGGTACAACAGGATATTGGAACTTTATTTCTCAAGTAAATTAGACACACACAAATTTACAGGTTTCATAGGTAATTAAGAAAGAAAATTGATACTCCAAGGACTTGTAAAGCATTTCTCTAAACAGTTTTCCAAATAACTTGGGGCAGGGGGATGAAACACAAAACATTTCTTAAATGATATAAAGACTGAGACAGAGGGATCAAGAAATGTATATTGTAATTATTAAAAACTTTCAGCATTCATGCCCTGAAAAAGGCCTTCAGACTCTGAAACCAGATCATTGCCCAACTTAAAAGAGAGGTTTATTTCACAGAAAGTGCACCAGACACAATACCCAATACATCACTGTTTCCCTCTGGGAGCTGCAGGGGAATCCCTGCTCTGGCACCTGGCTCACTGCCCAGCAGCCTCCTCAGTGCCACAGACAACCAACAGTCATGGAAAAATCATATATAGTCAAACTTTGGAACAGCATGACAAGTGTAAACCACCAGCACAAGAAACAAGTGCTATCCTATTTTGCACCAGTGAACTTTTAGGCCATTTCAGTAGCCAACACAAACATTCACACCACTGAGATCAAGTTTTGGCCCTATGAACTAACAGCAACCTAAAAATCAGGAGTCTACAGATAGGTTTTTTTTCTTTTGAAATGCCTCCTCTCTGTTGGATTTAATTCCAGCTAAATTTTTAATTTGAAAGTATTGAGCAATTATACTCTTTCTGCTTTCTCTGCATCAGGTAAAAAACCAAATCAAAACAAAAAAATCCCCAACCACACAACATTGCTGATTTTCCATTCAGTTCTCCAAGCTAAAGAGTCCTTGTGTATTTGATCGTATCTCAAGTCTGAGTCATCCCTTCTACTGTATTTCTTTTTTCATTTTTAAAGTTCCTACACAAGAACAGAAGTCAGCTTTCACAAAGATGCCTGAGAAATTTGCAAAAATAATTTGCTAGAAGCCAAAACAAAAAGAAGATATTTAAAATTAATGCTTATATATACTAATGTAAATTAAAAATACATAATGGTTATTTATTATAAAGACTAAAAAATGGGATTAAAGGTGGGGGGTTTTTTGTTTGTTTTGTGGGGGTTGCGGGTTATTTTTTTTTTTTGTGGAGGTTTTTTGTTTTTTTGGGTTTTTTTCTTTGTGGGTTTTTTTGGTTTTATTTTTTTAATATGCATATTAATTTAAAAATTCTTGGAGAAACTGAAGCACAATCAGGCAAAACACGTGCCAGGACATCTGAGGCTGAAGGACTTTCCCTGTAAGGGGAGGCTGAAGGACCAGGGTTTATTCAGTGAGGGAAGAAGGACCTCACACCCAGTGCTCATGGGGTTGTTACTGGGGAGACTGAGCCTTGCTCTTCCCATGGTGTGTGGTGGGAGCCTGAGACACAAGGGGCAGATGCTGAAATGAGAGGCTCAAACTAAACTAAATAATGAGAAACTTCTCCCAAAAGGACAGGTGGGCAATGAGAGAGGTAGCTCAGAGAGACTGTGTAATCCCAGTCCTCAAAGGTTTAAGACAGTCAGAAAAAGTCCCGAATGACCTTGTCTGACCTTGTAGCTGTCCCCATTTGGAGCAAGAGTTTGGTCTAGAGACCTTTCAAGATCAGTTCCAACCTGAGTTGTCCTCTTATAAAATAATTATATGGCAAGAAACTTAGAAACAAACAAAACTAAGAAAACCCAGTTGATCTATTTAGGAGTTTCCTGTAAAAACTGAGAGCACAATCAGAAAGAACACTTACTTAGACAATGGTGAAAATTATCAGATTAGAAAGAGAATATTTTGCTTACTTAGCCTAGCAGGCTTAAAATTGCCATAGTTCAGTGATAATCGAGAAATTGATTTTTAGTTCTGTGGGAACAGACGAACATTGAGAACAGTCTGTTTCAAAAACAGAACACCAAAACAGCCCTTCTCCCAGCACTCCCCATGAAGTGAATCTTAAGGAAAAGGGAGAATACCAGATGATCAAAAACTGGTTTTTTTACATAAACTTTTCATTTTGACATATATGCATATTTAATATAATAGAGAAATCTGACTGCGATGCTTACTTTTAAAATGTCATTGAAGCTGACATGAGGCTTATTTTGTCCTCTTTTCCAGAGAGAAATTCTTGATATTATGAAAAGATTCACAGTGAACAAATGTGGCCCGTGCCTTGGAGAGCTCTGCAGCAGCTGCAGTGGGATGTAGGCACGCCAAGGTAGGTGCCCCATGTAAGCAAGTGGTGCAGAAAACAGCCCATATTGAGTAACCCACCAGCAGAAACAGCAACATCACAGTCACTAAAATCACAAATCCCTTTTCCCTCATGTTACAGTGGAGCATCTGAGATGAACATTAGTGTAAATAGTGGACCAGCAGACTGTGTGATTTCTGTCCCCTTGGTGTTACTGATCCAACCTCTAACACACACAATATTCGTGCTGATCTGCTCTTGGAGGATGACAACAGTGATGAGCTGACAGGCTACACAGCCAACAGTACATAAGGGATATGTCACTGCTATTTAGGGATGGATGTCTGAATGTGACTTACATGTATCACTAGGAGGATAAAAGTGGAACAAATTGATTTAACACAGACTCTTCTAGAGCTGAGGTGGTTAAACACTGTTGTTTTTCTATCCTTTTCTTTTTTTAGTAGCATCTTATTTCCTGTTTTTCCCTAAGGCCCACCTGTGTTCTCCTGAGAACTTTGAAATTTTATTCCTGACCTTCAATCAAAGGAAATTTAGTACCAGTGTGTTCCTAAATTGTTCCAGTAAGTCACTTATAAAGGATAATTGTGATAGAATTTTTCTCTAACTTGACCTTCAGTTACCATCTTTCCTTCTCACCTTATCTACACATTTGTCAAAACAGATTCTCTTAAGGAAACTAAAATCAGGATAAAGATTTGACTATTTATTTTTATAGCTGTGAAGAGGAAAAGAAGTTACTAAGTCAGCATTCATCACCAAGAAAAATAACCTATTTATCACTTGTCCAAATAACCCATACCCTGAGAATCTAACAGTGGAACAAATGGAGTAGCCAGCTAAATAAGCCTGGAGTCCCAGTCCTCGTAGCTTATAGAAATTAAAACATAGTTTAAAATAATGAATGTTCAATTTAGGGAGCAATAAATAAGAGCTGCTAAGCAGAATTATGTCCCAAGTACCTCAAAGACCCAGCAAGACACCCTGTTATCAACTTCATTGTTACACAACTCCCATCTGTGTCTTTCTAATTTATGTAAGCATAAATAAGGCTGAACAGAATAACTCTTTAAAAAGCAACCAGTTTACAGATCAATAGAAGACATTTCTGAATATCTATTATTCTCACAGTCCTTGTTTTCAACCAGAATATATTCTCATTTAAATTACAATAAAAAGGACATGTACATATATTTTTGAAAAAGGAGACCAGAGTCTAATAGAAACTAAAACATGTTTAAATATCAGGTGTGAATTGGTCTAGAAATAAATTTTATCTTATAACCATCTAAACATGAAATAAAATACTTCCGAAATACTTTAGTTAACATCTTTGCCACTTGCAGTAAGAAAAGAGAAAGGAGACAACCTAGTAGTCAGAAATGGTCTGCATCCATTAAATTAGTAATTATTTTATCACTTAGGATCACATTGCTTTTATCACCTTACATTTTTTCAGTAATCTCAGAGGTAGCAGAAGTTTAAATACCCTTTTCCAAAAGCCTCATTCTTAGTTGAAGGAAATTTGGGATACAAAGTTTAATGCCAAAGTTTCCACTCTAAGGAGATTTCAATTATAAGAAATAAAAATGTTTCATTGATTATGGACAAAAACATCTCTCAGGGCATTGGACACCTAACAGCCTTTTTTTTTTCCCCCCTTCATGGGTTTTAGTTTTTTTGTGTGTGTTTTTGTTTGTTTTCTTTTTTTTTTTATTTGGTTTGTGGGGTTTTTCATTGGTTTTTTTTGCGGGGGTGGGGGGGGTTGGAGGTTTTTTTGGGGTTTTTTTTTGAGGGACTTGTTGCTTGTTGATCTGTTTTTTTTTTTAGTTTTTGGTTTGGGGAGTTGTTTAAAGTCTAGAAGTAGAAGTTACTCATCAAGAAGTTTTATCAAGGAGAACATTTCAGCCACAAGTGAAATTAATTATGCAGAAGTGTGAGTAGAGCAAGGCTCCATTTAAAGTAATTATAACCCCAATTAGAAATCAAAGAGAATTAATATCAGGATTTTATTTGCACCAGGTAACTTCCTTAAAGCTGTTTAGATCCCATTATAAGTTTTAGTTTGTAAGGCAAAATTTCATCCCGTTTGTGCAATATTTATACATAAAAACCCAAACCCCACAAACAACAAACAAAATCCCCACACCTACAGAAAACAAACATAAAGTGAAACCGGTTCCTCCTTTTGTTCTTAACATTTGTGATTTCTCCTCACCTCCTACAGTGCCCACTATGAAAAGCCTAGAGAGATGTACAAAGACCTATGAGGTTCTTAGATCACTCCATCCTCTGAAAGATTCTCCAACTCTATTTAGTCAGTCGAGGTGATTATTAAAATCCTTCCATGCCCGACTGATGCACCCACTGCAACAAAAGCGGTTTTGCAGCCCTGCAGATACAGAACTCTTAAATAGGATTACTTATTTCTGCCAAGCTAACCCTTCTTCCAATTAATCTTCTCCAAACTTTTTCCCACTCTGGCATTTTGTTACCTGTAAGCACCTGTTTCATCATTATAGTAGACAGCAGTTTTTAATGTCTTGAGGATAATATTACTTTCATGTACGGATTAACAGCCAAATTCAAGCAGCATCCTTGTTTACCTTGAAGAACTGCCAGATATCACTTAAAGTTGCCTTATTACTTGAATTTTCTCTGCTTATAATAAAGTTCTTGCCAGAGAACAGGCAAGATGGATGTGCCTTTAGTTGGTAAGATTAGTTGTTTATAAAACTACACAAGGTGCTTTCAAACTATCTCCTTTTGGTATTTGTGAGAGAAAGAATATTGAGCTAAAAGATAATGCCTCCCTCATAACGTTAATAGAGATAATCATTAATTGATTTTTGCTTGTGTCTGAGTTTTTCCAGGTCTGCACAAAGGTGTCAAGGGATATTTGCTGCTGTGCATTTGATAATGTTGATTACTCAGTAATGCTTTTTTAATTATGGTTTGTTCTCTCCTTACATTATTTTCCCATAAATAAGTATTAAATATTCTCTCTCCCAAGTCCTGTTTAAATCTGGATTAGTATAGTCCTCAGTCCAAATCAAAATGTTTTTGTAATGACACAGTCAGAATAAGCAATTCCAGTTTAATATTGTCCATCCCAATATACCTAATGGCATGCTAATGTAAACATAAAAGATCTATTCAGTATGGTTACAATTAAAGATAACCCTTCCCACCCTAGTTTTAAGCTGCTTATAATTTTACCAAACTACTTAAACAGTCTGGTTTGGTGGATGCATTAGCATTCTTTTTACTGGAGAAGTTGATTTAAAATAAGCTCAGCTTTGCAAGGGTGAGTAACGACAATAAAACATTATTTTGATGTATTTTGAAGGTTAAATATGCAAATCTGTTGCCTCCTGAATCCTTCAGAATTTTCAGTTTTGTATATTAACCAACAAGTTGGAATTGTTGCTACCAACTAAATCTATATTTACAATTAATTTTATTATTTATATCATATATTGATTTTTTTTAACCCATGATTTATTTATATTGAGTAAGCTGTCTATTTTGACAGGTCTTTCATTTTAGCATCTTCAAATAAAGTGGCTTCACTGACTGTATCCATTCCATATGAAAGAAATCTAATGGATGATCTAGAAGAGAAAGTAGAACTACTGGTGCTACAAGAGTCCCAAAAATGAGATTAAAAAAAGCAATTATAACATGCTGCAGAGACAAAGTATGTTAGAACCTCAATATTTCAGTAGATACTTCAAAGGATACTGTCTCAGAGTAATACAGAACTGGTTTTCTCATATTGCAAGAATAGAGAATGAATTTATTCTGAAACTTTGATGTCTTTCTTTAGCCTGAGAAACCAGACATTTCTATTTTCGTATTTTTTTTTTAAAAATCTCATTCATATTTAAAATCATATTCACCAATTGATATAATAATTCAGCATTGTTTTAAATATTATATCATCTTTCTTGCCTTTAACTGGCTGCTCAATATAATTTACAGGTTCTTTCTGTAATACAATATGTTTATTTGCTCTTCAGGAACGAATGCATTGGTAAACATGAGCTAAAAAATTAGTGTGGCAATAGGCTGTCAAAATATTCAACATTTGCAACCACATAAATAATTTTTTTAAAGTTGGGATGAGTTTGGTTTGTTCTTGTTTTTTTTTTTGTTTTTTTTTTTGGTGTTTTGTTTTTGTTTTTTTTTTGCTTTTTTTTGTTTGTTTGTTTGTTTTGTTTTATGTCAGCTTCTCTATTGCTCCAGAACCCTATTTATTCTGCTAGGAAGCTACAGACCAGTGTAAGGCTAAGTTCCTTCCACTCAGTTTATTTTGGGAAAATTCAGAGAGACAGCCCTTTCCATAACTTTGGGCATTGTCAGAAAGGAGTATAGGTGATGTGCTGCAATTACTTTCAATATTGATCTAGGGCTCTCATGTTTTAGACTGGTTTCATACAGTTCTTAAACTCTTAAACTTAGTGGGTTTGATGCTTTGACTTGTTCAGTTTGTTTTTTTGGGCAATCTGATACTTTCTAGATATTAAAAAAGATACATTCTTGAGTCAGACAGGTATTTAAATAGCATACAGAATAAATCCATTCCTGTCTAAAACAGAATAGCTGACTCTTCTGACAGAAGAAATAAGACACTGAATAGAGGACAGGAGTGAATTTGGTCCCTTAACTTTCCAGACATAGTAGTTATGTGTGGAATTGCTGTTCATGAGCTTTGCAATTTTCTATCATATGTGCCAGGAAACAAGATATTCATAAGGCAGAGAGGGACAGAGGAGGAGTCAACTCAAAGATATGCTTCCTTTTTTTTGCCTTGGAAAAATATTTTGTATCTATTTGAGGAGTGGTTTGTTTGCTTAGGTTTTTTTTTTGGTTGGTTGTTTTTTTGTTTGTTTTCATTTTGTTTTTGCTTTTTTGTTGGTTGTGGGTTTTTTCTTTTGGTGTTTGATTTTTTTTTCTGTTCATCCACTCAATCAAGAAAACCATTAATTTTCACAGGCCTAGAACAGTATCCCAAATCAATTAAACACAAAAAAAAAAAAAAAAAAAAAAAAAAACAAAAAACCAAAAAACTTCCTAAACCAACCCCATTACAGGATGTCAATGTTCTAAGGTCTAAGTTAAAATAAACGCTTAAATCAAGCTGTATTTTTTAATTCAGGAATGGTGTGGGTAACCACACTTGCGTTCTATAGCTTCTCATCATCATTATGTCATTCTGAATCACTTAGAAATGTTCAAAATGGGAGACTGCTCTTAAAGGTGTAAGGTTTAAAATGGAAATATTTGTTAAAGACATGATCTTTTAGAAACTGAAGATAGGTCTCAGTTGTTTATGTCAGTGGAAGATTTTTATAATAATACCCATGAAAGTCTGACAAGGTGGATTTGATCTTTCTGAGAGAACTACACCCAACCATTTCAGATAAGAAAATAAGAGCATGGAAAGCACATAACAAATTAAATCAGTTTGAAGCTAACACACTTTCAGAGATCACCTGTTTTAAAGATACACAGCAAGATGCCGAAACATTGTGGAAAAGATGTTGTGCTTTTAAGTCCTGGGTTTTCTATATATTTTTGTCACCTGATCTGAGATAAGTAATGTTTGGCAACAGTCACTGGGAATCAGCAAGATGCTGCTTTTTCTGAGTTATTCCAGGTTTTCAAGGATGTCACAGTAGATACTGAGAGCTAAGAAGCTTTCTTGAGCTAAATAAATGGGAGTCTAGATGTGCTGATAGACAGGATGTGCTTTTTTTACTAGCAGGTTTGTGGAGTGAAACACCTGCTGCTTCCACTCACAGGATACATGTTTTAAGGGGAACTCTTTTTTTCAAACTGGCTCTTGCCTGGTCCCATTGCCAGGACACTCAGCAGCAGTTCCAGCTGCATTAGGTGCATGCCTGGAGCTCCTCACCTGCTGTGCTTTAATCTGAAAGGAGTCACAGGGAGAACAAGGGGGTGATTTGCTTTAAAAGCACATGGCTGATCTGTGCAAACAGATACATTAGGGACAGAGGTGGTTAAGGTATATAAAAGTCATTGCATAAGGACTGACTCCCTAGGCCTAGGGGACATTACTAAAAAAAATACTGGAATAGGTAAATAGAGGAGGTAGTTCATATAAAAATGCATTTGGGCTCCATAATTCCACACTGCAGATAACATGAATCCTGTAAATTTATATGCACTCCAGGAGACATTGGGCACAATCAAGAGAAATCCACTGTATTTCTAAGTACAGAGAAACATTCAGATCAAGAAGTGCTCTGTGAGCTGGAATCAGCACAGCTGGAGAGATAGAGCACACCAATCTTTGGCTGAACCTGGCAAGGCCACTCATATTCTGCGTTCTCATTTTCATTATAGAGTCTCTCCAGTAAGAAAGGAAATACAGGTTAAAAGTATAGTGATAACCATAGGGAAAAAAAAAATATTGCTACAAGTGTAATGAGAGTGATTTGTGCAGCCAGTGTGAATTAATACTTTCAGACATGAACATGCTTAACAGATGCTCCTGAAAACAACTGTGTGAAGTCAGGCTACAACACAAAATACCAGAAGCAACTGAGTCTCTGGTGCTTTTCCCAAAGCAACCAGGCCACTTTCTTTAATTTGGAAGAAAAGAAGCACATATATATATATATTTGCTTCAATAAGAGCAAACACTAATTCTAATTAATTTCTTGCTTTGACAAATCTGTTTGACTTCCTCTCATTTCTTTGGTGTGACTTCCCAGGAGATCTGGGAAGCACAGCAAAGGAACAGATGACTAACCTCAGTCTGCTCTGGTAGTCAACAAGAAGCTAGTCCAGAAGTAAAAGAGTTATAGGTGTGAGGGTCTACATAAATAAGCAAGACAAGATTTTTGATAAGGCATATTGGTAGATATGGGGGAAAAAAGTAACAGGTGAGCTTTCCATTGTGGGAGTTCTTTTTTGGGCATAAAGAAGTCTCTTTAAACAAAATAAAGTTGCCAAGAAGTACAGTTTTTGCAAGTCAGACTTACTAGTGTAGTAATCAGTACAGGAGTTTGACTACGCCCTTATCCCTCCCTTCCAAGTTATGTATGTTGGTCTAACAGTGATACTTCTGACAAATTCTCTTGCTCTACAGTTACAATTGGATCAATGTAGGTAATTTAAAATTAAACTTGTCAAATATTGGATAAGCAAGAAAATGTTTTATGTTAGTTATCGTTGGGATGTGCCAGTCTTATGTCAGGTATGAAAGACTAGATTGAGAATTCTGCAGATATTTAATAACTAAGCAGCAACCCCCAAGCACTGGAGAAAATAAAAAAGGATCAGTGAGTACAGACAGACCCATTGCAACATTGAGGATAGACTTCAGCACTCTGACATACCAAATTCAGCGCTGCAAGTCACTGCGAGTGAGAGTCAAGTTTTAAAATAACACTAGCTATTTAAAATTTCACTTGGTCTACAAGTTATTATTCCACATTGCAGCTAGCATTTTTTCTTGGTACATTCTGCTTAAGACACTAAGAAAAGTTACTTGCAATAACTAGAAAAGTAATTTTCTGTGGCATAATGGAATAAAAAAAAAAAAAAGGAAGAAGAGAAGTATGGTTGTGGTTTTATTCCAATAAGCTTGGCTTAGAAAAGAGACCTAAATTATTTCATTATTGAGGGTTTAAAAATCATTATATCAGCATCTCCCTCTAATAGAGGTGAAAGGGCAATTCTGTGGGCCTGCTCACATGACCAATTTCTAAATATTCACTGATATTATTTATCCAGTGAAGGTTTGACCCTGTTGGGTACAAGTAGCAGAATACCATTAAGGGGACATGGTAAAAGTTCCCTGTAGAAGCTGCTCAAAGAGGTCTGTAATAGGAAGGACTTGACTTGTTTACAACAAAGGTGAAAAATACCAAGATTTAAGAAGGAAGAAACAAGGATCTGTCACAGGAGACACTGAAAGAGGGATGTACTGTCATGGAGACTGAAAATGTGACAGCTAAATCTTTTCTTTACAATTCAGTTACTCACTTGTGCTACCAGCAGCTTAAAAGAAGTAGTGATTCATTGAAAAGAAATATACATATGGCAAATCTTTTCTTGTGTTTCCATAAAAATAATAAAGGAACATAATTAACCTTTTTTTCCCCCCCCAGATATGATTACAGTGATGATTTCACCTGTACACAGAGATCATTCTCTGTAGTCCACTAGAATTCATTATCACCACCTTTTCTTGGCCATTAATTCTGTGTTTCTTCCAGGAGATTGTTTAATTTCTGTCATTCCATATTGACCAACATACAGCTGTCAATTATAATGTTACCAGTTATTTCTGCTTTGAAGCATTTTTTTTGTTAGTCCTTTTTTTAACACATAACTTGGAGGGCACAATAAGGGCAGAGATGAAATTGTACCCATATTGTTTGTGTAACTCTTCATGGGCCCTATATTTTTATTGGAACAAAATGATGCTTCCCTGAATTTTAATATCAGTGTATATGAAGACATGGTATACATTCGGTTTAGGTGTTTACATAGACTCCTTCTGACATAAGTTCCTACAACTAACTGAAGGTGAAAAATTCTGTGCAATGTCTACATAAATAATTGCAGGTGCAAAAAGAAGTCCTGTTTAAGCACAGGTGTTAAATAAAACTGTAAATTACTGATATTAAAGAGCCAAGAAGAAGGATTAATCATGTGTTTAGGAGCACCATTAAAATTCAAATCAAATCTTTTCTTTGAAGTCTTGATTTTACCTTAAGGTAATTGCAGCAAGGTTAAATCAGACTACTTCAAGCTTATCTTTTTTTATATAGAAAAATCTATGTATTATCTCTATTCCTTGATAAACACATAACAACAATAACTTATTTATCCATTATTCATAAAAGTTAAATATACTTGCAACTAGTCAGAGAAACACAAAACATTAAAGGTGGAATTTTTAAAATACATGGAATTTAGCCATAGAAATTTACCAGAAGTTTTTTATTTTAAAAATTTTTATCTCAGAAAACATCTAATTATGGGGTAATGAACTCAAGACCACCTTGTGTCCACAGCTAGAAATACAGACTGTTCAGCTTCTGTGCTTACATTCTAAAATACTTTTTAAACCCATACATTCAGTGCATATTGAAAAATAAAGTACTAAATCAAAGTGACTTTTTATTATACATACTGCCATATATCGGGCTTTGCATTGCACTCCCTTTTCTGTGTCTTTCTAGGTCGTCAGTAACATATATAACATCAGGATTTCTGGTCACTGTCAAAAAGCTGTCATTTACTGTACATTTTCTAGCTTTTCAAATATTAACTACAAGCCTGTAAACCGCAGGAAACAGTGCTAATAACACCATGAAAGAAAGGCATACAGGGCCTGAGCAGCTGCTTCTTCTACAGAACTGAAACCCTTGCTGTGGAATGGCTTAAAATGATTCCTGATGTAGGGAAAAAAGGCATATATAGTTTTGTTAAGGGACATCTTTGTATCTGTGTATGTGCATATACTGCCCTTGTAGAAAAAGCAATAGAACTGGTCTTGCACTTGATAAACTGTTCCCAACTAGTCCTCAAAGCCAAAGCCTTATCCAAGCAACAGACACACCCCCAAACTCAAACCTCAACCAAAAAACAGCCATTACTGGATTTGTCACAAAGGAAGCTGGGATGCACATGTAGTTCATAGGACAGATGAAACCGTGGGAAGGAAGCTTTAATGACTGAAACCACGGAGGCTGAATCTAGAAATTGTGAACAAGCACTGGTAATTATGAGCTTGAGATTCCCTCCAATTTCTCTCAAAGGTAAAAAGGTAACCAAATCATTATTCTTAGGGCAGCAAGGTGCTTATTAAGATTACAGGATGACCACATACGTTATATATCTCATTGCTGATTTCATCAGGGGAGCACAGTATTTCCAGCTTCTGAAATCACTGCTTCTAGCTCTCCTCCCCTGCCTCTGCCCCACAGGATACCCCCATCAAATCTACATCAAAGCACCCTTTTTCAGTGGTTTTGTAGTCCAGTTCAGCATGGTGGCTTACTTACATTTCTTTTCACAGGATTTTACAGCCTCCTTCATGCCAGCATATTAAACTGATTCTTTCCATCCGTTACATGCTGACTGCTTGACTTCTGCTTCTATTGTTCAAATTTGGAATCTTTGGTCTTTTTATTACCGTTCATCCCATGCTTTATTACCTTATTTTACCTTCCTTACATATGGCTTTATTTCAACTGCTTCACTCGTAACATTTCCCTTCTGCCAATAAATCTCTTTTTTCTCCATTTCAGACTGACTTTTAACCATTTTTGCTAACTTAAATTTTCCCTCTTCATAGTAGATATGCAAAAATACGACGGGACAAATAGATCAGTTAGGACGGATAAAAAACAAACAATGATTAAAATTGCTTCCCATTTCCTTTTTTAAGTCTAAACAAAAGCCTTGTTAATATATTTTTAAACTTTTTTTTTTTTTTTTATTTCATCTTCCCCTGAAAATTTGGATTGACCCAAAACCCCAGTGAAATATATGAGACGCAAGGAAATGGATGAAGGCACCCAGTGTTGATCAGAGGAGGCTCAGGTGAGTGTTGCAGGCAGCAAACACTTTTGCCTGTACAGAGGCTGCAGTGATCCTCAACACATGAAATAATCTGCTATTTTTTCCTCAAATGTTTCCTTTCCTCATACATTTTGTTGCCCAGGGAACCCTATAACTGTTCATAGATTGATGTTCTCCTTTTCCTTTGAGCTCTGCTGTTAACTTCCTTGAGATCAGAAACCCTGATAAGCAGCCATCAGGTTGTATTCACTCACATGTCTCCTGAGAGGGACAGAAGATTTCCTCTCTTAGATTTGTACTATATGATCCCTCAGTCATTTATCACCTGTCCCCCACACTCAGCGTCGATGGGCCAGCCTTCACCATCAGCACATCTACAACTAGTTAGCACCTAAAGTCTTCATTTGCTGTTCCTACCGGAGTCAGCACAAGGCAGTCAGAGGCAGGATATTTTTCACAGTAGTTTGAAAGGTAAGCGATCATAAGAACAAAATTCTCGTCTGATAAAGGTGTGGAAGAGGAGATAGAATTTTCTCCTACGTCTGCTAAACAAATTTTATTTTTCCTTAAGATAGAGGTTGATGCTGGAAACACACCTACCAATTTCTGAGGAATCTACCCAAGCATTGCCACAGTCTCTGTACGAAAGAAGACTTCAGCAATTTTTCTGCTAGCCTCAAGCTTAGCATAGAGTTTGCTGAAGCATATTGCTCTCCTGCAAATATCAAGAAAACACCAGCTTCAAGACCTCATTTTTTACTTAAGACCACAGCTTTAGGTGACAAACACCATATAAATCACATCCTATCAAATACCATTTGCCCCAGATGAGTGCATGTTTCTGTGCTTACTCTCACATGCGCTCTATTTCCTATGTTTGTGAGCTGAGATATTCCCAGATTGAGTTTACCCTGGACTTGAAACTTATTCTCTGATGTCTCCAGGCCCTGCTCATTTGATCCTATCAAAACTCCAATCACTGAAGTCTAGTTAGAGGCTATGATTTTGCTTTCACTATTCTTCAAAAATTTTTCAAATAATCAAAATCACAGCAGTTATTTAAGGGATAATTCAGAAGCCCAATTATGTAAGCCAGTACTATAACTTCATTTACTCAAAAAATTTCCTGTAATTTTAATAACTACAGCATAAAATAAAATTGCTAATTTTAAATGCTTTAGCATTTCATTTGTTGATGTACTGTTTTAAATGAAAGCACTGGACAAAAATACAGGGGAAGAAATTACTTTTTTTTTTAACAGCTCCCTGTAAATCACTTGTAGCAAAATTCAACCACCTTACCACAGAAAAAAGTTATAAAATAGATCCATAATCATTTTCTACCTAATTGTTCCAGGAAGGATCACACAAAAAAAGAAAATACATATAAACTTAATATATAAAATAGTGAATGAGACTTTTGTCATTAACTATAGTTATCTTTCAGAATTCTTACTGTTCTCATTCCCAAATTCATTTGGAAGAATATATTCCCTGAAAAGGCAATCAAAGTAACTCCTTTTCAGTTTTCCAGTTAGCTCATCCTGCCTTCCTTACCTACTTTACTTTCAATTACTCCTTCAGTGCAGAGAGATGGTTTGTAGGGGGAAGGAGGTGGGGTTTTTTTGTGGACTTTTGAAGAAAAGATGAAGGAAGTGAGGAAGACTCCTTTAACTGGGAAGATTGTTAAGGCACATCGCAGAGCGGAATTTGGCCCAACACATTTAACAGTTCCAGAGATTTCAATGGAAAGCTATTTGTACAGCATGAAGCAACACAAAATTTGATCTGAGTAAAACTGCAAGCTCAACAACACTTTATGAGTCCTGAGTTAGTTGATTATGGTGTGTAACCAATAGGTAAAACATAATAATAATAATAAAAAAAAAAAATCTGTGGTATTCCTTGCAGCCCAATTTGCAAAGGGGCTGTTTGCAGCCTCCTGTATTTGTTGTTGCAGATCTAAAACCTACACAGAAAAAAAAAAAATGTCCTGAAATTATTATTTCCTTTCAGATCTTCTTGAGTTGTGTTTTGTAATAGCTAGTTAAATATGTTGTGTGAAATAGTTGCTAATCTTCAGGTCTGTGCTTTGAATGAAATACCACCACAGAGCTTGCACTGTGAATCTACTCAACAGCCATTTATTAAGCAAAGGAACTGCAGTCTTTCCAGCTCATTTACCTTTGTATGACACACTTCCAACAAAGAAAATGCACAAGAAAAAGATGTAGAAAAATAAGTTACTCTCAGCAGTCTGTAAACATAATTTAGCTTCTAGAAGCAGGGCCAGGCAATGCCAGGCAACTAAGTCTTTGTAACACACCAATTGTTTCCACACAGAGCAGAATTATCCACACAAGTAAATTTTTCAAGAGCGTTATGTCAGCTTTGGTGCATTGACACAAGAAATATTAGAGGTCACTTTATATCTGTATTCTCCTACCAAACCTGTTGAAGCCCTGGAGTATGTCTAAATCATTTCAAAAGAACACCCCAGAACAAGGACGAGCTGCTTATTTTCACTCTGGTGTTTGTTTATCCAATGTCCTTATTATGTCTTGTTTCACAAAAAAAGAATGAACAATAGCAAAAAAAAAAAAAAATTTGCAAACATTAGTGGTGATACTAATAGATATCATTATCTAGATATCATTATATACAATTCTCTCATAGATGCGATCCTGTGAAAGTAAACTTTGAAGTCTAATAGCAAAGGCTACTCTGAAGGGGGAAGAAAAGAAAGAGAGAAGGAGTTCCTGAGCTAGAGGAAGAAAATGCAAGCATATCACTGAGCTTCATCACTATTTTAATTCACTCCCTTTCAAAAGCAAGTGGAGTTTTATGAGACTTTACTCTGTAGCTTTTAAAAAACAGCCAACTAATCTTTCTCTTTCAGGTTTTAACCCTGATGTTCAAAACAAACCCTATGCTTTGTCTGAACAAAGTCATCCTTACTTTGCAGTATCCTTACTTTACCTCTTCAGTATAATTATAGAGCCTCTGAATGGCTTAAAATAAACCATAGAGTTATAAACCTTTGCCCGACTTCCAGTTGTTATTGAGAAGGTACTGTAATGTTTGCAGTTTCATAATTCAAGTATGATAATTAATATTTTCATTTACATAAAAATGGAGCAACTCTTTTAATAGAATCCTAAGTGTGCCTTGAATGGCTCACTTAGGTTCACAGTGCTACAAATACTAGAAGGTAAAACAAAAAAACCCCACAATTTTATTTTTGTTCTCTCTTACTAAGGTGACCTGTCAAAAAGCAATAATTTCTTTAAAAAATAAAAAAAAGGAAATTAAAAACCTGAACACTCTCTCTTTTTCCTCCATCATATTCTGCATTTCTGGTACTTTCATTCTGCTTTCAAGTATTAAAATCTTGCAGGAGACCTGCCTCGCCCCTTTCCATTCACCATTAATGGAGGAATGCTGACACAGGAGCACGATCAGATATATTAGTGAAGTTGCTCCTGTTCCAGCGTGCACAAACAATTTGTTCTAAATCAGTTTTACAAAAATCATGCATTAAAATTCCTCTCCCCGAGAAAACCTTTTAGTTTGAAGCATATCCAAATAGTTGTAATATGATTATTCCACTCTGTGTTTATCTCTAGGTCTCCAGCTGGAAGACCAGGCCCGCAGTGGTCACAGCCAACCTTAGGCTGCAGATAGCTGATCGAGCATCCTTGTGCTCCTGGCTGATGAGCATTTCCCCCCGTCTTTTCAAGGAAAAATCAAAGTCTGCTCTCATATTTAGGTGCATTAGATAATACTTCTTGGCAGATGTAAGTGCTCACAGACCAGAACTGCCCTAAGACTATATGTAAAGGTAGAGAACATTTTATTTTTTAATTAAATCTTGATTTTATCTATTTCATGAGGGGTAAACAGTTCACTGTATTTCCTAACTTATACAACTGCACAAAAATTTTCTATTAGTTTCTCAGGGAAGAAGTTGTCCTTATCCAAGAGATCATCTTTGCAAGAGCTTAACAGAGATGAGATGAATAGGATAAATAAACATTTTAAGAAAATTCTCAATAACTTGTCATCCAACCTCTATTTCACAAAGCTAAATAAAAAAATATGGCACTTATTATGAGAATTGAATTTGGACTGCCCAAGTTTCCATGCACTGCTGACCAGACTGTCTATAACACCTGTAAGACCAGACTGTCTATAACACCTGTAAGTGGGTGACTGAAAATGTACCAGAGCATTAAACTGAATGGAATTCTTCACTGCACCACAGTAACTGAGGTTGCCTCACTCTAAGGCAGAACAGAAAAATCAGCATCCACCAAGCAAGGTCTCATAGAAGTACAGTTGTTTGATATTAAACCGTCTCTAAAATTACATTGTGTGCTTCCTCAGAGGTAAGATTCAACTGGCAAGCAAATTAAGAGCTTAAGTTGAGCAGAGACACCATTATTCCATTGATAAATATAAAAATAACCACTTTCAGATGACATGATGAAGACAAAAAAACCCCAAAAAACTGGTTTCAAATTTATCTATTCAGGCTACCTCAACTTTTTCACACTACAATTAATTGTTAAAACCATATTTTTTGGTGTTCATAATTTACACTCAATGACAAGTTTGATAAGTTAAACAAATAGTTTTAAGTACAGGGTGTACACTTTTTTTTCCTCTTAACTAGACTCAGTGAAGTATTACATCCCTGTGACCCCCAGCAGTTTGTATTGATACTGCTTATGTATTGACAGAGACCCCAAATCTTCCAAGTTTGTTCTGGATTTGTTTGGTTTTTTGGTTGGTCTGTTTTGTGTTTTTTTTTTTTTTTTTTGTTTGTTTGTTTTTGTTTTTGTTTTGTTTTTGTTTTTTTTTTTGTCTAGATAGACCACTGACACTTAGTCATCTTATTTTATTGTAATTCTACACAAGTTTACTCTGTGACACAACTCCATAGAAAATCACCTTTCAAAACAGGTCATGATAATCTGAAATAAATAGATTTACAGAGTAATCTATAATAGAGGAATAAAAAAAAAGAGGAAACTGTAGGACCAAATAGTCTGCATAGCTTGTTTTCCTTTAATTTGCCACTTGATTAAAACTGCTAGACAATATATTTTATTGTAGAACATTTCCTCATGCAAACAGCCTGAGAACAATGTAGCACCAGTCACATGCATTGACCTCCTTCCTGCAAACTTCTCCTCCCACAGAAAATTCAACCCTTTCCAAAAGCCAGTGCAATCAGAAATTGACATCTGTGTTTCTCACCCATAGTCCTAGCACAATTAGAAAATGAATTAATTGAAACCTGCTTATTACAGTTGAGCAATGAATACCAAAAGCTGTTCCCCAACTAGATCATTTTATATGGAAGATGAACACAGAAAAACTGAGATAAAGTCACTCAACTCTTCTTATTTAGTGTATATTACAAAAACATACAGTGGGACTATTTCCCCTCCCTGTGACTAGAAACAATGATGAGAGATGAGAGGAATACCCTACAAAACTCCTAAGCCATTTCAACACCTTGCAGAAGAAGTATCAGTGCTCTTGTATATGTGCTAGAAGTATGTATGGAAAGTATTGCAAACCATCTAAACTTATGTTTCATTTCTATTTGTTTCCAGAGCTTTGTTTGTGCTTTACTTCTGGAATTTAACCTCAAAGCTCCTTAGAAGAAATAATTTGCATTTTCTTTTAGGTCTCATGTTTCTGTCCCAACTGGGAGACCCAACAGATGTAGAATTTTTCTTTTTAATGCATTCTCTAATGACTCATTTTTAAAGTGACTGAAACACTATCTCTAATTATAGCTGCAATATGTTCCTCAGCGAATTTCACATCCTGTCTAAGCATCACATTATGTTCTTCCAATAATTATAGCCTTTCTTCCATCCTTTTTGCTTTTATTTCAAGCCAGTCAAAACTTAAATTCAGTCTTTAACTTCATTACCTAAAGCTTTTCCCCCATGCTAGATGTTCTTTGAATGTTCAAAAGCAGTTGCTGTTTAAGACCACCTTATAAACATTTCAACACATTGATTGTTTCCCTGGTGGATACACAACGTACTCAAGTCTTAACTTCCAAACCTAAAGCTTAAACTTGACTCTGAAGGCTGTCCTCGCAAAGAAACTAATTTACATGCATCTCTATGAAAGGATGCATTTTAAAAAGAAATAAGTATAAACAAATTAATTGCATTCCTTTATCATAAATATCCTTTTCTCTCAGAGGGGATGGGGTCAAGAAAGATCACTGTCAATAATTAAAGGTGTTGTAACAAGTTGGGTTTATTAATAGCAGAGAACTGTTCACACAGTGCATTCATTTGCTTGGTCCCTCATAACACACTCACTTCTCAGAGTTGGAGAATGGCTGGGAGAGCAATCCCAGCTAGTTATTCAGAAGTGGAACATCTGAAAGCCAGTGGATGCATCACTGACTCTTAGAACAGAAAGTCCTTCAAGGGACTGGGGTTTTTTGCTACACAAATGTGTAACTAATCCTGTCAGCTTTGTCTGCACAAAACAGCCACTGTACTCTTGGATGTGGTCTGAATCATGCAGCATATCACTGACACTGGTACTTGCCAGTGGCCTTGCATAGTTTCAGCCTGTCTTAAGTTTAGCAGTTCTTGGGGGTCCAACAGGGCCATTAGTCTCTGGACTGATGGGTTCTTGGGAGCCTCTCACATGTTAGCTCTCAACACTTTATTCCCTTGTCTTTTGGCCTCATTTCCCAACAGTTGTTTCTCTTTCCAGATACTGAGGTACCATTAAAAGATGGCACCTACATGAACAAGCACAGAGGGCACTTTCATATCTCCTTCTTAATAAGATCACAAAACTATTAGCTTACTACATCCTGTTTTGATACATTACTTCACTGTGATAGGAGTGCATCTAAAGGCTCCTTGAAAACAATCACCAAAAACATGGAAATATTGGTGGGAATAGCTAGTTTGCAATGATAAATTCTCTCCAAAGCATTATGCGCTTTTCAGTACACTTCAAAGAAGGAGAATTTTATTTTTTCTCCAATTGATTATCTCCCACTTTTGGCCTTTTTTTTTTTTTCCCCCCTCCTTTAAGTAAGAGACTTGAGTAGATACAGAAAGCCCCCAGTGCTGGAGTTTCTCTCACTTCCTAATCACAAAGAAAACAGTCAAGAGAAGCAGCTTCTTTTGAGAGTAGCATCTTGGGCATTGGATTAGATGACCTATAAAAATCTCTTCCAAAATAAATTATTCCATGACTCTATCATCTTCCTTCATTGCACACTTAGGCATTCAGTAAATCAGAAAAATTAATTGCAGGAAATAACTTTTCCGTCTTTTTCAGAGAGGGCAGCAACACATCTCAGATGGAATATAGCCAGAATTGGTTTAAATTTTTCTATAACAGAGTTTAAACAAACTGCACTTGTTGGTCACTAGCACAGAAGTTGGCTCATGCTCTCCCAGCCAATGCTACAGAAGAATATCTACAGCTCTGGAGCAATAGGAAAGAATTGAACAAGCTAGCCTGACAAAATAGAACACCAGAGCAAAATATGCAGTAACACAGCCAGTCAGTCCTGAACTAACACTTGCCTGGCACACACACTCCTCCCTTACAATTTCTAGAGCGAGGTAAAGCCAAGAACTCATCACACTCTGGAGGTACCTCATCATCCTGTACTCAGAGAGAGTATCCTGCATGCTGTATTTAAGATTACCAAATATTGTTGTAATTCAGCAGCCTGTATCTCAAAATGCCATTAACAATCTCAGATATCTTAATATTCCTCCAATCAAATTTTCATTCCTTTTCATTGTAATTCAGGTGTTTCCAGGGAATACAAACATATATTCCTGCAGTATTGAATCAGTTATATGGATTTTAATGCTACTTCTTCAGAGCAAGAACAATATAGTTATGACTAGATTTCAACATGGACTCAACTAATTCAGCCAGAAAAAAAGTCAATTCTTAGTGTTAGTATTAAGAAAAGACCAGCTAGTCTCAGGCTACATACCTGTCCCTGTCTTAGATGATTGAGCTGCTAATCTTTAGTTCCTGGGTAGCTGCTTATCCAGGATGTTATGCCTATCTTTGCTCGTCCTTACGATAATACATCAGATGCAAGTTTTTTGGAAGGATGTCATGCTGATTTAGTGCAACCTTAATGCATCCTCTTGCTAGACATCCTTTAATGAGAACTAGTTATAAACTGTCCAATAAATGAGAAAATATATTCTTGAGCTGCAAAGTTGCAAAGAGAAGAATAAGAGTGGAATTAATTACAAGAGATAACAGTTGAAATTAACTCATCCAGTTGATCAGAGGAAACTTTATAGTATCCATAAGGATGGCATAAAAGTATTTCAATCTGGCTGTCAACACCAGCATGAAAATACTTTCATTGACAAGAGAAGCAAGCAGCTAGTAGGTCTTGTGACAGCTGCCATCCACCATTAGCAACAGAAAGGGAGGTAGAAGGGAAGAGGTTTGTGGAAAGAAAAGTTAGAACAGTAAAATAAAACTTCAGTTTCAGAACTTAAGGTGCTTTAAACATACAGTAATTTCAGTCCAATTTCAGTCACCAAACAGGCCCCATGGAGACCCTGACCTGGCACAGTCATACTTGTTGTAAGTTGCCACCCTGGAGCTGTGTCATTCTGTACCAAAGGCATATACTTAGAATTAGCTCAGGAATGTCTTCCCATGAATCTGATTGTTTTGTTTGCATCAAATTCAGGATAAAGACTGGCTTTCTGGATGACACGGATTCAGGCCTTGTGTCTCAGTCCTACACTAATAGCACATTTCACCCCATAGTTTTCACTAGGAAAAGAGTAATGAAGAAAATACCCATTTTCAATACTAATTTCTAAAGAGATATTTCAGAAAAGGCCAGAAATATTCTGGGGGCTTTATTATATATAGAATTTAAAGACAATTGTTTCCACTTACAGATGGGATTTTAATGTTAACAGCTGTGCATAGTCAGTTTTTGTGCATTTTCTCTAAGAATCTATATAATTGGTCACACTTTTTGTTAAGTATTATTAAAGAAGACTGGATGGCTTTGGGTAATGGCAATAAATACAAACTGTAGGTTGCAAAATCAGATGGTAGTAAAAGTGACACATAAATGGGAATTGAGACACATGAGCATCTGTGAGATATTATTTTGACTTAAATATACACAATAAAATTGTGGCTGGTTTAGTTCCAGGCTGGCAGAATGGACAAGATTTTAACAGCCAGGAGACCTGTCATATTTTCAAACCTTTGCAATCCCTAATGCTGGGAGGACAAATTGAAACCCTGCAACAGGTATAGGAACAGTATTTTTCAGTGCGTCTTTTCACTCTCCAGAGCAAAAGAATGTGTCTATATTGCAGAGCCTGTGACTAGCACAGTGCACAGTGTTAAAGCACCAGTGCGTGTGTGTATATATACACACATATATATTTACACACTGAATACATTTTAGAATAAAAAAGCTACAGTTTTTTGTGTTCTTTATGTATTCTTTTTTACATCCTAAGCATGTACATAATGAGACATGCTGTGCTGATGACTTAGAAGGCTTTTAAAAACCCTCTTTTGCCATTCATGCAAACAATTAGGTTTCCTCTTTGATCTATTTTTGTTCTTGTTTTTCCTCCTTTTCTTAACAGAATGGATTCAGATTAAAATAGGACACAAAAATTATGTGTTTTTCAC